>CM077115.1:452877310-453349810 GCA_039619475.1 Icerya purchasi
AATATATCTGTTGGGCGATCGGGTTTTTCATTAATGAATCGCATTGACGGTCTATATGTTTGTAATTCTGATCTATCGCGGATTCGATGGCTGATCGCAGTTAATCCGACCATCGAGGTACCGACAGCACCGTGCCAATCAAGCGCGTGGCTGTGGTTTGTCGTCGATGTATAAAGAACATTTAGTAGATCTTCGATGAGTTTTGCAGCATCCGTAGGCAATTTTTTTGATATGTTCGTGTTATAACAAGAGCGTATCAGATTTTGTACTATTAGTCGCTACATTGTATTTTCGAATTATTTGTTAGCGGGAATTCTTTTATTACGCGTGTTTGGAATAATCCTAATGAGATGATTCAGAAACGATAAAAACAACCAAATTAAACGCAACAGTCGCTTTCACATCTATAAATTTCAAAATTGGATCATAAATTACAATTAAAATTTTCTTTCAGACTATCGATAATTTCAAGATATTTACCCCGGAGAGATGGGCGAGCAAAAGCAGTCAACAATCAACAATAAATATATATATATAATATGGAATTTAAAACGACCTCAAAAATCACCCTTAAAAAATGAATTACCAGATAACAATCCTTTAAAAGTGTGAAATTCAAAATATTGAAACGCAGAAGCTCTTTCATAAAAATTACGATTAAGAAATTATTTAAACCCTCTCGTCCCCTTTTAGTAGTAGCAATAAAAAAAAAACCAAAAAAAAAAACGATGTTTACGTACGTAATACCCCGAGGAGAGTAATAGAGGAAACCAAAACGTATCTCAAACGTATCCCTGGATGGACTATTTTATAGAGAAAAAAAAATATAGCCGAGTTCGCAACTGCTATATTTAAGCCCTTGGCGGGGCACCGAAAACTCGTAATTTTCGAAAAAAATATTTTTTTCCCCGAGCATGTGATATACATATATATATATATATATATGTATACTATATTGTTAGAAAGATCGCTGTTTTTCGGGAACAAAACCGTATTTCATTTCCCCTTAATGAAACTTTCAAAATTGGCGAAAAGTTCAAAAACACCGCAAAAAATGGCACGTATCCCTCCCCTTTTGCGGCGCGAAAAATCAGATTTCTTTGTTTATTTATTTAGTATTATGTAAATGTAAATTATCATGGACGGATTATTTACGAGGCTCCGGGACTAATCTTGAAAAGCAAAAATGGTGAATTCATTATCATACACGTGCAAATAAACAAGCCCCAAAAAAAAAAAAAAAAAATCTATGCTTTATTAATTTTTTACTTATCATAACAAACCGAATACTATACATCAATTGAATTTTAAAATAAAGATACCATATGTTATTATTTAAAATTTTTTATTAATATTTTTCTACAAAAAAATATTTATTTTATATAAACTAAACATGCGTGTTTAAAATTCTGTAATTTTTTCTGTGATCAGAAGAAACCGAATGGAACGCAATATGATTTATTAAATTTTTCGAATAATATAAATAAATATTTTTTAAATCAGCAATAATCGATTAATATTCTCTCTTTTATTTTAAATGATTTTTATGCCATTCTAAAAATAAAACCTGTCAACTTATAATAAAAATAAAATAAATGAAATATACTGTTAAAATTACGAACATTTCAGATCGTAAAACGTTTTTACAGAAAAAAAAAAATTACAACGATTCTATAACTTAATATTTGAACACAAAATTAGGTTATTAAATGATTTGTCGAATGTTTTTATTTACTATTCAATACGTGTACGTTAAAGGACTCATCCCTACTTCTATTTTTTTTTAACCTAATAAATTAGATTTATCGCAGAAAATTTCTACAAACATTCGTTTTTTACTTTATTGGGGGAAAATAAAGGAGAAAGTTTCATTATAGAGTAAAAGTATATAATATATAGGTTTATTAATGAACTCGTATGTATTATTTTTATTTATATTACATAAAAACTAATCGAATTCTTTTTAAAGACAAAAAACCGAAATTTAAAATCTTCCATTTTTACTGTATTGAGTATTTTGGAAAGAGAAACTTTTTAATTTTGCACGTGGAAAATTAAATTTTCTCTGTATATAGCCCGCCCCAGTTTCGGCCCTGTAAATTAGAGTTGCCTTTAAGTTAACATACGGAAAGAATCCTCAGCGCATGAAACATCATGTTTGAACGTGTTTTTTTATTATTTGTTTTTTTTTTTAGAAGGTGAGAAGGAGACGAAACAGATCCACTAAAAAAAAAAAAAAACAAAAAAAAACAAACAGTGTTTCAGTGGTTGCACCAGAAATTAGTTTCGAGGTTGGGGAGGGTTTTTCACTTTTAAAAATTTCCTTCACCCGCTTTCAGATTAAAGCAAATTTGTAATCTTTAATTCCGAGTTTTATGTTAAACAATAATTCCATGTTAAAAAAAGATGTAAACAAAATTTCGGTAGTAATTTCGCTAGTAATTTCGCTAGTAATTTCGGTAGTAGGGAAGGATCCAATAGCAGAAATCCGCCATTGGGATATTTTATAAATTATATGTATATCAATTCTTCCGAATGAATGACGGAAATAGGATATTTGCATGTAAGTTTTGATTTTTAGAATAATCTCAGTAGGATTTTTAGGCAATCTCCGAAAAATAATGTAAGAGGTATGCGTTAAAGTAGCACAGGTGTTTCGTGAAACCTGTTAGCAACAAATTAGAATAAAAAATGACATATCGAAATTTACTCTTCTATTATCGGAGGAACTATGTCCCGTGGCGGGGTCCGATTTTTTTTTGGTCTTTCTTGAAGCCCTTCATAAAACTTATCCCCCCAGGTGGTAAATTTATAATTTAGTGATCATCAATTAATGTCAGCGGATTCTTTGACAGTGACCGCAACTTCCTTGACCTAAGCATTGTCCTACTACCGAACATTTCCTGTAAATCACTCAATCCGTGAAGGAAAGTTATCGCTGCCGAGTATTTGACCGGACTTTCTGAAGTTACATATTTCCCGCTGTCCAACATTCGTATTCGATCTCGTCAACGGGAAAACCCAATGTAAATATGTAAAGAGTGAAATTGCGCTGGCGGTGAAGGAAAGAAAACGAAAAAACCGAAAGGTTGAAGTAAAAAAATTAGAAATAAAAACATTGTCAGACTGAAGCAAGAATTTGCGGAGTAGTGGTAATTTTGCCTGTTACAATGTGTGTGTGTGTGTGTGTGTGTGAATCAGTTGAAGCAGTCATATGTTGCATGAGATCGATTAATGAATGCGAACATCGATAAAACGAGGAGTTTTTTAGTTCATCCGCTTCAATGTCAAAGAGAAGCGAACGATTTAGATACAGTTAACGATAAGAACGAGATGATCAACGAAATCTTCGCAAAACCGGCTTATTTCGTTATGCAAATTTTTCGTTAACAACCAAGTAACGGGTAACGTACCTGTATAGGAAACAACGTGTGTGTTGTTAACGGTCCAGGTGTAAACTTGTTTCAAGAATCATCTTGCCACCTCTTTATGATAAGCCGATTTATAATCAGCCGTGGTGCACGTTTTTTGAAAAGATGAATTTTTTAATCATTTTTGCGACCTTTTAATTATGGAAATACACTACGTTAGAATAGTGCGCAGCTCTCGAAGCCGACCAAACATCCGAAGTCCGGTTCAAAATTTCATTCAAAAATTTTCAAAATTTCTGTAATATTCATAAATTAATGGTAGGCGTACGATTCGAGAGAAAAAAGCTGCGCCAACTGCGACATTCTTTTGCTCGATATTTTTATAGCTAATAAAAACTGATCATCATTTCGCCACCGGCCGCTCAACGGTTAACTATACACAGGTCCTACCTTTTACTTCTTTTTGTCTACACTCTCTTCAATTCTTCCTTAGGCGTTAGAACTAGGCATTAGAATTTGTCGAAAATGTGTTTTAAATATCAGAGCGGGAATTCGCATTATTTTCGGACAGCCTCGTTCTCCCTTACCTCTTCAGAGGGGAGTGGTATAACTTGCAGTAGTATAACTGCCATCCCATCTATGAAATTAAAAAAACCTATCTCAACATTATTTCAGAGTCATTAAGTTTTGCGCTGAATTCCTGGCCATTGCTTAGCGGTAGAGATGGCCGATACGCAAAAGAAACGACTCTACCAACTATCACTGTTATTAAGTTCCTCCTTAATTCCGTCCTTTCCTAAATAGGGTTGTTAAAAGGGAATAGATATGTAGACTGGTTGGAATATATACGCATAGATATCATCGGTAAATATGTTTTCACATTGTACAATCATTTCCTCGATGCATGTCTCTATACCTTGGTTTTATCTTATTTATGTTCCGATCTATGTGACTACTCGTAGATTTCGGACTGATGCGTGTACAGGTTGTGCAGTGATTACCGTTAAATGGGTTTAAGTTTTTTTTTTTTTTTTTTTTTTTTTCATATACCTAAGTTACAATTAGAGACGAAATTTCAGCTTAATTAATAAATTAAGACCAATTTTATAAAGAGAGGAGATTCGTCTTTCTTAAAGACCTTATTATAACATACGAATCCTCCGTTTTGTATTTTGTATCAACTTCCTGCAACAAGATTACTAGTTATTCCACAAGTTCAGCATCGAAAGAATCGCAAGTTTTTATTATATAATAATTTTTGTTTCGTTTGATTTCTTTCCGCTCAATCAATGGAGCATATTATTATTATTATTATTATTATTATTATTATTATAGGCGATTAATTTTATTTTAATTAATTTATTTATTTATCCCTTTTAACCTTTTGTTTTTAATATTTTGATTCATTTTATTTTATGTTAATTTTCCATTATTAATCGTAGGAGATTTCAGTAAAAGACCATACTAACACAGTCTAGATCAAAAAAAAAAAAAATCTCTCCTCGACGCTTAACCGAATGTACCCCGATTTTTAGTGTAAGTTTACAGCGTTAGTAATCAAACGCAACTTGACCATAGCATAGGTAAAGAAATTTTCCATTTTTCAAAACTTTTATTTAAGCAAAACAACGCGAGATACAAAGTTTTCAGTGCCAATTTATAACCATTGTTGCTATATCAAATTTCACTCAAATTTTTTAGTATTTTCATGTGTGAGGAACTCTGTACTTCGGGGCTTAAAATACTTTGAAGGGTTAAACGGAAAAACAAATTATTTTTCAATATAATATAATGAACAAATAAAGAAGAAAAAATCAAAGATTATTTTGTTAAACATTAATTTTAACAGAAAATTTTCTGTTCTAAATTGCTTTTATATTTCAATAACGTGTGAACACTTTTTTATTTTAAGCTGTATTATAAATAATGGGATTCATGTGTAATAGTTGTAGAATATTTCTCTTTTCGTAATAAGATAAATTTTATCGGCATAATGAAAAAATTATTTATTTTCCGCACCGTGCAAGCGAGAACGGCCTGCGTTGCTTTGGGGGGACGCTCTAGCCATATCCTTGTTTTCCGAAAAGTAGTGTGCCATTTTAAAAGATGCGGCTATTTATTTATTGATTTCCAGCTGATGCGTCGCTTCACCTGTCGCTGGGATTTTCTGTCAGGGTTTACTCCCTTAGCTGAAACGATCCGGTTTTAAGGCGCCGGGTACTCGCCTACTCGCTCTAGATTGATATAGATCAATCCGACTGGGACACTTTGTCGCGAGTGAGTTACTGATAGTCTGCCAGTTGTGATTGCAGTAGGATGCTTAACGGTATTTATTAGAAGGAACACCTACGGCAGGTGGGCCGTCCTTCGTTTTCCTATCGGCAATTGCGAGTTCCGTGCGGGACACAGGTTATTGTAACTAGAGTCATCTCCTCTAGTAAGTAGTCACTCGGCCGTAATACGCTAGCCCCAATAGCAATAGAAACGAAACAACAACCACGTGAGTTCCGTACGTCCACGTCGTGCAGGGTGGTAATTTCATTTTCGGTGGGCTTAGCGCTGATCAGGAAAGCTAAATCGGAACTCTGCCTAGCAGAACATTAGGCTTTTAATGGACGAGAAAAAAAATTTTGCCGATAAAAAAAAAATAATAATGAAAATAAAAAACAACCCGAAACCCACTGTACGACAGGCGGTATTCTCTTTGAGGGCGGAGATATCATGAGGGCCCACCACGTGTCGAACAAAAAAATTCCGATGCAATAATCCGCGTATATTTTTACAAAAAAACAAGAAAACTACGAAAAAAAGACAATTCATCAACGTTATGCGTTCCAATCTATGGCAGACTAGAAAAAAATTTACAAGAAAATTAACTATTTTAAATAAATTTGTACCATATGCGGACAATTATAAGACGACGACTGACTAGCTCATCGAATTATAATACGAACGAAGATTTCGGTCCACGATGGGCTTTTACCGAACGATATAGCCTAATCGCCGAAATTACCCGTTACCTTATCAATTAATAATACTAATTCGACTTTTCTAGAATATATCTTAATTTCTATACATTTTAAGTCGGCAGCTGCCCTGTTTGAACGGGATTTCATAAACTTCCCTCGGCTCAATGTTTCTCAGCGCAGCTTTTACCCGACGCGCACTCGCCCCGGACTCATAGAGTACTCTCCGCTATCGGCCGCTATCAGCAATACACACGCTCACAGTCTCACACTGACGCAACATCGACCGTGCCCGGGAATTTTGGTTTTAACCGATAAGCGTCTCTGATATCTACTACGATCCGCGATTACGTCGAATAAAACGCGGTGTTCGATAAATCACGAAATAATTAATGATTTTGATCAAAGAAATATATTTTTACAATTTCGAACACCGCTAAAATATAGCGCTGCAGGGTATCGAATCCGTTACACTGTCCCACCTCCATTTTCATTCAAAATAGGAGTTTTGGATGAGAACTCAGGTGCCAAAGATTCAACAGATTCGGCCCATCCATAGCCGAGAAACAGAACTATAGCAAAACTCCGCCGTTCAAGTCCTCACATGCACCGGACATACTCCGCGCATAAAATCACCACTGACGCACATAAACTCACCACTGACGCACATAAACTCACCACTGACACCAGGTCCAAACAAAATTGAAACTTCAGGAGCTCAAGGCTCAGAAGAAATCTGGAAAAAAATTCACCAGCAAAAAGGCAACTAAAACGAATCCAAAATAAGCACAATAAATCATGAGTACCCATTGCGAACGACGCGGTACGCACCCCGTGAACAAAAAAACCGACACAGGACGCACCCAACAGGGACAATAACAACAATAATCAAAATTTCGGAATGGCACCCGCTTAACATCGGCCTAAATGCCGGTAAAAGACAAGAAAAATATAAAATATATAAATACAAAATATGAAAATTATTACGTTATTCGAAAACTGAAAATATGTACCAAAACTCGAAAGTGAATATAAATAAAGTTGACTAGGTAACTGACTTATGCTCTGGCGAGCTGATCGCCCTTTGGAATATGGAACAGGTGAGGAACATCAAAAAAAGTTTTCCTAACAGAGAGAGAAGTCCGGCAGATAAGACCGGCACCCCTTTTGAACAAAAAAATAATTCTAAGACACCCCGTGACGCAATATGGCGCAGGAACATGCAGACTGGGTTATCTGTATACTATCTAACAGTACACTACAGTCACGTACCACATGGCACCTTCCCTCCTACCTGGCCTACTCAACCTGATGGTGGACCAGACTGGGACCCCTCTATAGACATGCCCTGACAGCGACCACCATCTTATGTTTCATGGGGCGCTAAACATGTCCCCGCAATGGTACGAATCACCAAAAAAAAAAAAATCCATCAAAAAATCCACAACGATCGGACCGCGCGAGGGACCTCAACTTGGCCTACCTAGTGGAACCCCTTTAAAAAAAAAAAAAAAAAAAAAAAAAAAAAAAAATGGTGGGGCCCCCTACCATCTAATCTAAGCGACCAACTTACAACCTTCTCCGTAGAGGAATCCATCTTGGACAACCGGACATCTCGTCAGCCCTCGGCCTTCCATAAACGTCATTGCCACCTTGTGTGCCTCCCACGGCGCACACCATCCGTTAGTATAGGAATAAGAAGAAAGGGGAACAGGAACACCAACAAAATTAATTCTGGAAGAGAAAATAAGAATTACGACGGTGCACCTAAACTCGCGAAGAGGGTAGAAGAAAAAAAAAATGTAATTAACTTTTCTTATTTTCTTATGGGAATCTGGTGTACACGTAAAACTCAGGCGCATCCCGACCTAGGCATACCGCAAACTATATTGACAATTTCACCCGGGGGGTCGGTCGCGCAACTAAACTCACACATTGTCCCAATGGTAACGAGACAACAAAAATTACCAAAATTGTCAGCCAAAATAAATAAAAATTGGACAGTATAAAATTATGAAATAAGTCGACCATATATCGAGCTACATAAAAGCACAAAAAAACAATACCCTGTATAAATCAATAAATCGTAACATAGGATACCAGGTAGTATTGCATTCACGGAAAAATTGCCATAATCAAGAAAGAAAATACATATATGTAAAGAAAACATGTAGCGGGACTAACTACATGGGCTCGCGGGTCGCCTTCGCATCCCTGACTCCGGAATAAAACTGAGGAAAACAAAAAAAAAAAAAAAAAATGGATGAATGAGGAAAAGAAAGGGAGAAAAAAAAATATTAAGTATCATACCATCGTTAAAGCGGATCTCCGCGTGTTTGCTTATTGCCATACTCCATAAAATGGAGGCAAATACACACCGGTTCCGGGGCTGAAACGAAAGACGAATCGTCGAACGAGAAAACACAATAAAAAAAAAAATGATCTACCGCATTCCGCGAAAATAGAAATTGCAGATAAGAAAAGACGAAAAAAACAAGTGATAGAGATGTCCCAGTCGCTGCTCCACCATGTTTTATAATTTTCCCTGGTACTCGGCGTCGACAAGCGCGAACGGCTTATACGGCATCCGCGTGCCTTTCGGTCGAGTTCTACGGTCTATGCCAGAATCGGGTATCTATCGACCCACTCACCTACTGTAATCGGTGGCCATCAAATCCAACCGATTTAAAATTGTTCTCTCTTCGTGGCAAACCCGAGACTTCCATCGGATGCTATGGCCGTACGCATTACCTGCTATCGACACAACACCAACCGCTCGGACCACGAGATCAGAAAAAAATGTTAAAAAAAATATATGTATATCACCGGAGTACCAGATATTCCCTTCTCTCCGCCAAACGATATGGCCGCGTCTGCCTTCGCAGCGCCCGCAAAGCCAACGCGTCGACCGGGGAGACCTCTGCCGATCCGTCGAATGGATGATCAAAGAAAAGAATGAAATAATTAGTATAAGAACGAATGATGAGAAAGAAAAAAAATCTAAGGAGTTTGAAAGGGAAGTTAAAAGGAAAAATGGAAACGAAGTAATTTGATCGGAGCAACGAAGACGAATTTAAACTGAGAAAACAAAATTCGGCGGTTCACACCCCGTACCGGAACACGCAAACAGCGAACCAGAGTGTCCGACTTCAGTGGTGGTAGAGGAAGAAGGAAGAAATAGAAGAGGAATCCAAAACAAATAAATTAGATTCCGGAGCCAACAGTCCGCGATAAATAGAAAAAAATTTTGCACAACGTCTCGTCTTCTTTCTGATCGCTCGCCAAATTGCAGAAAAGATCACGAAAACTACCCGACGACTGACCACCAACAAACGCTATCATCGCACAATTCTTACGTCGCTTGTCCGACGCACCTAAATTCCTCGTCAAAGTATCGGGCTCTCTTTTCCCGGCGGATGTCGCACACGCAAATCAAAATTCTACGAAAACAGCATCCAACGAGCCAAACGATAATTTCTCCATCTCCTATCGTATAAAAACTTCAAACTGATATGGTCGATTAAAATCACGACCGGAAAACCTTCAACAATAATACGAACCTT
Organism: Icerya purchasi; assembly: GCA_039619475.1. Lineage (NCBI taxonomy): Eukaryota > Metazoa > Arthropoda > Insecta > Hemiptera > Monophlebidae > Icerya > Icerya purchasi. The sequence goes on from CM077115.1 coordinate 452,887,211, forward strand.
TTTCAGACAAAAAACGACATCCAGCAAAGAACTCCGTCGTGAAATAATTCTGCTCGGCCCCGGTTAAAACACGACTGACAAACATCACGAGCCTGGGGTCCGCATTGTCATCAAATTGAGACAAGGATCCCCCGATCGCCCTATCGGAAGCGTCCGAACAAACCAGCATATTTCTTACGATAATCCGGGACCTGCAGCCAGACATGCGTCGCCAAAGCGTCTTTAAACCGGACGAACGCCGTCTCATGCTCACTCGACCAAACGAACGGCGTCCGCCGCGCAACCAAATCCGAAACCGGCTGAATAATATCCGCGTACGACTGAATAAATTTACGATAAAAATTGCAGAGGCCCAGGAACGACATCACTTGCTCTCGATTGACAGGACGTGGAAAATTACGAATTTTCTCAACCTTCTCGGGTTGCATAGAAATGCCCGATGCTGAGAGTCGATAAACGACAAAATCCACTTCTTCCTTACCAGAAACCGACTTTTTCAAATTTACCGTCGCGTCTCTCAATGACCCTAAAACGACCGACAAATGCTCCAAATGCTCCAAATACTCCAAATGCACCTCCTCTGAGCGAGACAAACTAACCAGATCATCAACATATGCCAAAACAAATTCCGAACAAAGTGGCAACAAAACAAAATCCAAAGCACGCACAAAAACGCGCTCGTACTGATTTTCAAACCGAACGGAACAACATTAAACTCGAAACAGCGACCATCAAAAAGAAAAGCGGTAAACTTGCGCGAATCCGCATGAAGCGGGACCTGCATAAAACTCGCGACAAGATCGAGACTCGAAAGACATTTAAAATTCGAATATTTATGAAGAAGATCGTCTATCGGAGAAGGTAGATTATTTTCCGCGACAATGATTTTGTTGATGTCCCGGGCGTCCAAACACAACCGAACACTACCATCCTTCTTGAAAACCGGGAGAAGAGCAGAGACGTTCGGCGAAATTGAATGACTAATGAGACCGAGTTTCATCATACGCTCTACCTCTCGGCTGACGGCTTCTCTACGGGAAAACGGTATCGGACAATTACGCACCGGCAGGTAAACGTCGTGTTCCCGGACGGTAATTTTATACACGTACCGGTTACACAATCCCGGAGCATCAGAAAATACGTCAGAAATGTCACAAAGACAAACGCCTAATTTACTTTTTTTCAAATCAACAGAAAAATCGGAATTAGCGACACAACCAGAGAAACCATCATTGGACCCGGAACTAGACACGAAGAAATTACGGTCAATAAACGCTGGGCCAATTTCTTCATCTGAATCTTGGTCGCGCACTTCGAGACTTTTCCACTCCTCCGAGACATCAACAAAACGGACTTCCAGACTACAATTCGCCGAAACCAACGTAAGAAAAGAATTTTCGAAATCGAGAGACGCGCGGTACTTTTCCAAAAAATCGACACCGATGATTACCGAGACATTCAACCCATTCACTACTACGAAATTACGCACATATTCCACATTCGCTATGTATGTACAACCTCAAACGCACTTGCATTTTCACTGCCTTCTTAGCTTTTCCACACGCACCCGGTAATCTGACTAGCGGACAGTATCGGAAAAGAGTCTTTGCCACACTCGCGCTTAATTTCGTTCTACGTTTCGGCACACAGAGCCGAAATCTCCGAGCCTGTGTCTACAATAGCCTTAAATTCATGTGCGCCGAAAAAAAACAAATTATGCGGAATAACACTCGGCTTAACATTTGACAATCTCTCATTCTCCTTATTTGCTAAAATTTCATCGCTACTCGGCGAAGGCCGGCAAAAATGAATGTTCTTCTCGATGTGCGTCTGGTGAACAATTTTCGACTGACTCGGCTGGACACAACACCGTGTCAGCCCCGATGAAAAAACGCTCTAACCAGCCAACCTGTGGACTCCTGCGCGACTCAGGCAACAGCGACTCTCTGCTTGTCATACAGCCTGTCATTACATCGAGGCAGCTTTTCTGACAGACCATCTCTATTCGCAACGGCGGGTGGAACAACAAACTCATCAAACACACCCAAAAATTCCACCCGCTCGCCTTCCATCGACCTCAGCTTCTCGTTGAACGTCCTTATTATCACGCCAATGTCCGGACAAAACCTGACGTTCCTTAATCGGAAGAACCGGCAACAAGACCACTTCCTCGACGCCATGCGCCCGCAACGTTTCTAACAGCCGCTCAAAATCACTTCCACACCTGCTCCACCGAGTTCCACCACTTCAAATCCGTGGTCTTAACCATCAATAATACACGAGGTCTCAGTTTGATGGTCAATCTCGCTACGTCCTTACGCAGTTGACCGATGGTCCGATCGCGATGACAAAAACCAACAAATTTTCGCGGCCATACTCGTTCCTCTCCCCTCCCGGTGCAATGCCAGCTGATGCAGGGATCCCTCTCCGATACACTGATACCCTTCTATCATCGGTGCGTGTGGAATGAAATGGTGCCGGTTGGTGCCCCCATTAAATCGACAATAATCGCCCTGTTCTCTTCCGGTGCCCTGCGTCCGAGTGTACGAGGAAGCAACACGCATGTTATTCACCTGTTCGCAGCAACCACTGCTTACACTGCTTACGTTCTCGCTCGAAACATCAACCCTTAAAAACAACCTTGACGCGAAATCGTTCTGATGTTTTCATATAACTCCCTGGCCGCGGCGCTCTTCATTACTAACAACAGCTTTTGCATCTCCTTTGTGTACTTACGGATCATCAACTGGATGAACTCCGCGTCTCCGATCAGTGAATCTAAGTACTTCACTCTGTTCATCCAGTGAATCTAGTACACCTCTGCATTCTGATCGCCTCTACATTTGTCTTCCGGGGATTACAGATTCCGCTTAACCTCTAACTGATCTCTCTCTCTCACTCCAAAAATTTTCAACCATCTCTCGCCTTACCTGCCTCTCGCCCATTCCGCTGGTCCTCCGTCTATCATACTCAATAACAACTCTAATTTTTCTTTCAGTTTCAACACGTCATATACCTTGACATTACTCTCGATACTCTTGAAAAACTCTACCACGCTATTAGACGGATGCTTATCCCCGAATCCTCGTACATCAATATCTAGGCCAGGGATTCTCGTCGCAGTGATTCCGTGATTGGTACGAACCGATAGCGCATTGTTCTTCAACAGCTCTGACGCGCTCTCGCAACTGCTCCGCATTCGATTCGACTTTCTCTTTTATTTTTTCACTTCCCTGTCGTATCTCCCCTCGCAGGCCCTCAAACGACAGTCTCACCGTGGTGTTAATGCGCTCGATTTGAGCCTCATTTTCCTATATACAACCTTGCATCCGTGTTAATACCATCCTCTACGCTTTTTAATTTGGTTGTAATTTCTTCTTTCATTTTCGCAATTTAATTGTCTAAGGTGCTGTGTAAAATTCTTCTTTAATTTCGAGTTTATTTTTTCACAATTTTTCGTCTAATCGATCTTCTAAGAGATCAAATTTTTTGTTTAATATCTCATTGTTTTTATTTAATTCTTCTAACTTATTATTTAATGTGTTATTGTTTTTATTTGTGGTATCGTTGCTTCTTCAAGTTTATTGTTTATATGTCGGCTATTGCAGTCCAGTTTATCGTTTATCTGTTCTTTTATAGTACTCATTTTCTCACTTAATGTGTCGTAATTTTCGTTAAGTCTATGATTTAGTTCTTCTTTAATAGCTACTATTAGACTATCGAATTTATTGTTAAATTTGTTGTTATTTTCTTCCGATAGGCTGATCATAAATTTTTTTAATTCGTCGAAAGGCAACTGAACGAAAGATGGCCCGGGACCCTCAAATGCCCAATGCGTTGGAGTAGGCGGCATATAACCCTCTGGTCCCGTCTCAGAAAGACGGTCCAGGATCTCGCGCTGTACGTTCTCCTCATCGCTTAAATTATCGGGAATAGATTGAAATTCCCGATAATTTCCTCTCGTCACCCTCACTCTGGTTGGGTCCCCATTCTCTATATTCCAGACAGGGCAACTAAACGAAGCTAAATCAGGTGATCGGGCCTATCTACAGGCTATGTAATAACTATATATATAATATATATATATATATATATATATATATATATATATATATATATATATACATATATAAAATTATTCTTTAAACAGAAATTTAAATTCATTTAAATAAATACGTAATAATAAGATTAATAAGATCCCTATAGAAGGCCGAGGGGGGACCGCAATAATAAAAATATGAACGCTTATCTCATACACTGCTTGGTAGCTCTCGTCCTCCGTCTCCACCGTTGTGCTTCGTTTAATTTATTTGCCAGGTAATGCCACTGCTCCTTGGCTATCCGAGGTACCTGTTTTTCGGAGCGCCAGTTGGTAGAAATCGACCTTTTCCTATCCCGACGTTGAAAAAAAAAAAAATAGTTACGTAAAAAAAAAAATGTAACGGGCGTCAGTGGCAAATGACGGCTTGCCACCACCGGAAAAGCTCTGCCTAGCAGAACATTAAGCTTTTAACGGACAAGAAAAAAAAATTTGCCATTATAAAAAAAAAAGAGATTGCCGATAAAAGAAATAATAATAATAAAAAAAAACAACCCGAAACCCACCGTACGACAGCGGTATTCTCTCCGAAGCGGAGATATCATGAGGGCCCACCACATGTCCAACAACAAAATTCCGATGCGTATATTTTCATAAAAAAACAAGAAAACTATGAAAAAAGACAATTCATCAACGTTATGCGACCCAATTTTTGGCAGACTAGAAAAAAATTTACATGAAATAAACTATTTTAAACAAATCTGTACCATATGCACCATAGCAGAAGGTCGACCACGACGATTAGATAGAACCGATTTAATACACGTATGACCAGCGATGCGGAGACAATTATAAGACGACGACTGACTAGCTCATCGATATATAATACGAACGAAGATTTCGGTCCACGATGGGCTTTTACCGAATGATATAGCCTAATCGCCGAAATTACCCGTTACCTTATCAATTAATAATACTAATTCGACTTTTCTAGAATATACATATAAGTCGACAGCTACCCTGTTTGAACGGGATTTCATTAACTTCCCTCGGCTCAATGTTTCTCAGTGCAGCTTTTACCCGACGCGCACTCGCCCCGGACTCATAGAGTACTCTCCGCTATCGGCCGCTACCAGCAATACACACGCTCACAGTCTCACACTGACGCAACATCGACCGTGCCCGGGAATTTTGGTTTTAACCGATAAGCGTCTCTGATATCTACTACGATCCGCGATTACGTCGAATAAAACGCGGTGTTCGATAAATCACGAAATAATAAATGATTTTATCAGAGAGAAATATATTTTATAAATCAAACACCGCTAAAAGATAGCGCTGCAGGGTATCGAATCCGTTACATATATATATATATGTATATACATGTGTATGTGTGTAATTTTTGTGTATGAGGAAGTCAGAGAGTAGGATCAAAAAGATACACCAAATCGTATCCATAGCGGTAAAACTTTAATAATCTGGCATTCATTGCAACTTTGATAAAAAGAAGAAAATGAACGATACACACAAAAAAAAAAAGAAAGAAAAATCCTATCCTTTTATGTTGATGAGAAGTAATAATGTAATATTAGGGCAAACTTTAGAAGCTCTTAATAGCTCGAGCAGGTAGCAGACTTTTTGCATATTTTTAGTAGTTGTCTGCGATACTTCTCACTAGCATAAATATTCGTTGCAGTCGTGCGTCGTTTGGTCAAGCTTATTAAATTCGCTGAAAAACACTTTTCACTTATCGCGCAAACAAATTTACACTACTTTAAATCGGCCTAAAACATTCAGCTGTGGGGGGGCGTATTTTTTTTTTGGCTTTTTGTGCAGTTTAATTACGGTAAAGTCGGTTTCGCTTTATAGGTCATGTTTTGTTTTTTTTTGTTACATTCGCAGAAAAATATAACGAGTAACTGGTCAATTTCCGAATCTCGCAGTTCGAGTTTCGTTATCACTCGAGTTCACGACACATAAATTTCCTCTAGCACGCATTACAATGGAGCCCGCCAGCGCGAATCGGAGAAAAAATAAAATAATAAAATAAAATAAATAAACAAATGCGAGTAGTAATGACTTAATAATCGCCGTGTTGTCCTAAATTTTCCCCTAGCATATTCGCGTTTATCATATTTCTGTGATCATTTCGACGCTAAATCATCTTCATTTCTTCACTATTGTAAACAACACAGTATAGTTCTGAATTTTAAGAAATTTTCGACAAAAAAATTTTACAATTCAGATTAGTAGTTCCCCACCTATTACACAAACCGACAAAAACTTTTTTATCGAAAATAGTTGATATTTTAGCGGTGATAACGAAAAATGCGTCGTGTTATTTAACAATTTTTGTTGGAAAAAAACCTGATACATCCGCCGGAAATTTGTCCGGTTCTAATCAGAGTTTTTCATATTTTCAACTGTGCGGCGAAAGTACGGAAATTAAAGATAATTACGGCTAATTTCGCGATTCCAGATAAAATGATTTTTATAAAAATTAAATTAATTAAATTTTTCCTAAATCGCTTAGCGTTTTAATTTTATGTTAATTATTACGAAATTTTATTTTTGTACTTTTCAACAAATGTTGCCATTCAACGGTATTATCATAGCGCCAACATTTCTCCCCTTCTTCTTGTCCAAAGTTATAAATGTTCCCTTTCTATTCTACAACCAGCCCGTTGATTTTTATCAGTCAGAGCTGATGTTGTTCTGAACAAAACTCTAGAAGAAGCAGTTGTGTTGTGTAACCTTTTAAGATTATGGTTTTTTTTCGTTGTTACATGCGTATTATGCATTTAGAATATTACTACTACTCGTCGGAATATATTTTACATATTTTAAGTAAACTGCATTTTAACAGATTATTAAAAATTTGTCATAACAGTTTTGCCGAATCAAGACTAATTCGGTTTGCCGGTCAGCTGATCTGCTTAAAAGCAGAGAGAGAAAAATTTGACGGTTATATTTTTTGTAACTTTTTTAAATCACGCGTTTCCTTATAGCTCGATCGCAAACCTTCTCTCTGTTCGCCATTATTGGTATAGTAGATATATTTACAAATGTCCACGTCTTACCGCTAATAATTAACTATTAAAATTTTTTTAAAACATTTGCGATTCTCTATTATTTCAATGAACCTCATCGCGCGAAGAACCATTAAACACTAAAAACCACAACAATCTGGGGTTGCGTTAGCCGTTAATAAAAGAAAATAATACAAATTAGCGGTAATTTTAGGAGAAGAAAAAAGATAGTGTGGCCGCGGGGAACCCCCGTCGGGAACAAAGTTTTTTTTTCAACTCTGAACGTGATTTTTTTTTGTTTCTCTTTCGATACTCTTTTTGACGCTGAGCACATGATTTCACCGTTATCTCTCTGGAATTCATATGAATAGTAAATAGTAAATACTCGTGTATTAAGTTATATGATTTATTATTAACTTACTTTTCTAAGTTTGCATTATCTATACTTGCTGCAAATTTCTCGACTTTCCATTATAAAATTGCAATAATGATACACAATATATTAATCCCGTTTGTGAATTAATTAAAACTAAAACAATAAATAAATCATCAGACTCGATCGAATGTGTGGGGTAACGTCGCATAAAAACACCGCGCCAATTATCAAATTCAATAGAATGTACACAAGTTTAGAATTGAGCTTATACAGCTGACCGCGCACAATGCGTGTCGTTCGAATGTCGATACGCGCGCATACACACACGCACGTATGTAGTAGTAAAAGAGACAGAGTGAAAGAGAAAGAGAGTGAAGGTCGCCTGAAGGACGCATAACGCTTTTTCGTGACCTAACCATTTTTGCCAGTTTACTCCTATCGACTAGCCGCGTAAAAGAACTTGGTTCCAAAAAGAATCGGTATACATACTCTGTTACCGATAGTTAACATCGAGCCACCCTCTGTTGTCTTACATCCCTTTTTTGTACACCTTTTTTTAAAGTCTGTCTTGTATTTTTCTTACAATTCGTTCGCTCTCTGCCATAAACGAAGCTTCTTCTTCTTCGGTTATTATCTGAAATTTATCATTTTTCAGACTTTAAATCCGTGTAGATCTTTTATTTAGTGGAAAAACATTAAGCCGCTTGATGGATCTCTGAAGCCGTATTAGTTTTTACGAAAAAATAATAATGAACCTATTGTTAACGTTATTAATACCATTGTCATAAACTATTATTATGTTAAAATTTTGACCGATTAATATTTTCCTGTTTAGGCATTAATTGTCAAATTCAACAAGCTACAAAACTAAAGTAAAAGTTTCGCATCATTGATGCTATATCGCGGTGCGTGAACCTTCTTTCACAATCTACCACCAGCACAGCGTGTATTACCCCTGTGGGAAGTGTTATCCTCTGCGAGATTGAAGAAATCGCCTATGTATAACGCTAAAGCACGATGTGTATACAATAGGAATTTAGTTTACCCGATTATATTTTATCTTTATTAAAACCATACACGTTAGCTTCATCGAAATTCGTCCTTGCCCTGACACGATCGTATTCGTGTGCTACAATCTACAAACTACATTCATAAATTTCCTGATCCCTGGAGCTTTTAATTTCTCTGAACAATTCGTACTTTCGATTGCGTTAAGTTTTACTCTGAGCACCGACTGCGGTGTAAAATGTAAAAAGCAAAATTTGTTTTATGAAAACATGAAGTATGAGAGAATAATCGATTAAAACTCAGGTATATATATATATATGCGGAAATGAAGGGGCTTTTAGTAGTGGCGGAAAGGAAAGAAGTATAGGTTAATGTGGGATTTAGAGTGGAAATGGTTTCTTTTTCTATTTCTCGCTCGATCACGATTATCTTCTAATTCGAAGGAAAATTAACGGATTAACTTATGCGTAGTTGTGGAGCACATAAACTGGCGCACAACTTAGCTTCCATGCTGCCGACCAACCGGAGATGGAGTATCAGTGGCGAGGCGAGACGACTGCCGGCCAACTCACGTTGATGCGACTGTTGGCTAGCTGATTGTATACGCACAAGCCTACGACACTTGGAACTAACTGTAAATGTCTGAGCTATGGATGTATAAATGTGTTCCCCGAAGCAAAAACGCTGCTATCTGCTAAATAGCGCGGATATTTTGTCATCGCCTGAGACATCTCTGTGTAACGAAAGCCAAGCGCTTTAGTAACACTAGGCGCCATTGTAATTAAAGTGGAAATAGGGAGCCGCTTAATCAGGAAGCGGTACCCAAGGGGATTTTTTTTAAACATATCGGTACTCTATTTAACTACAACGGCTACTATAGTACGCGGATGATTAGGCGCCGTAGCTCGATCGGATTTTTAATGAAGGCCAACGAACCTTCCGCGAAGACGTGAGGTTATTCAAAATTATCTCTGGTAGAGATAGAAAGGGGATTATTATTAAAGAAGGGGCAATATAGTGCTGATCGAGCGCACTTCATTCCTGTACTGGATTCTAGCATGACTGAGCACCAATCAAAAAGGTTTTAGGGCAGCATTCCCTCTTAACCAATTTTTATACAATACCTGTTGAGTTTGGATCGCTAAAGAGGATGTTTTGTAAGCGGGAACTGGAGATTAAATCATATACCCTATCTTAGACAGACTTCTCAGGCTCTAAAGAAAGAAACTATTATAAACGCAGAAAATAATACGCCGCAGCTTTCAACATCCAGTAACGAACTATCACTGGATAATGAAATATAAAGCTTGCGAATGGACAAACACGTTGGTTTTCTTAAGAGAACCGCTCTAGTCGGGAAACATTTTAGGATTCCATCTAGTGTTTGGAGAGAGCAGATTTAATCCTTTTTTTTATGGAGCGAAATTTTTGGGCACAGCTAATTATCCATTTTCCCCTTCACTTATTCAAACACATTTCTAGTCTACCGCCATTTTCTTCATTTTTTTCATCTTTTCATAATCATTACCTCGGTCGGCTGGTTTTGTTTATTTTTTTCCCCCCACTTCTTATTACAAGAACACTTGAAAATATTGCGAGTTACTGGAAATAAATTTTTATACTGCGCAATATTGGCGCAACTTGCCAGAGCACACACATCCCCTTTCGGCGTGAAATACAATTTTTCGATAAGCGGCGTCCTTCGTGACGCATTAATTAACGGAGTGCTAAGATATAATAGGCGCGGAGCAATTTATTTCCCGGTCTAATGGAAGATTATTTTTAAAAATAGTTACAATTCTCGCAAAAACAGTTTCAATTTCACGCTTGAACGTATATAACTATTACACACACACACACACACACACTAATATACACGTGGTTTCTGTTTCGCGAAAAAAAAAAACAAAAATAAAAACCAGCAATATTTTTTAAAAAAGTGGAAAAAAAATAATGTATGTAAATTGCGACTGAATCTGAGAACGGAATATGTAAATGGTGTGTGTATATGCTAAAGAGATGTAAATTACATTCTGCATAAATATCGAGAAGAAGAATATCACACTTCGTGAAAATAATAAAAAAAATTAAAAAAACGGATATTTCGAATTTTTTTTTTTTTCGGTTTTTGCTTTTTTCCCCGCTTTCCGCTACTAATCCAAACCGATACAAGTTTACATCTTCGATTAGACATTAGCAGTTAAGTATTTTACTGTAGTTTCATAAACAACTTCTTTTTTCCTCACGCGGAGAAATTCGTAGCAATCGTGTGTATTCTAGTTTATTCGAAATATTCAGCGACAGCGCGAGCTTCGGATTTCCCGCGCAATATTCCTTCGTGTTATGCAAAAGACGCGCGCCGGTCAACATCAAGTGCGAAATTCCTTAAATTTTCAAAAAGCCGCCAAATATCCATCCTACCACCGAGGAGGGGGTTCCAGCAAAGTCGATATAATAATCGCTTAACACATTGGCTACCGATGATTGTGTACATAACGATCCCAACGATGGGGATTAACCTGAGACGATCGCAGTCGCTGACGCTCAACTTATTTCGTTGCCCTAGTAGATAATTACAATTTCACACGGAGACCTCAAGTTTGCTTGTATAACAAATACTAAATTCATACTGCATTATACGAAGAAAAAAAAAAAAAAAAGTAGAAAAAATTTCCTTTAGAAATTAGCGAGAAATACATAGTATGGAACTTAAGATTTTCAAAAATATCAGCGATCTATGACGTCGCTTTAATGCGAAAAACATTTTCAACGTAGCCGGTTTTTAGTCATTTACATTATTATCAGGTGAATAATTTTCCACTAATCTCATCTTATTAAATGTGCCTAGTCATAAATTTCCTCGTAAGTTATTTCATCCGCGTGTTAATAAAATGTTTTTCCTTTTATTCCCATTTCGGTTCTTTTGCAGATTTCCACGGAATATCACACTTCCGCTGTGTAGTAAAGTGAACTTTTTTTTGCCTTTTAATATTTAAACTCCTGAATGTAATTATTTCAAAACATTAATCCGGGCCTTTTTAAAAATTTAAAAAAAAAAAAAAAAAAGAAAAAAAGATAGCATACAACCAACTAGTATATTATATATATTTCTCCATTCCTAAATCCGCAAACTTCTAACTATATCTCTCACCGACACAGTCACACAACGTATGTTTGGTAAAAGAAATAAATAAAAGATTAAAAATAAATTAAATTAAATTTAAATAAAAAAAAATTGAAATAAAATTAAATTTAAAAAAAATAAAAGATATAATTCCGAAAAAAAAATTGAATTAGAATAATTTTCGCTTTTTTTTTTATTTGGCTTATTTTGAAGTCTAACGAGAAAAAAGTAACACAGTATCAAGAACGGGAATGGATTAAATTTAAATCGATACGGTAGTATAGCTAGTGGTAGTTCGTCAACTGTATTACAGCTTTCCGGACACATTTAAACTACATGTAAACTCAATAATGACCGTCCGTTGCGATGCACTCGAATGTGACAATGACGGCCAAGCACATACTCGTTAAACATAACTGCACAAAATGTAGGTTGGATGGAATAGCCGCTAAAGTCAAAAATAATAATAATAAACAAATATATGAAGTCAACAAATTAATTAATCGATTAATTAATAAGTAATAATAATGAGAATAGCTTTACTGAATGATACGCAAATATAATATCTTCCAGGGACCTGTCTTCAAGGTAATAATTTCTGCAGATCGCAAGTAACCGCTTTGATCGTTTATTGCTGATGGCTCCGTTTTATAATTATTATTATAATTATTATTTTTATTATTTTTATTATTGTTATTATTATTATTATTATTATTATTATTATTGTTATTATTATTATTATTACAATTAATACGATTAATATCATTATTTTCTCGGGTTTACTATGTCCCGGTACTGTAAATTGTGACCGATTATACAGTTATTTTATTACATTTTAATTGTTTAAAAAGTTCCTCACTATATTACGGGTACTTAATGCGACTGGTTTTTGGATATGTATATATACTAGAATCTGTAATGTTTTAAAACCTTCCATTAATGTGTTTGGTGTAATTCCGGTTACTGACATCGTAAATGGTATTATTGTGGCCTTCTTTTGTTTCTATATTTTTTTTTTTTATTTCAGCGGCTAAGCTATACTGGATTTACTTATTTTTTTCTTCATATTTCTGGCTAATATTACGGTCATTAGGGACACAGGTATGACTAATTAAAAAGGTATTCTCTTTAATGATTTATGAATTAAAGTAATATCTGGTCTCTATTAACATGCATTCTCTATGATCTGTAAGAATATTATTATCCCGGTATAATTTTACAGTTTTATTTTCTAGCACTCTGATTCTGGGATATGCTGGTGTAATATGGTGCTTCCTTGCTTTTTATTATTCCACATTTGTGCGTTATTTCTTGATGTATTATTTTCGCCATGTTGTTAATAGATTGAGGGCGTGGAAACCTGTGTTTGGTGAGTTCTGATCGGATTGACCTATGAAGTTCTTCGAGCTCTGTGTATGACCATTTGATTATTCCAAATGAGTATGACAATATCGGTACTGCATATGTGTTTATAGCCTTGAACATATTTTTTTTTGAATTAAGAGATGATCGAAGAAAAGCTTTTAATCTCATTTTGCTGATATTTCATATTTGTATGATCTATTTTTGTGTTTTGTTGAATGAATTCCTAGATCTTTATTATATGTTCCCTTTGGATTTAAGGTATGCAGTATATCCTATCGCTAAGTGTCTCGCATTTTTTAAGCTATTCGAGCATTTTCCTCTTTTTATATGCACAATTTTACATTTATTTAACCAAAATTTCATTCCTATGTCTCCGCTGATTGTTTCTGTTAATTTTAATAGTGATTTCATTTGCATGGAAGATGCTGCATGCAGTTTTTTATCATCCATATGGAGCAGATGATTTAATTCGAATTGCACTTTCCCGTTGTATTTTATGTCTATTCCATATTTTGTATCATTAAGTATATTAGACAAAGGATTAAGGCATAAAGTATATTATCTGTACCGAGGCATTTCCAGCTGTACGTTTTTGTTTTTTTTTATAATTTCAACTAATTTTTCTTTTGTTATGATGTGATCGGCTTGCATTGGTGTGTTCGAATACCGCTCTTTTTCCTTCGTGAACCACAGACTATTTCCTTTATGCTGGATCGGTTTGCACCGTATGTTCTGCCAGTATTTTGTTATTTCTGTTTCTGATGGTGGTTCTATATTAATTTTTCCCCGTTCATCAGTTGATTGATAAAACCTTTTTTCGTTATTCTGAATTAAGATCGAAGCCAATGAAATAAACTTGAAGCTGAGAGAGATGTACTGGCTCCTGGGCAAAACTGAAGTCAAAATTGCTGTTAAATAATGCAGCTATCAAACCGGTGTGGACCTACGGTATAATATCTTTTTAGGGAACAACATCAGCGTCTAATATTAAAATTATGCAGCGATGCCAGGCAAAAATACTGAGAATAATAGCTAATGTACCGTGGTACATGCGCAATGATAACCTACATCGGGATCTAAATGTACCGGAAGTAAGTAAAGTAATTAAAAATTATAGCGAGCGTTACTTGCGTAGGTTAGTAGGCCACTCAAACCCGCTGGCAGTTGATTTATTAGACTCAGGCAACGACAATCATAGACTAAATCGTTATACGCCCCTAGATCTTCCCCACCGGTTTGATTGACTGGTAAAGCAACGCGAAGTGTTATTGTTGAATGACTTCTCCCATCATGTCATAACCTACATTCCTATTTCTTATTAGCTACATTAGCCAGATTGCAATTCAAAAGAAATTTTAAAAAAAATCTGAAATGCGATTTTGTATTTTCCTTTTATGCTAGGTGCGCCATATCCGTACTCACAAGTTATGAGCCCCTAAGGGATTATTATTATTATTATTATTATTATTATTATTAATAATAATGTAGCCTCCGTTTGATATTGAAATTATCAATCCCTAGCCTACACAAAATTTGATATAATAAGGAAAATAGCTGTTCAAAATCTTATCGACTTATCAACACTTCCACAGAAAGTGGTACAAGTTCCGCACCCTCAATGACAGACACTCCAGCTGTCATACGTTGCTAACTAGATTGCTTAAAAATTCGAACGATATAACTGTTCTGCTTATTAATTAATAACAATAAAATTTTAAAATGTATTAAATTCGAAATTAAATGTTTATTTGTTGTCTACAACGATAATAACAGTTACATAATTGACATGAAGAAAGGAAAATTAAAGTTAAGATTAAAGTTAAAAAAAATTAATATAAACAAGTGAATAATATAAACTAGATCTTAAACATTACGAAGTATTTAAACTTATCGCTGTATTTCTATATTTCTTATTTAAAGAGACATTTAGAAATTATTCTGTTTGACTTTGTCTATAAACGTCTTTTTTTTTTCTTTTCTTTTTTTAGTATACATTTACAGCACCTGTACATGCTTAGGCTATCATGGTACATGAACTTTAAGTTTATTAAACTAAAGACTTTTTAGACTAACTGAATAAATGACTAAAGTTTAGTCACATAGAGCGAACTGTTTTGAAGCAAGGTTTGAAAGGATGCCGGTTAACAATATTATTTATTCGTTCACAAACCAACAATAATTTAATCGAGAGAGCAAAAATGTTATCGTAACAAAGATAATATTTTGTTGAAATAAAATTTAACTCGTAAGAAAAATTAAATTATGATAATTAAAATTAAAATTTATAATTTTACTGATAAAATCGATGAATTTCTTTCTTTTTTAATATTAATAATAATAACGTCAATAGGCGCAAGAGCTATTGGCTCTATTTGCCACAGGAAGGACACGTTACCCTGTGGCGGACTTTGAAATTAAAATAAGACGAATATCTACTGATTAAAGAGTCCTATTAAACTTTAAATATTCTTTCGTTCCATCGTAACTGAGTTTACATTTCGCTGATGTTACTACATCTCCACAATCGGAATTATAATCAAAAAATTTACTATGTAGAACCAGGCGATTAATTTAACGCAATTAATAATAGTAACAATAAATTATGCGTACCTATATTTCTATAGAAATAAGAAAATGACAATTACTTAATGGCAAATAAATCGTTTTTTAAACGGATCTTTGAAGTGTGTCAAACTGTAGAATAATCAATTTGCTTTTAAAAGCAACCGGGTTTATTTTCTATTTTGTTTTTGTTTGTTATCGTCTTCTCTCTTTTTTTTTAAAGTTCCGCACACTTTTCAAATTGTAGAGTAAACTTGTTAGGAATCCGGAAATGGCCGGTAATGAGACAAGGAAATTAACGCGAATGATAGAAATGGTAGACCGTATCAGTAAGGTCAGAAAGATTAACGAGCATTCAAAAAGGATGAAAACACAGTCGCAAAAAATTACAGACCTCGTTTGTGGTCCAAAAAATAGCGAAGAACAATTTTTCCCAGCACCCTTCGATCAAGATTTTCTTCATTTCATTCGCGAAAATTACTGTTCTCGCAGGCCATATTGCACAGGAATGTAAAATATTCGAAATAACACATTTTGCATACCGCGATTTTTTTTTTAACTTGTTCTCTCTCTGCCAATTGATGAAACTAGGTGTAATTGCAGGCGTTTTATTTGCACCTTTTCGAAATTTAGTGTGCTTGCGATAGTTTTTCATCCTGTTGATTGGAATCCTTTAATTGTATTTTCGCGATATATGAGGCATAATTTTCGTGTCTGTAGCATGTGTATTTGCTGAACTTCATTCGTAATATGGTTCCGGTAAATTTACGATATCGCGCTGTTTTTGTATATAATACTATAAAGTAGTGGTATTTTGAACGAATTGTACAAATTCGTAGCCGAGCTGGGATAATTATTGTGCTTATTCCTCGAATCTCCTCGTTAGAATATACATTTTCGCCTTCGCATTCTAAAGAAATATCACGTGTTTTACCGTGATTTCTCCTGATTTTGTGTAACAAACTTTATAATATATATATATATATAGTATATACGTAATTGTTTTTTATTTTCAGCTGATATGAAATATTTTTAATGTAATTTTGAATCATTTAAAATAAATGTATGTACATTAAAGTTTGCAAAAATAATTACAGTGCATTACGATAAACCTATACGAAAATACAAAATACGAAAAATTATCCATATTGATAATTTTGTGTACGGAGAAGAGTATTTAAAATTTGATATATATATATATATCGATAAAGTAAGAAATGAATAAATAAAGTTTCCCCGGGTCGTTTCTAATAAAGAACTTGATTATACTATTTAATATGATCCTAACAGTTCAAAAAAATTCCACACACGAATGGAAAAAGTCGAATATAATCCTACTTCATAAAAAAGGGGGAATAAAAACAAGATAGAGAATTACAGACCAATTAACACCTAAACCCTACAATCCCAAAAAATCTTCTCGAAGGTAATAACAAGAAGAATTCAAAATATTTTAGACTACCATCTATCACGATTGAACAGGCGGGTTTTCGAAAAGGAGCCTCCACCACAGACGACTTGTTTTTGTTTTAAATCAATTTATGGAAAAATCAAGAGAAAATTAAAAAAGCTCCTACATATGTGTTTACCTTTTTTGTCATCGACTACTCTAAAGCATTGGATTTTCTTCTGAAACACACATTTACGTTAAACGCACTCAAAAATCAGGTAGTTCCCCATTGAAGTATATATGTAGAAAGATAATAACGGATATGTACACAGATGTTGAGGCGTAAATACTCACACACAGAATGAATACTTTTATATAATAAGGAAAGGATAGTAAAGCAGGGAGAGACCCTTTATCACTATTACTATTTATAGATATGCTCTCGAAGAGATGTTCAAAAAGTTAAATTCGGAGGGCATCCGAATTAACGGGGAATTTTGTAAATAATCTACAGTTTGCAGATGATGTATTATACCTATACGGGGGGGGGGGGAATTTATTTGAGTTAAATGATAATTTAAGTGTGTTCAATGAAGCTGGTAAGGAAGCAAAGGCCTAAATATGGATAAAACAAATGTTTATTACGAACATGAATGAGAAAATAAAAAAATTAAAATAGGCGAACAAAAGGCAGAATATGTAGATGAAATAATCTATCTAGGCCAAAAAAAAACAAAAAAAACTTGGAAATATGACACCAAAGGAGAGATACATAGGAGGGAATACTAATAGTTTGGAAAAAGTATTTGTCTTTAAATATATTTCAGGCTAAAGCCAAAAGTGTGACATATTTAATAGTTGCGTTGTTCCAGCATTGACATACGGTTCTCAAACATGATCTACAAACAAAAAAGGAAGAGAAAACGATTTGAGAGTACTTAAAATGGAATATTTGGATCAATAATTTTAAATATTAGACGTAGAGATAGAATTTAAAAACACATTTATCGAAGGAAAATTAAAAAATATAATAAATTTAGTTAACGAATGTAGAAGGGAAAAGTGGGATTGGGAGCATGTGCTGAGAGGTTAACAGGGATAATAGGCGAACATACGGAATAAAAAAAGAAACTGGGATATTCAGGATAAAAGATAGGTAGACGATTTTTGAGATGGAAAAACCAAATAAGAAAGTTCTTACATAATAAGACGGTGTGAGAGGATTGCTCAGGACCGTAGGGAGTGGGCAAGGTTGATGGAGGCCTTTGTCCAGATCATGGGCTTTTAGTTGGTTTTTTTTAGTTTAGTTTTAGTTTAGTTTTAAGTTTTAATTAATTAATTGTTTAAAGTAATTTCTTAAGGAAATTCACGATTTCATACTCGGTGGGTGTGCACGAAAGCGTAGATGAATAGTCGTTAAGTACTCGCTTCTTATATTCTCTTATTTTCTTCTATTTTTGTCATTTCTGTCCTTAAACGCAAAAAAAAAACATGAATTTATTTCCTCCTCCTTCTCATTTCTTGGGCTAATGTCCTCGCTGACATACTTATGAAAAGAAAAAAAAAAAAAACAAAACATTATGTAATTCTAATTATTTTGAATAAAAATAGGCAAACATTCCTATCGCGCGAGATAGTTTACGCCACTGTTGTTATTCGTTTATTTTTCGTATATGTATGTATCTTAGTGAAATAATTTATACGTAATTATAATTTAAATAAGGGCGTTTTCGTGCTAGATTTCAAAATCATACATCTCGCGGATTAGCAGCGAAAATCTTTTCTTCAGCTTCTGCTAGGTACGCGCGTGGTCTTTACCAAACGACGGTCAAAAACCTATACTGGTAATAAATTTTTACGGAGAGACCTTGACAGTTGGAAAAAAATAAAAACACTTGAAAAACTAAATAAGTGTACATAAACTGCAGTCAAATATTATTCTAGCCTGTAGGATATTTATGTATACGGTCATCTGTCTAGCAGAGTGTGGATTACCGTGTAGGAGAAGTGGGCACTTGACAACGGTGTTCTACATGTCTTGATTTATGACATAATGTGTTTGTACACACATATGTGCAGCCATTGTGTGTGAAGCTGGCGATTGTGTTAGCGAACCTTGTGCATTATTATGTTCTGGTTAGGATAGTGTGTCGTGAAACTGGAATTGTCAGGTTGATATTATTTCAAAATCGCACGCCGGTACACACTGGCATAGAAGCAAGCTACTTTAACTGATAGATGTGTGAACTCTTCAATTACGTCTCTATTGGAACTAGCGCGCTACACCATTTAAAGTTACGATTTTCGTGATCGATAAATGTGTCAATACCCTCCCCGCAAGCGGTGATATCCCCCCCCCCCTATCCCGTGACTACGATTCGTAAGAAATTATGAAAATGACAGAATCGACGTAAATCCCTATAATGTATCTTCTTTTCCGTTACTGAGGTCGACCACTCGAGTAGTAGTGACTCTAAGAAGTGCGTCAGTAGACGCGCGCCACTCGGCTTAGTTTTCTTCATCGATGTTTATCTGTTCAAACGAAAACGCCGAAGACATTGAAAAGAGACTGTGCTTCTGCTCCGTATTTAAGTTTTATTCAGTCCGTAATGCTACGAACGTTGTAATATAGCTATTTTCATTCGCATTTTCATGTAATTTCCTCAATTTTATTTATAGTTATTGTAAAGGCGTGTAATGTTCGACCGACTGCATGCAATTTGTAAGGAGTGTCTGCTGAGATTTATTGGGCACTCGCATGTGAAAACTGTGCTGATCATCTGTAATTTAAAGTCATCTATATAATATATGCATGTATATGCATAGATTAAATTAGTTACTCAACTACACCTACCAATTAATAAGAAAGGTGCGCAAACGACTAGACGTTTAACGAAAATAATATAATCAAAAAAAAAAGGAACCTACACATATGTATATATTGCGTAGCTTTTATTCGCGCAATTATGCGACAATTAATTATGTATGATAAAACAAATTCACTCTGGTGACGCCATGAAAAGTGAATTATCTTTTACAAAAACCTGGTCGTAAATTATTGTTCCCAATAGAGGAGTGCATCCTGTTCCTTTTATACAGTCAGCTCCTGTTATTAGGTCTCCCTACTATGCCCTGTAACTCTTCCTTTATCCTCTCCTTTCCTTCATCTTCTGTGGTGCCCGCACTGCTGTCCTTTGTTGCGTCGTTCATTTCGGACCGCTTAGTTATTTAATTTCTTAGCTTAGTTTTCTTGTTGTTGTTGGGCAATGCCGCTGGCGCGCCCACAAAAAAAAAAAAAAAATCCTGTTTTTGTTAAATAAACGAATATTAATATTATTGAGAAAACAAAAAGAAACGAACAATAAAGTGTACGTGAAATACCTTCGGAACAGCGTTATCATCATTAAATATTTAAAACTTACACGGTGGATGATATGATTAAGAATTTACACCGCAGACGCCATGTTTTAAGAATTAATCTTAAAACTTAAAATTTAATCTGGAAAACCTTAAAGTTCCGTAAAGCTCTTACACTTACCATCATCAGAAAGAGAAAAAAATGTAGTACTAATTCTGATGATAATAGTGTAAGCTTTCCGAAACGTTAAGGTTTTAAGATTAATTTTTTAAAAAACATGGTGTGTCTACCGTAAATTGTTATTCCTCCCTATTCTAATTGTTTCTGAGTACTACCCGGTTGACAAACCCATCAAGAAAAAAAAAAAAAAAATACCGTAAATTATTTTTGCTCAGGTTACTCCGCGATGACACAACTAAAGGATATTGCGCGTGGCGAACACCTGAAATAAACTGTACTCTTCGATGTATTAATAATGTAAAAATAAAAGTTTTACGTGTTCGATGCCGTGTGTGTTGATATTTAATACTAAACCGAAAATCGATTTTAAATGCTTGAAATTCAAAGATGAACGTTATAATAGTAAGTAATTTTGACACCACAATAAAACAATTATTTTCATTTTTATTAAATACCTAACGCGTTTCGAAGACAAAGCTTTATGTTATTACATATAATTATATATATATATATATATATATATTATAATAACATGAAGCTTTGTCTTGGAAACGCTTCAATTATTTAATAAAAATTAAATAATTGTCTTAAATTACTTACTGTACAATAAACATAAACAATAAGTGTAATAAACAGGATATATTGATGATTGAAAGACCCACTAAGTAGTAGTAGTGGCCGTACAAGAGATGGGACGTGCTGTTATAATATATTACCGCTAATACACGCAACATCGTAACAATCATATATGTATAACTTGAGAGTTCTCAGCGATTTTTTCATTAACGTCAAAATTATACTATTAATATGTTGTGTTTATTTAAGCATAAAACACACCGAATGATTTTTTATTTTTCTTAATTTTTACCGGTAAATTTTTCGTATTTTCACTTTTTGATTAGTGTATAAAAAAAAAAAAAAAAAAGTTTAAATATTTTTTCGACAATAAATATGTACTAAATTTCATGCTTAGGGGGCGGAAAGACTGAAAACATCTGGAACAGCAAGAAAATTCGGAGATATTTGTTAAAATGGAATATGAAAAAAAAAAAGGCTACTGTATATTAAAAGATTTTATACTTTTCCGGTTACTGCTGAATTATTTAATTTAATCAAAATGGACATATTAGGATGCTACAAACTAGTTATAAACGTCGATCCGTTGATTTAACTATTACAGCCTGACTCGATATTCTCGCATTAGAACAAAAAGTCTGAAAAATTACGTAATACGGGGGGACCTTTGTTTTATTACGTTAAAAATAAGTAGTTACAATAAATAATGTTATTACACGTCGCATCGACCACTATAAATCCACACCGCTCGGATAGTTTTGTACAGTGACAGTGTGTCTATTAACGAGTGCGTTCTATTTGATAAGCGATTCGCTATTGGTGGAGCGTAAAATGTTTATTATCGAAAGAAAATATAATTTAAACAAAAAAAAACATAAACATATTTATTTTACGCTGCCATAGATGCGTTCCCATCTCTTAATTACGCTTCTACAAGGCTAGAGAGATTTCTTTCTCCTCCTAAATCCCCGTTCATATTGTTCTTATGAAAAAACCGTGGAAATGGTACCTTTTTCTTTTTTTTTTTTTCTTTTTTTGGCGGTTATATTAACCTCGAAAAAGGTAAAAATATCGCGTATTATTCACTCTAAAGATCACGTATTGATCTTGTACTTTTCGTATATCATCGGCTTTTTATACAATAATATTATATAGGCTAATGGTTATTTAAAAAAAAAACAGGGGGGTTCTTTAAATCTTACTACTAAAGACAAAAGCCTATGGAAATATTTTATAACAGTTTTAATAATCCAGCTTCCTAAACCCGATCGTTTCTTGATTGGAGTCTTCTTCTTCATACGCCGTCACCACTATACGAAGGTTGGCGATCCGCATGGCTATTGTAATTTTCGATACAAAACACAGCTCGACTGATGATGCATTGAACCAGCGGCGAAGATTTTTTAGCCAAGAGTTTTACGTCCTATCGTCGTAGAATGTGTCCGAGATATGTCAGCTTTCTTTCCTTAATTGCGTTCGAGTCATTCTGGTTCCTTTTTCAGTCTGCTGAGTACCTTCTCAATAGTCCAGGAGATTCGGAGAATTCGTCGGTACGTATACGGCTCAAAAGCCCCTGTATGTTCTTCTCCAGGGCAGCGTGTCCAGAGTCCAGCTCTCGCAATCGTAATAATATAAAATCGAGAAAACGTAGCATCGGAGTCTAAGCTCGAGGTTAAATACGCGCCCCGTGAATAAATTCTTCATTTTTATAAACCTTGACCTGGGGCCTGTTCAATTCTCGAACGAATCTCTCTTCTTACAGTGCATGTGTCATCGAAGATAGTACCGAGATATTTTAATGAGCTGGCCCCCCTATTCTAATTCCATTCCGTTAATATTTATTCTGCACCTTATCGGTTTTTTGACGAAGATACTTTTGTTTTGGCGATGTTCACTGGGGGGATGCGAAAAGCTTACTATGTTGTACGACTCTGGCCATCATTTCTTAAAGATCATCTTGGTTTTCTGCTATCACAAGACTTTCGTCCGCATAAAGTAAAGTAAGTCCCATACCCTTTATGAAACGAATGTTATTAATAGAGATGATCACTTTGATTCCTTTATCAAGCTCACCCACGGTCTCCGTGAATATTGTCTCCGTGTATATGTTAAAAAGCAGAGGAGACAGCACGCCGGAGTAACCAGCTCGTATACATATTCTGATTTTAGTAATTATTAGCCGTTCCTTTCAAATGCACTCCCGTAATATAGACGTGTGCTACCTAAACAAAAAAAAACAAAAACTTCTCAAATCCATACCTTTCGCACCACCTACTACTTTAAAAATCACACGCTGCACCACGTTGTATTCAGGCTGAGATAGATAATCACTTCGGCTAAAACAATCCCAACTGGTTTTTTGATAATATTCCTCTAAAAAAAAGGGGTAGCTTTGAAAAATCTCCGACCGATATCCGATATAAGTAACTTCTTTAGTAAACGCCGTTTTTAAAATGTATTAGCTTGATGCGAGATCTTCTAATATGTATGTATTATTGCGCTTCCTAAGCCTGGGACGGAGATTCTTCGTGCATCGACAACGTTCGCGACCTATTATTAGCTTTCTCTTAATTCATTTAAGTAAAATATCGGAGCAAAATTATACCGAAAACACGTATTCCGGATAGAATATTATCCCTCCGGAACCGTTTCTTTCGGTTCCGGAGCATTTCCTAGAATCGGCCAGTTCATATCCTAACGATTTTAATAATTGTGTTATAAACAAGCGCAGACACGATATTATTAACCAAAGCATTTGATTCGGCACGATGGAATAATTCTCATAATGATCAAAATTCCCGGATTTTTGTCAGACACACTAGTCCGGAGCTGCTCTTAAGTGAACGCGGAGGTGTAGTACATCTCTGATATAGCTCGTTATCATCCAAAACGTGCTTAGCTGGTGCTGCCCCATAATGGTTCCCCAGTCTTGGATTCTCTTTACGATTTGTTGTTGTTCGCTGCATCATCGTTAACCCGAGGTAATCCTTGCCAGCGGTGATGCTGCCCCCTCTTTATTTCTTTATTGGAGAGTTCATAGAAGCCGAAAAGAGCCGAACGCACTTGCTAGCAAATTCCAATTCGTCTTTAAAAAATGGCGCATTTCTGTAAATCCTGATAAATCTGGGCCGATTTTATTCTCCCTCTTAGGTAGAACATTAGGTACCACTGGCATGACACTAAACTCTTTTCAGAGTAAACGTCTATCAATCGTGTACCACTGTTAAAACTAATGATATCGTCTGTGCGTTCCGTCGTAGATCATTTCTAAATACTCATAATTCTATACAAAAAGCACAATGTCGCCTGCATGGTCCTTCCTTTTTTTTTTTTTTTTAATTTCGTTAATATTTTTTCGTTTTTCGCTGCAATTTACCTATTTTCTTTAACTCGCCATCTTTACCTTCTCGCCAAATCACACTTCTGGCCGTAATTACGTAGTCAAGAAACAACCGTACACAGTTTTATAAGGGAGGTAAAGTAAGTTTTAATCTATACGGCGCTGGAATAGTTTGTCTTAACTTTATTGCTTATTTCCCCAATATGACCTCTCCACGTCAATGCTCTTGATCTATTATTGTTAAGCCGAGATATTTACATTTGGTGACAGACTCTGAAGCAAACACAAGTACAACTCCTCCTGTTGTTATTGTTTTTATATATGTAATATATTACACAGAGTGCAGTACCATCTTAGAGGGTCATATCTGCTAGCAGTAAGGGATTGTTCGAGAAAATTCTTTTCAATGACCGGGGTTACTTCGAAAGGACCACGACGCTGTCTATTAGAAAAAACGTGTGAGCGACCCTAATGACGATTTTTACGATGGGGATTTGGTTTGTCATTACGACACAGATACTACGCGTATATTCTTATTTACTAGTTGGTCTGTAGGAAAGGAAAATTCTAAAAGACCAATTACTATCATTACCGAGCAATTTTCCAAATTAGATAGTGTTCGGAAAACCCCGCTATGATGATGAGCACTTGTAATTACGGGGAATGATGCGGTGTTGCAAGTGCAAAAGTTTCATAGAGTTAATTTGTTTTTCCAATCTCAATTCAACAGCGAACAGCGAAAGGGGTACTTAATAGAGATCGCGAACGCGTTATTATAAATATTACGAAAGATATTTCATACTGGAGCAACTTTATACGCGTAAATGTTAGTTAAAATCGGCCGATTAGCCAAATTATGCAGTCATTAGTACGAACAATTCGAACGGGTATATAATTACTACTATATGTATAGAGCAGAAATACGCTATTTACTTATCGCCCGACGTTATTGCACATTAGAGATGGATTTGTTTTTTTCATCGTGAGAGGGAAATTAGGAATTAAGGTTTTTTCTTTACCTGTGAAATTAAAGTTTCAACAACAACAGTATATCATTTTTCGCGAACTCCCCCGCGCTCGTTTATAACAACATCTTCCATTTTGCAGACTGAATCCGACCGCTCTAATATCTAGGGAATCTTCTTTCTCGGAGGACGCCTAAGACTAACATATCTGAGTAAAGGATTACTTAAATTCTGACATGGAAATAACGAAGGAATTAAAAGCTCGATAGGAAAGAATGGGATCGGAAACGTGGTAAAACTCACGTTTAACAATGTATTTCGGTTTGTTCCAAAGCTTTCTACAAAGAACAAAAAAAAACAAAACAAAAATCAACGAAAGGAAAAGGATTTTTTGTCAAATAGTTTTATTTCGAAATATTCGTCTTTCAAGATATTCTTCGAACATTTTTTCCGATCCGAAAATGGAGTATTTCATTAATGTTGGTTTTTGTAGGACAACTCCGCTGCAGGTAATGAAAACTACTGCTTACACGCCTTTTTTTTTTCTTTTTTTTTCGTTTTTCACGCGATCAGACATTTTATAGTTCTTATTGTGTGATGGGTGGAATTGTCTTTTTTTCTTTTTTTTTTAAACCCCCTTTTGAGCACGTCAGCAATGGATCTTCGCCCAGAAACGAAACGAGGGAGAAAGATCAGTTAAATGTAGAGTCGGTGTCAAATATCGATAGAATAAAAGAACACTGAGGATAGGAACAACGGAAATCGACGGAAACGATAAGATATACAAAGGGCAATAAGGATTAGGGAGGTTAATAACAGATCGGAGTGTACAAAAAGAAGTGCGTTCGTTCACGAGGGATGGACATTGAAAGAAGATATAGTCAGGATCACAGACGGCTTCATTGTCCGGATGAAGAGGATAACCAGATGATAGAGCGAGATGAAAACGAAAACGTGAAGAGTGAAGAAGAGCATGATTGAGACTAAACGGAGATAATAGGGACAATAACGGAGCGGCGAAGCGAAGGAAAATCATAAAACCAAGGCCGGGTAGGAAGATTAGATTGGATGGGAAAATGGGAAAATGGAAAAGGAAGGTTAATTGTAAAAGGAAGAAACGTAAAAAAAACTGACCAAAATCTAACATGAAACTTTTTACACAGTGGGAGTAAATTAGAAGCGGGGAAATTTTAGTGAAATAAAACCGAGAGGATACAGCAATCTGAGCCAAGGAATATTTCGTTACCCTCTATCCTCCCATATGACTGGGAACGACCCAGAACATATGAATATAGCATGAAGTGAGAAAAGGGTGTGTGCGAATGAGGGAGCGAATACGGAGGATAAAAAAGTCAGAAAAGTGAGAGGAGAAATGTAAGGAAATAGCTTTAAGAGCACCCACGGAGTGGTCAGAGATAATTAAATATTTAGAAGGATGGGAGGAAATATAAATGATGGAACTGAAAATGGCCATTAGCTCGGCCGTAAAGATAGTACAAAAAGGAAGGGATACGAAAAAATTCAGAAAAATTCATGCTCGTAAGGATGAAAGAAGCTCCAACTCCATTAGGAGGCCCCTTCGAACAATCCGTAAAAATAGTCATGTGGCATTGTCCTGGATGACGTAGCGTTTTCGGTTGTTTTACTTTTAAGTGGGAGTGTAACTTCTAGGCAAAAGCAAACTCTTTTGTATATTATTCATTATAAACTTTTTTCGAACGCCTAAAGCGATGGTTGGCACATGGCAAACACAAGAGCCTGCAGAATTTTCAACTCTCGGGAGAGGCTCAAAAAAAATACTTTTTTTTAGCTAAAACACTTCGCTGCTATAAATTAAAAACTAGGAAATTAGCTTTCTTTACTTCGTGAAGAATTTTCGGAATAAAATTTATAATAAAAATATTAACAATTATTCATTAATAGAGTTTTTTTTTTTTTTTTTTATTTTTTTATGTGCCTGAAAAGGCTCACCACCAGATGACACGGTGTTGATTTAGCCTTCCGGCCTCCGGCTTGTATTCTTGGATTCGACCATTTTATCAAGTATTCTGGGTAATGTACTCAACAGTGAGATATACCGGGTAGTGAAGGATCCTTATTCTGTTTTAAGATCGTTATAACAATTGCCACTTTCCGTGAGATTGTCGAATGTTACTTTGTTCCTAGATCTGGTTGTAAATATTAAGCGGATATAGTCTTGCCGCCTGTAGGAAGGAACTTTAGCGTGAAAGGATAGATGGAATCTAGGTGCACTTGCCTTCAGCGTTAATTGTCCAAAGCGAAATTTAACTCGGATAAGGAGAACGGTCGATCGTACTGGTCCATACTGCTGAAAGGTGAAATTGGAATTCTCTTGTTACTAAATCGAACCAATCTTATCACTTATTTTCGGTTTTTTCAAATTCCTGGTCCCCCTCTTTTAGGCGTTCACGAATACGACCGAAGAAACGGCATTAAGTGTGGCGCATGAACGGGAACAACTTTTGTCGGATACCTATATATTTAAACTTCGATCAAATCCATTAAATCTTTTCCAAAAATGTTCTTAAAAAAAAAATGTATCGCAGTGTCATCCATTATATCTGTGAACATAACTACAGAGTGGGTCACTGTAAGATTAGGTCAACGGCATGATCAAATTTTGCAAACCATTTGTGTAAATATCCCTCTCCGGAGATAGAACTTCATGGGCAAAATTTAAGCGAAACGATGCTATCACCGATCCCGATTAAACAGATTATTCAACGAAAACCTTCGCCCGAAATTTCTAGTTTCTTGTAAATTCCCATTTTTAAGCGCTTACTACTGTACAATTCTAAACTGTCGCGGAGTGTTTCAACGGTAACAAATGTCAAATGTTACGGAAATAGTAACGTTACATCCGAATAGAGGCCCAAAACTAGTGTGTTCGTTTTTATAAAACTTGTTTTTTCATTATTTTATTCTGGCAGAGAGGCCTACACATTTGGCCATCTGCTAAGCGTACGCTTCTTTTTTTTCTGTATTTTTTTTACCCTAGTTTTTTTATGATATTTAATTTCTGTGTAATGTATATTTTCTATATTTTACCTATCACCTACATATGTAATTAATTGTATTTATTTCAGATGTTTACTTGACGTTGTTCATTGGACTGACCGCCATTACGTTAGGAGTGTTGTTAATTATCTTCAGTCCGTACGAGATTATCCTAAAAATGGTAAGTGATCTAATTGTTATTAATAAGATTTTCATTTCTTTCCTAAAATTAATCAGCGCATTAATAATAATATGTGACACTGGTTAAAACAAATTTGTAAAAAACAACATTTTATTCAAATTAAAGTTTTAGCAAATAATCCGCCTTTTTTTTCTTCCGTTTTGCATTTTATCGAGACCGCATTAAGCACAGAAATAAAAGCCCTCGAAGTAATCGAGGTACTGCACACTAAATATATACTGTTTTTATAGCGGCGCGAAGCTTTTATAAAACCTCATTATCTTCGAGTGTCGCAAATGTTTTTGTCTTCTTTCGGCCAAACTGTTTAAAAATGGTCATTCTGAGAATTTTTCAAAACGCTCGTGATTTTCAGAATCATGCCCCAAATTTCAAATGCGTTTTAGTAATTTTAGTTAATTTAGTAATTTTAGTAATTTTAGTTAATTTAGTAATTTTAGTAATTTTAGTTAATTTAGTAATTTTAGTAATTTTAGTTAATTTAGTAATTTTAGTAATTTTAGTAATAACAAGAAAAAAAAAAAGATAAAAAAACCAGAGATATTGACAGAAATAGTGGAGCGATCGGATGCGACTGAACCGGCGCGAGAAATATATAGATTGTGTTTGGGCGCAGTATAACAACTTTAGAATATTAAAACGCGATTTTGAACAATAGAAAAATAGTGCAGGTAAAAATAGGCAACTGTTAGATATGATCAAATAGACACCGCAAGCCGGAAGGGAAAAAACGGAAATGGTCAGCGAGCAAATAAAAATGGAACCAAAAAAAAGTTGAAGGATAAAATTCGCCTTTCGGAGATCGGAAGAAACGAAATGGAAGACTGGAAAATTTCTAAAAAAGAGGAATTCACACAATGAAACTTTTAAGTGTATCGGTTGGGAAATTGAATATTTTTATCAATGAAAAAAAAAAAAAAGTACAGAAATGACACATGTTTTAACGTTACTGCTACAATTGCTGCTTCCGTGTCCTGGTGGACGAGATGCTATTTTTGACCTCCTAATTCAAAGCAAACCGTTTTGAATTCCCTGTGATAATGCTATAAACGAGTTTATACTCGCATTTATTATCTCCACACCTATCTATTAGAGAAATCAAATAATGAAGAATGAATATGATAACGGTTGGCACACCAAGTTTTCTAACAGATTAATTTTTTTTTTTTCACTGGGCACAAGCTGTCCAAAGTAGAACATCAAGCGGCAATGGTAAAAAGCTATGCAATACATAAATTCATGGAACGCTTGACCATTGCGGGTCGTCATTGATGTATGAAAATTTTTTTAATTAATTATATTCGACCGTTTTAGTCGTCTTCTGAATCGGATGCCATCCTCAACGAGAATTAACCGTTCTGAATATGTTTGACTGCCACTAAGTGTCTGATCTTTAACCGTCGCTAGGTGAAAATCTTTGTCTATCTCGTCGTTGCGTAGCACCGGCTATCGATCGTAGAGAGGACCTTCGATTGAACTTGTTGTATGATGATCGCTACATTACAAGAGATTAATTGAACGCGAAGAGGTCCGAACGTACGCATCTAAACTAAATTTCCGTCTGACACTAAATAGGGTAACACACGCGATTAATTAATATTTTTAAAAGTGAGTATTTCTAGCCTTCTTTTTTTTTTTCTTCTTTTTCTTCGATCAGCTATTAAGAAACACGCGCATTATTGTCTTAATAAACATCGCATTCTACATGTCGAATTATAATAATATGGGGACCGCCATCATTCCTCCTCCTCCGGTATAATATCATCCGGAATATATTACGTGTCCGATTGAAAATAATGAAAAAAACCATAAACATTTTTCGAGATTAAACATTAAATGGATACTCTCTAGCTTTAATGTTTACACCTGTTTAATTTAAATGTTTTTTTTTTTTATATTCTATAACGCTTAATATTACTTTTAATAAATAAGCAACAGTTGTTGTGCAATGCCATCGCGAACGGCGCTTATCACGTCAGAGAGGGCAACGACTCCAGTAGTGTGCTACCACAGTGTACGGTGTTGTGGTACGCGGGTATCTCTCACTTTAACGATTAAATTACAGTATTAACTCCGTATATTAATGGAGTTTACGGAATTTCTCCTCCCGTACACAAAATTATGTTCACTTAATTAATAATGCGTACAATTGCTCCGAATTTATCACTTGACAGCGAACGCCGCGCGATAAGAACCGAATGCCTTGATTTTCTAGAGTTTTATAATTGTTTCTTTATCACCGATTTTCTTCTATTTCCGTGCATAATTTGTATAAACATACGAGATAATCGGTATGTCTTGCTGTGTTACCGGCCATGTGTAAACATCGCTCTGACACACGAGCAATCCTTTTCCAAGCAGTGTTTTAGGCCAACGGCGGTGTGCCAGCGCTTTTGATTATTACAAATACACACTAGTTACGCATGATGTTCTGTTCCGATCACCTTTTATTCTTTTTCTTTTTGTACTTGCTACTTCTGTTATTGTCACAATTACGGTTGTTCCATTCTGTTACAATTGCTTCAACTTATTTATATTGTAAAACTTTACAGTATAACCAAAAGGAAAAAAAGGAAAACAATACTGCGTGACTTGTATACTTTTTGAGGATGGTAGAGAAATTATATTTCGATTATTTTTCTAACGCAAATATATTTTTATTATTAATTTTATTTTTTTTTTTTTTTTCGGAATCGTCTTTTAAAACCTCGGCTTATTTTTATTTATAAAAGCTATTAAAATTTCTTATTTTTACCGCAATATTCTAAAATTTAAATGCCCTTTTACTTATTTTTGGCGCATTGTGAATTAAAGTCAAAAGTATAGAAAATGTTGTACGATGTATTTCATTACATTTTATGGTGAATGAAAAAAAAGTTCTTTTGCGTGAGAGAGAAAAGTTGGAAAACGTTTATTTATGAGTATATCGAATAATAAAGAAAGAAGAAAAAAAAAATATCAAACAATTTTGAAAAGAATGCAGGGGACATAATAGGTGTACTATTAAAAAGACTACTAACTATTGATAAATAATCAGTAGAGTGTACATAAAACATTTGTGTTATTTAAATTTTATGACCAGCAATTCTTCTCAGTATTGACAGACAAAAAAAAAAAAGAATACATAAAAAAATGTAATGTAATTGTTGTGGTAATTTTGCAAATACCTGATACTTTCGCTGTTGAAGTACATTAGAATCGGATTTGACACTGAAACGGTACTTGAGGAATTATAACTAGAACAAAATGTAATGAGTTTTTTGGCTTTTTTTTTTCTTTAGTTTTTTGCTGTAACTGTAATTGTAGAATATAGAGTTTATTGTGTTTTTGCTGTCTTTTCGTACAAGGTACCGAAACATTACTATTTAATCGTACTAGTTAGAGTGTTCGATAATAATTCTAATGACGCATTAGAAAAAGTTACGTACCGGATAAATAGTATTTTTTTTTTAGTGATAATTGCGCGCAGAAAGCAGCTTTGACGAATTTTATTTTTTCCCATGACGGCGCGTAATTTATCGTCAGTAAGCCGGTGTCCGGTGTTCTTTCACTGATATCGGGCAATTTGTGATTGTTACAGAAAACGACGTTCGTGGAAGATGTGGAAGGCTTCGAAATGTGGAGGAAGCCACCGGCAAATGTTTATCTGAAAGTATATCTGTTTAACGTGACAAATAAAGATGAATTTTTGGCCGGTACGGAAAAGCTCAATGTGCAAGAGGTTGGCCCGTACATATACAGGTAAATCTTCATGACGGTATCATTTATTTCGATCAAGTCTACATACATTTAAGTTTATGCGAGCGATGCACGTGGGTAATTCCTGCATGTCGCGTGTGTCGATATGTGTGTGCGTGTGTGTGTGTTAGAGTGTGAGTTGTTTTATAGAAACAACGCATAGCCGTCGTCTAGATTATTAACAGCGGAAAACATATAAATTAGCGACCGGTTTACCAGATATTACTACTGTAATTTGCCGTCGCCATCCTTCCTATTACATTCGCCTATCCTCCGTCAAAAGCGGAATTACCAATTAATTTGTTGACGCGCATATACATATGTATATATTTTTTTGTTGTTTTTTTTTTTTTTTTTTCTGTTTGAATAAGAAAAAAAACCTGTGCACATTATCTAGGCTGCTACATTAAAACAGGCCGAAGTCGGGAAAATCCCAGTCGCTGATGAGAGCAACAAAAAAGCCGTTCCAAAAGAAAATCCCAATTACTCAATTCATATCCGGGCGGCACTGCAACTGATGTACATGTCCGTGACAATGACTGTGAAAATTATTATAATAACGGCAAAGGATCTGTGCCGCAGCGCAGGCATTTGCTCTAGAAAATGGAAAAATTACAGTCACGTATGCGCAATAGAGACCTGATCAGGTACTTTTTTCTCTGGTACACACGCACCCGAGGCTAGTTACAATAATAGTCAGCATGTTTCAAAATGCGATACCAGAAAATGGTATTGCGCACACAAAAATTAAGAAAAGCAAAAAAATTAAAATTACAAAAAAGTATACAAATAAATAATTTACAAAGCAACGAACGCTGCTACGTGTGTTAGAATTAAAATTGAGAAACAAAATTACTAGAATAAAAAAAAAAAAAGAAAAAGAAAAAAAAACGAAAAAAAATGAAATAAATTATTTATGTTTCTGCTAAACATGATGGGGGAGAGGTGTCATTCAACAATAACACTCCGCGTTGCTTTACCGGTCAATCAAACCGGTGGCTGGAGATCTAGAGGGGCGCATAACGCGATTTAGTCTATGATTGTCGTGTCTCAGTCTAATAAATCAACTGTCAGCGGTTTCGGGTGGCCTACTAAGCTACGCAAGTAACGCTGGCTGTAATTTTTTAATTCCTTTACACGCTTCCGGGGTACATTTAGATCCCGATGTAACTTATCCTTACGCGTGTACGTATTAGCTATTATTCTCAGCATTTTCGACTGGCATCGCTACGTTATTTTAATATTAGACGACGCTGACGTTGTCCCTCCCCCCCCCACCCCCCAGAAAGAAATATACCGTGGTCCACACACCGGTTTGATAGTTGCATTATATATAATAACAACAAGTTTTACTTCAACGATAGAACGCGGAAGTTTTGCCCAGGAACAACCAGTACATCACCCTCAGCTTCAAGTTTATTTCCTTAGCCTTGATCTTAATATTATGCTCCTTCCAGGTTAAACGGTGATCAAGCCACATGCCTCCCGATAGTATATTTCCCTGTGAAGTGGGACCATCAAGATCAAAACAGGAGGTCCCTGCGTCTGGCTGTGAATGTAACATGCGCCGACTTGGATGATCTTAATCCTCCATTGTTGTAGCCACTTCATTGGGTTAATTAAAAGCAGCCTGCAAGTTTTCCGACGCTGCCACCGGATCGCTGTCTCTCGCAAATAATGCTGTGTCATCAGCAAATGCCGCGACCTCCACATTGCTGGAAGGTCGTGCGAATACACAAGAAAGAGGATTTTGATCCTAATACTGAACCTTGGTGCTTCGGCCGGATAAAACTCTCGATAAATCGTCGCCAGATTTTACCTTAAAAAAGACCACCTGTAGTGGATAATAGGAATGTGGCAGAGTTTTTTTTTTTTTTTATTTTTGAAAGCAATCCCTCATGCCGCGCGCGATAATCGAAGGCCTGACTAACATGCAGGAAAGCGGCAGAACAATATTGCTTTCTGTCAAAGTAATTACCAATGTATCTCTGAACTCTATGGACTTGTTCTAGACTGTAGCGTGTTCAAGACCCAGACTGGTAGTCTGGAATATTATTATAGCTTGCAGTTGTGTTTTATTAGTCTAGACAATAATACTTTCTCAAATATTTTCGATACTATATTGGTAAAAGACCGATCGGTTTCGATACGATGAAGCTTCACCAGCGGCGTCGATTTTGGTATTATTATTACCAGGAAAATGAAAAGTTAATCGTGATCAAGACACCGAAACTAAAGAAGATAACAGAATGGCAAAGAGAGGAAATAAATCACGATAACCTAGCGTTGAGCGGAAATATTCAGCTAAACGTAATTGGAAAAGAAGGAGAAAGAGCAAATGTGTGACGTCGCAGCCAAAGAATGATGCAATTCCCCTAGGAAGTAAGTTAAAATTGTGAAATTCTTCAAAAAGGCAAATAGTTTGAGTAATAAGAGAGATCGGGCTGCTTTTTGTCCTCAATTGTAATAACTAAAGAAACCCCCATAAATTATTAGGTTTTTGCTTCCATTTTTTCCCCCTTTTTCTTTAGTGTGTTAATATCAACGTATTTTTTTTTTTTTTTTTTTTTATAATAATACCACATATATTTCACGATATCAATAAATAAATGTAAAACACGCTGATCGCGGGAAACCTTCATAGAAATAAATAAATTTATTTATATGAGAATTTCTTGCGATTTGCGCGCTTTACATTTATTTATTAATAATCTATTTTGCATCTTTTAAAAATTTGAACTTTTCGTGTGTAATCCACGACGTTAAATACTTTTCACGTTTCCAAGAGATTTCGGAAAATGCGTTTCCCCCCCGATAACAATGGCGTTTTCTAAAGATGGGCAGTATAGTCTCTCTTCGAAATTATTCAACATCGTGGTTTATTAAAAAGAAAAATAATTGATCGCGGTAGTACAAGTTTTATTTTTTTAAGTGAAAACTGCATTCAAATAATTTATACTGAAAGTGTGTCACACTTCTTACTTACTCTCACATTACATATTACGAACGTAAAAAGAAGAAGAAGAAGAAGAAAAATAAAGTTGAACGTTTAAAACTGTAGAATAGTTACTGTTGGTGCCGCCAATAAGAGCTCTGAGTACGACTAGTGGTGAATCTAATAATATACGGTGGAAGCCATTGGCGCATCCATGATTTGTCTGGAGGGGGGGGGGGGGCTAAAGGAGTAGCATATGGGAAAATGTAAAGGCGGAGGTCAAGCATTTTCGGTATATTTCTTCTCTCATTTATATATTTATTTTTGTGTAAAATGTATTATTTTTTAAAACACTTTATATTTTTATTAAATATTAATTTTTACTGTCAAAAATTTTGCCATTATTAACAGTGTCCGTTAATTCTCCCTGGGTGGGGGGGGGAGTATTGGCGCATATGATGAGAGGAATGCTTTTTTTTTTTTATTATTATTATAGTCAGTCACAACGGTATTCACTATTAACACACTTAGCTAATATGTGCACAAAATCTACGATTAATTTCGATTTAAATTTCTCATAATATAATAATAATAATAATAATAATAATAATAATACCGTTTTCCAATACGCATTAAAACGTTTTATAAATAAATTTCCGCTCACCAGAAAATCAGAAATCAAATTGATCAAAAACAAAAGTGTACACAGCTAAATTAAAATTTTACTTTTTCTTATTTTCTTTTTCAGCCTCCTAGTTCTTAAAATGTCTAACAGTCCACTAATCCAACTATAAACTAAAGTCGAAAAATTGTAACACATTCGCAATTTCTCTTTAATTTAATAAGGAATAATATATTTATAATACGAGCGCAGTAGCGGCGAATAAAAAAGGAAGAATACATAACATATGAACGGGGGCGTGCTAATATGAGAGTACGGGAGAGTATCTGGCCCCGTAAACAACTTTTCAATCGGCTTTTATGAAAAATTTTGAAATCAAAATTTGGATTCGGATTTTTGGATTCTATCGAAAGAGATTAAGAGAGATATGCTGGTCCTAATTTTGATTTTTAATTTTATCTTTTTAATGAATTATTCGAATAAATACTTCCCCTCTCTTTAATGTATTTAAGTACTATGCAACCTATATTATATTTTCAATCGGCATTTATAAACTGTTTGCACTACTACTTCCCTAAATTTCAATAACCCCCTTTCGGTGATTCAACCTTTTCCTTAACGCGTTGCCCGTTCCACCACCTATAATTCCGTCTTCTCCGGTTCAATCATAATCTGCTTCCAGTTTCCGTTTCTCTCTCGTTCATTTATCTTTATCCTCCGGAACTCAACTATACTTCCGATTCAAATCACGTTTCATTCGAATATCCCTTTATTTCCTCAGAACCTGTATCTCTTTCCTCCGCACTTCTGGACTTGGCATTTCTACTCCCTACGGCACTCATGCCATCTTTGCACTCCCCCACCCGATGTAGTTCTCTTGTCAGTATCCTTTATTTACTCAACTTCTAATCTCTTCGTGATATAATTCACAATTCCATGCGTTCTAATTTCACTGTTACCATGCCCCTAAAAAAACAAAAAAAAAAAAAAAAAAAAAGAAACGCTTCCCTGCATGTACATATACTCTAGTATGTATTACTTGATGTGAAACATCATTATTATTATATCTTCATTTGTACATACTTGTTGCATAGAGCCGAGAGCGCTTGTATTAATTTTCGATATTTTTCCCGCTGCAATGAATATTACGTGTAAAAAAAGTAATTTTATACTCCGCGCTGATTAGAAACGGTAAGTTTCAAGCGGATATGGCGCAATGTTCGTTGTAAACGTCAATAATTTGTTAATTTTTTTTTCAAATGTGTGCAGTGAAAATCAATTACACCACTTAAAAACATTTTGGCGCGCAAATAAAAAATTATCGCTTATCTCTTGACTGCTCGAAATTCAATTTGGAACAGTTTTTTCATAAATGAATTTGATAAAAAAAAATTATTCGTTTATCCTTTCCGTAAAAAAAAATAAAAATTTGTACAAAGCGAATGTTTTACTTTTCTTACGTTGTTAATTACCACACGTGTTAAATGCTCACGTTGTAAACTTAACCAAATTTTGTGGAAACCTCCCGTACAGATCAATAAAAAATGATAAAACAAAAAAAGCTGTTATAATGAAAGTTTAAAAATTACGAGTTTCTTCAAGGTAAGAAATTGTGAACCGCCGCTATCTTCTTTTTGTGCGTGGTAATTTTCCTTCTTTTTTACTCTTATACTGATTTAGGTTTTAACTTCTCCATCTAGACACTTTCATTTTTTTTTAAAAAATTTGGTGTCGATAATTTTGAATTTAGTACAAGGAATACACGTGTATCTCTCTATATGATTATAAATTAATTTGAGAAAGTTATATCGCGAAATATACTTCAGAGAAATTTTATAATAAAAAATTATAATGCTTTATTTGATAACTACGAGCACCGATTGTTATCGACGTTATAACTGATTTTCGATGTTATTTTTATTGTAACAATTTCGATTAACAGCGAAAATACTTGTAGCTAATTTGTAACTGCTATTAATTATATCTTAGGCTTTTACAAATAACACTTTACACAGTACTTCAGCTCTATATCCCTTCCTTTTTTTCCTTTTTTT
Source organism: Icerya purchasi (assembly GCA_039619475.1). Classification (NCBI taxonomy): domain Eukaryota; kingdom Metazoa; phylum Arthropoda; class Insecta; order Hemiptera; family Monophlebidae; genus Icerya; species Icerya purchasi. The sequence goes on from CM077115.1 coordinate 452,925,089, forward strand.
TTTTTTTTTTATATCCCTTCCTCTTTGGCTTCACCTCCCACGGTAAGAGACCGAGTGTACGACGTAAAAAGAACTGTTTTACCGAGAACAAAAAGGCAAAGTAAATCTAATTTTGATATTCACAACCTCCTTCTTTGGTTATTAAAGTTCATAGTAAAACAGGAATTCAGGGGAGGACGCTATTGTTCGGGCTAGAAGATAAAAAAAAAAAAAACAAACAAAAAAAACAACCACTGATTAATGTAATTCAAATAATAAATAACTGGTATTTACGCAATAGTTGCTTAAAACATAGCTAATGTGTAAACTGTTAAAGGCAAGGTTAGAACATCTAATATGGGTATATGACAGGTACAAAAACCAAAAGGCACACTCTATTTTATATATATATATATATATATATATATATATATGTATATGCGTATATATGAACAAATACATATATGGTGGAATATAATTAAACAATCGAACGAATAAAACAGAACAGTGTAAAAGTTAATTTTCAGTGTTTTTAACGGTAATAGTTTATTGATTCAAACATTTTATATTGATTTATTAAAAAAAAAAAAAAAACAGTATATTATATATGTATACTATCAAAGTAGTGGTAAGTTTGCAATTATCACTGAACTCGGATTAAACAGGTAAAACGAGTAATCAAAAGTAAATCGCCAACTCACTTCCAGTAGAACACGGTTAATTTTAATCAGAATATGATGTAATTCCACGAAACCAAATTATTCTTTGTCGAAGGTCATCTCACATGCAACGTGTAGGTTTTAGGTTGAATACTGGATCATCTCAGTGGTGATTTCTGAGATGTTCGGTGAAAAAAAAAAAAAGAAAAAAGGATTATATTTTAAATAAAGAACAACTTGAACTCTAAGATTTTACATTACAATTAAAAACCAGCTATTTGCAAATCTGGAAACGTATACGAACTGAAAATATGTCAGATTGCGTGCACGATCAATTAAAATTATAAAAATAAATTAATAATATAAAAAGAAAAAAAAAAAAAGAAAATCGAAAAAATAAACATTTCTGCGAAGAATATAAGTGTTAAACTTCACCAAAAAATTACACTACTAAAAAGACCGACAGCGGGTAGGAAATTTCTCTAAAATAAATTTTTTACGAATAAGATTTGATAAAAAGTAGGGTCGCCGATCATCGCGTTCCACCAAAAATCCCGCGAAAGATTATGCCGGATCCGGTCTAGATATAATATGTAAACATTAATAAATAAGCCCTTCCAAAAAAACAGCGTATCAGGAATACTACAAATCTGATATGGTGGATAGAAACTACGGAATTACCGACAAAAGCGGCGTATTAACAAATTTCCGAAATGTAAGTTGCAAGACATTCAGTTGCCACAAATAGATAAAAAGAGAAATACCACGGGATACCTAAACAACTTTCCCTGCAATTCTCGCAGGGTGTAAATAACAAATTAGATAATGTTCAAGAAAACATCATAATGGAATTATCGCTAATCGTACCGAACGATATCTGGATAGAACGGCATTTAGCAGCCTGGAAAGAAAAAAGGTAAACATCTGGTTAATTGCATGGACGCAGGGATAGGATTATTAATAATATAAAGTCGTGTCTCGTTTACTTTCCTATTGCATTTACAGAAAGCTATTCAGTGTATACATCCCCTCCTTATGTGCCCTTCTGTTAAAATCATTCATCTTGGTTGGGTCATGTTCGCTTTGTTATTCATAAATATCGTTCTGTATAATAGTATTAATAGTTTTAGTGTATAAGATCGGACGATATTATCATGTACTTTATATTAATATAATAAACGATAATAAGTGTCTGGGCACCCTTACAACAGGATTTGGTCTTGTGGGACCGATTACAGTTATTTAATAAAAACTCCGCAAAAAAACGTTGATAAGAATGAAACAATCTACGAGGTAGAGTAGAGAGTTATAAGAGCTTAAATATTGAAATTCGTGAGCAACATTTTTTTAAAACTTTAATAGACTATTTCCAAGTCTAAAAGTATTTCCTATCTTTTTTCTTTTTGATGTGAAATAACTTTTTAATTTAAAAAAATTTTTCTCTTAAAATCCATCCCATTCGCTTTTTATATCCTAAGGGCCATATGGTCAAAATTGTGCTGTACTGCTTATGTAGCTTTTCGTCCTTCTCCTAGACTTTGTATCCCTTTTTATAAGTTGTAGTGAACTATTATAAGCCAAACCCCTCACTGTAGGGCTTTGGATTGGTCACATTTCTATCATCATAATACATATATTAAAATTAATACTGGCGCTGTTTGTGGTCCCTCGACTGGTACAATGGAAAAAAAAAAAAAAATTTTTAAAATTTGGCGCGTTTCATATTTTATATTACCTATTTTTACACACACACACACATATATACATATATATATATTACCTATTTTTACACACACACACACATATATACATATATATATGTATGTATGTAAGTATATGTTATATGTATGTACGCACTTGTATTTTTGATGATATTTTAAAAATTTTCGTTTATAAATAAACCGAGAAAAAAAAGTGTTCTGCAAGTAACGAAGTTTAAAGTAAGTTTCGTATCATTTATTTAAAACATTCAAAACATTTTTATTTTAAAATAACCGCTTCATCGTTTTTTAAAATTACTGGAAAAAAAATCATTTTACTCGCAAAAATTAAAAAAAAAAGAAAACGGATTTCAATATTGCAAACGGAACAAAAAAAAAAAAAGAAAAAAAAAAGAGTAAAACCGAAACAAAAATGATTTTTCAAAATTGTTCGATATTATAATAACTGTTTTTATTCGGATTTGGAGGGAAGACACCGTCCTCGAAAATTACGTTTCCCTTACACAAGCTTGCATAGTTGACCGGCGTGATTAGATCCTTAACAGTTAATAAACGATTATACGAAATTAACAAGAAGATAGCCATAGGTAGCAAACTGTTAATAAACAAACAGTATTTGTAATATACAGGCAACGATATGAAACATTTCAAATAAATAATAATAATAATAATAATAATAATAATAATAATAAAAATGATGGTAATGATAACGAGATTTCATTAACTACGCATTAGTTTATTCGTTAAGAGACTAGGACGGTGCGGAACATGGCTCAATGTCAGAAAAAAAACAAAATACGTTTCTCTTCAAATAAAAAACGGGAATATAAAAGATTTTTTAGAAACTAAATCGGCACTCTAATTTACAAAAAACCAGAAAAAAACAAATCCCGTTAGTTTTACGCAAGAAAAAATTACTTATAACTGTAGTACGAGGTAGTAAACAATAATTAAAATTATGATTAAACAAAAAATTTCATACAAAATATTTTTGACGTCAGAGAGAACATGTAGAAAAAAAAAAAAAATCAAGCGTTACCGATTATTATACCATTGCATAAACTTCGTTAGTTGCTTAGACAAGGTTAGCTTCTACCCCATCTACTTGATAACCCTCGGCAGGGGATCCATACATATTCTACCATCTGCGCCTTTCATGTGGACGATAGATACACTTTTTGTAATAACTACTCGGGAAAGCGTCTGTATAGAACACGTAGGCGACTTTTCTATTCCGAAACAACTCTTTTTTTTTCCCCTCTTTTTTTTTTTTTCTTTTTTAGCTTGGTTTTTCCTTTTAACCTTTTAGCCTTTTAGCCAGTTTATATGTTAAACGTGTCATATATATTTTTCAAATTTTAAAGTTTAATATACGACTCTTCGACAACCGGTCCCGAATGTGGCCTCTTCTGCTAATGATATAAAACTATATATATATAAGGGGAGCTTACAAGTGGAAAATCCGAATTTTCACTAATAGAAATGGAATTGTCTCGTTTCCCAGCAGAGAACGACTATCGATTTATGGATAGTCACGTTTTGTGCAAGTTCTATGAATCATGTGACCCCGCGAATGCAAATATAAGCTAACCCCCCATCCATTATCGAGGAGTCCCGGCAATCTTGAATTCGGAGGACCATATCCCGATCATTGTCGTCTATTTAGCACAGAGACAATACCTCTGTCGATACCCAAAACTCCTTTTGAACCAACACCCCTTTCGAACTAACACCCCTTTCGAGCCAACACCATCGATAAGTTTGCCAGACCTCATGATGAGAATTTGCACAGGTTAACACTCTTGCAACAGCCGTACACGAGTTCAGAGACGACGACTGCCCCGAAATTTCTTCTGTTCAACACTTTTTGCTTCGCATATTTCGAAGATAACTCTTCCAAAATCATAGTTCTAGTGTCCAGGAAAATATAAATTTCTCGCGTTTGGATTAAATAAGAAAAAAATACAAAGAGACCATTCCAAAAAATAATGTTGTTTTTTTTTGTCAAAATATACTGGTTACACTGTGTATCATATATAAGAGTCGGGCTAACAAGTTTTATGAAAAAAAATTGAAATAAACAAAAGTCAAGGCTACACATTATTCAAAAATTTATTTTAAAATTTATCGCTGCAAAGCGGTTGTTTCTTTTCCTTGAAGGAACATTTTATTCTCAATTTGAATCGATGAAAGTGACGCCGCAGGCATAAATTGCATGAATGCCATTACTCTTCATTTTCGTTTTTTAATACATTTCTTGTCCATTTTTTTTTTTTTTTTTTGTTCGCAATACAACTTTAATAACGTTATAACAGTTTTAAATCAGTGTTAAAGTAAAAATTAACAATTTTGACGCGAAAGTACGTGGGGCCGTTTTACGGCAGACGCTAATTACTGAATAACTTTAAATTCAGCCGGCTACTCTACCTATGGAAGGTGTTCATAGCTGGAATTTCACTACCATCCGTTTTCATCAGACAACATCTCCATGCACACCGCTGACAGTTTGACATTAATTTTACTTTGCATATTTTTTTTCAGTAGGTATGTCACTTGTACTAAATTACGCTAAATTACCGATGCTCGAGCGCTTTCATTTAAAATACGTCACACGTTACTCACTGCTCAAATTTTACACCAGATATACATATATATATATATATATATATATATATATATATATATGAAAATCTACGACATAGTTTATTAAAGAGTATCATTAATAAATTAAATGATTTCAATTTCCTGCGCACGGTAGCCTAGTAGGTAAGGCGCTTGGCTACCGAACGGGGAAGGTATCACGGGTTTTCGGGAGTTGTCTCGTTCCGGATGATCATCCAAGTTGCTTGCCCAGTGGTGTATGGCTAATCTGGTCTCCAGGAGCCTCTATATAGATGCGGCTCGGGAATTTATGTTAATAAGAGATCGATCGCTGATGTTGACAAACATCAGCGTAAATTTCTACTTAATATTGCCTCCTTATATAAAACGTGTCCCACTTTGGTTGCCAATGTAATTTCTAATATCTTATCATTGGCAGTTCTATAATATGTGAATATAGACTCCAAAGAGACGCCTCTAAATTACTAAAACATTAAATTCTTATCAGTTGATTTCGGTAGTCTAGGATTCATCCTAGCTTAAAAATTTTCAAAAATTTCATACATTCATCTCTACTTTCAGCTTGACAAGCCGGATGAGGAGATACTACGGCCTTGATACTGATAGGAAAACGTATTTGTTCTTTCCACTGATTAGCGAACAGTTTAAATTAAACAAGTTAAATATCACTTTTTACAATTCACACAGGTGCTCTCTGGTCACGAAAAATTTGCGTCGTATTTATTTAGGTTCTAACTTGCTGAGGAGGCAGGGTGTTGTTCTCCCTGTGTAATACAGGTGAAGCCGATGACATTGATCATTTCATGCAATAACAATATATGCAGATTTCCTATTCGGTGAAGCATATGCATATTGATAGACGCATGTTACGCTTTAAAACTTATTTCATTATCACGTAAATTTTGACCATCTATGAAGTTAACCGTTTCGGTGAATATCAGAAGCAATCATTCGTTATTTTTATCGAACTAATAAATTAATATTTAAATAAATAGCTGAATTAGCAATAATAATATATATTTAACGAATAAATATACATGTAATAATTAAAAGTGCATGCATACACAGGGAAGTGTCGGAGCATGGCAAAATAATACATCACCATAAAAATGCGACAATAAGTATGGTTCCGTATTACCCGCTAGAATGGGTGCCGGAGTTGAACAGCGGAAAGGAAGACGACATGCTGGTATTGCCGAACGTAGCATTGCTGGTACAACTTTACTTTTAAACTTTTTTTTTTCTTTTTTCCTAAGATCAAACGTAATTAATGTATCATATTTTTACAAGGGTCCGCAGAGGACACTACACCTTTATAATTCGCATTCATTTTCGTTTAGAATGGTCCTAGAGGGTCAAAGGGAGGTCAAATTTCTTAACCTGTACAATAAACGTTATCCCTTCAATGTAAAACAGCGATGCGCTGAAAATTAAGACTGCTAGTATTTCTTTTTGATTTGTATCAAAAATTTTACTTAAACGTGTTCGCCAGCTTTTCGATAATTATATGTTTTACAAATCCTTTATTCGTTCTATCCCCTTGACTACTGTTGTTTCATCTATGGAAATTCCTCCAGATCCCTGCTGCTCTCCAAAGCTCGACCGTGTCCAGAATACTTGTTTTCGCCTCTGTCTGAGAGCTAGAAAGCCTACTCCTATCTTTGCTTTACATGCCGAATTACTCATCCACCGTTTTCTCGTTCAAACGCCTTATCTAGACTGCTGACGTTTGATCAAACGCCTACCTATTTCTTTTTCCTATCTTGTCAATTCCTATTTTTCTATCCACCGCAACCATCAACAAAACTTCAGTACTATCTTACTGGTCCCTCTTAGTTTTCGTCATATATATTTATTCTTACGACAAGCAGTCATACTTTTCTTTCAGTTTTTCCACCCTCCTACATCCTATTAATTACCTTTTCTCTACTTGCCCGACCAAAAACCTCTACTTCAACATTTTGTTAAATCGGAGTTTTTTTAAGTACTCTGTTTTCCCTAACCACTATGCGATCTTCACTGATGACTCCAAGGGACCCAACGGAGCTGGTTCAGCCTTTTTTGTCCTTCCTTAAATTATTCTGAAACCTTTAAACTTTCCCTCCTTCAGCTTAGTTTTCTATATCGAGTCTACTGCTATCCCGCGTGCCGTCCTTTTTATTACTTCCTCCGTAATTTCTTATAAAGTCCTCATTGTATCAGCTTCCTACTGTGTAATCGAACAAGAACCATTGCTTCTTCTTTTCCTTCTCGCTCTGCTGATTATGTAATCCTTCTCATACGCTTTCTCATCCACAACATTTTCCTTTCTCACTCTACTAAAGCTGAACTTATTAGGGGACACTTCATGTATATACGGCTGCTCTTCTAAGTCTCTCCTGCTAAAGCATGAGACCGCATTCAAAATCTTGTCTCCGTTATTCTCTGGGCGCACGTGTAAATCTACTCCAATTTCTATCATCCTCTCCGAATCAAAATCACTACCTTTGTTTATCCGCAGTGTCTAGGCTATCGTTTCTTAATTAAATAGCTACTTACTAATCAATTTTTCATAACTATCATTTTACTCCCAACAGAATTCAAATTTTATCATTCGTTTCTGTTTGTCTTATTAATTTTTCTCCTTACATTTTCTCCTATGATAAATCTCCCCGTACTTTTAATTATTTCAGTCTCTTACATATCCTCCTCGCATATTTCATACGTTAAGTTCAGTTAAATTCCTTCTTTACTCTATAGTTAGATTTGAATTTCATATGGTTTTAAATTCCTTATATCCCAATCGTGTAGTTTAATTTTACTGATAGGTTTAAGAGAGCAGGTGAAACTAGTGCCTCCCTTGTTTTTCCTTCTCTCAACCACTCTGAAGAATCCTTTAAACTTCCTTCCTGCTGCTCCTATATATTTACTGCTGAATCTGCTGCCATGATTTACGCGCAATTCTTTTTATCCCTTCCTCTTCTTTCTTTTTGGATAAAAATTCCATTCAATAAGTGACTCTAAAAAAAGGTCGTCTTGCAGGCGATTTCTTTCTTCTTATTCGCAATCTAATTTACGAATTATTCCGGTTTCTGTTTTAAAAATTCCTTTTTCTTTTTATATTACTTCCGACCATACAATCCATCCTAATAATCGCTTTCCTAAACACTTCAAGCTGTAATAAAAACGGGCAAAGAAAAAAAAAAATGTTACTTGTTAAAATGTTATTTACTAAAACGTGAAGTGCGAAGAATTTTACCTGAAAAAAAAAATTGCGCATACGATAAGACACACTAAAGGTGATTTTAATAATATTTATACATATACACCGTTAATCTGTATTAAAATTATTAATTTTCACAATGGGGGAATTGAAGCGTCAGGTGTCTCGCTCAAATCGTTCTTTTGATGCACGCGATAAGTGTCAAGAAAATTCCGCTTAACGGTTAAATTTCGAATTTTCACATCAATTTCAGTTCATGGTTTGCATTAGAAAGAAGCCTTAAAAAAAAGTATGCCTATAAAAATTCAGAAATCATCATAAGCCATGCTTTTCAGGTGAATACGCTAAATCGATTGAAAACATTGAGAAATCAATGAAACTACCTTTTCTCACGAAAAATACTGATAAATTTTTTACCTGAATTGACTGCGCTTCTCAATAAAGTCAAACTAATCATCCACAACAAGTTGGATTTCCCATCACTAACATTTAACCGCAAATTTTTAAGAAGCGCCGGAATTAGTAGCCCATAATTAATGGATGGTCTCAGCAGCTCAAGGCCGTGAATTTGCAAATAAAAAAAGTTAGATTGTTCAATTTTTTTTTTTTTTTAAATATTTCATCTAAATAAAATGTGAAACATAAACTAAATGCTGCACACCAATATAGATTATATATGTCGTTTACTTTTTTTAACATTCCTTAGCATATATGTCCGTTTTTAGTCAATATCTCTCTCCCGTTATTTCGAGAAAACGTACAAGCGTTGAAACGTTGTACTTTTTCGTTTCTTCCCAGTATAAATAAGGACGACTTTTGCGAGTGTGTTTTCTTTATCATCCTCGCAAAAAAAAAAAAAAAAAAGAAAAAACGAAAAAAAACGAAATGTTTAAGAGAATTAACCATATAGGTTTTTCTAGGTTCTAAAGATCAAATGGGAATTAACTACTAATATACGCGCACGTTTAATCTTTTTCAATCATTTTTAATATTCTTTACTTGTATTTGAGAATTTTCGAAATTTAATTTCACTCTAGATTTCGATGATGTTAGGGGTGGTACTTAATTAATGTATATTATTTTTATTTTTATTAATAATTTTACGTATTTTGTTATATTACTTATATTTGTTCGGAAACCGTGTTTCAGAGTATAGCGAATCTTGCCGCTCCTTCATTTTTTATGAGAATCCCAATAAATGGAATTATAAGACAGACCAATACGCAACCTTTAGTAGAGCAAACTGTTAAAGAATTCATGTTTGGCTACAAAAGTGCTTTGGTTACGTTGGGAAACCAGATTTTCCCGGGCTGGATAAAGTTCGATAAACTAGGATTAATCGATCGAGTAAGTCTGCCAAAGAGATTTTACCTTTTTTTTTTTTCCGAAATAAAAGAGAGAGTGTACACCTTGCTTAAATGGCATAATACGATTGTCTCGAATATGGAAAAAAAAAAAGGAAAAAAGTATTATTCGTATCAGTTAATTGTTCTAAAAATTAATCATAAATGAAACATTCGACTACTGCTGTTATCAAGTGACATATTATATAGCGAAAAAAAATAATAATAAACAATTGAAACCTTTTGATTTGATATATGAAAAATATAAAATTGCTAATTAATTTCGCGGCTGACTTGCAATGGTTACTTTTTCTTACACAGGTATTAAATAAAAACAAAAAACTTCGAAACCCAACAAAGGTAAACTAAAATTACTTCAAAATAAAACAAGGCCGAAACAGTTAAACCGAATTATAATGGTGGCCTCCAGTTGTGCATATCAGTGACACGTTTCTGCATACTGTAGTTTTATATTCATTAAAAAAAAAGTAAGACAGTAGTAGCGACAGTCTTCGGGCTTAATCCTTAAATATTCATTATTTTTGACTTAACATAGTGATTGCCATGGTGTTCGAGTTTTTGTCAGATATCATAAGAAGTAGACTTGCTACGTATGGATAACGTTCCATAAGGCGATTGTTGTGGTGCTCGCACTCTTGCACACTAAATGCGTGCCGAGCTTTTATGAAATACACTAAATAGCACTGTTATCATGACGATTGTGCTCCAAATATTACATTGTACACGCTGCTGTACTAATCTCATGTTGTTTTCTCTTAAAATCCATCCCATTCGCTTTTTATATCCTAAGGGCCATATGGTCAAAATTGTGCTGTACTGCTTATGTCGCTTTTCGTCCTTCTCTAGACTTTGTATCCCTTTTTATAAGTTGTAGTGAACTATTATAAGCCAAACCCCTCACTGGAGGGCTTTGGATTGGTCACATTTCTATCATCATAATACATATATTAAAATTAATATTAGCGCTGTTTGTGGTCCCTCGACTGGTACAGTGGAAAAAAAAAAGAAAAAAAAAAAAGTTATAATGAAAAAAAAGATGCAATCCCTCCCGTATTATTCCTACACCTTTTCACATTAACCGAGAAAAAAAAAATTAATTTGATAATACGAGTGATAATTAAATGTAATGATAGAAGAAAAGAAAAAAATTGAACACAATGCAACGACGGCTTTCAAACAACAGATTAAATAACGTACCTAGAAAGAAATGAAATAAATTTTTATGTAACTCACCATCAGAGAGATCTTTTTAGCAGATTCGTAATTGATTTTGATAACATTTGTCAGTTTTAACTAGGTCATGTGAGTGTCGGCTTGTTAAGTGTAGTTTAGCAACAGGAATTATGCCATCCACGATAAAAAAAATATAAAGGAAAAAAAAATCGTTTGATCGAAACCGAGTTAGTTATTAATACGAGAGAGCAGGGAAAATAATCGACATAAATAAATCGATTTTTTTTTTTTTTTTTATTGTTCTCACACTGATCGGACACTGCCGAGAGATGCGGTGTAACACAATTAATGAATGGTAGAAAATTGCATTTATTCTCACGCGGTTGAATTAGTTTGTCGTTTTCAATTAAAACTGGCAACTGGATCTGCATGTCGTCGAAATGAACTTGGCACAAAATAAGTTGTTTTCTGAGATATATAATAGCCGATGTTACGGGATTTTAGACTTCAAATTCGATTCCTTATACTTGAAGATTTTCCGTGTATTTTATTACTGAAATGTGATTAATACGAAAAATATTTAATTCGATGTAAATAGTCACGAAATTTAAAAAGTACCGACCAGTTTCGAATATCTTTTGGATTATCACGGTGTATTTGTTTCGTATATTCCATTTACATATTATGGAGAAGAATATCAGGCGAAAAATATTATATACGACAAATTAAAACATTTCTTATAACGTGGTTAATTACACGCACGTGTTTTCCAAATTAATAAAATAATATAAGAAATTCACTGACCAGCCAGAAAACTTCTTCTTCTTCTTCCGTCGTGTTGCTCGATTCCGAGCGTTGTGAATTATCCATGTTACACTGACCAAATGCAACCATGCCATTTGTCACGGTTTGCCCGCATGCATTCTTCCAGTCTTTTTCCTGTTATTTCTGCCATTTGATCTATATATCTATTCGGGGAGGTCGATCACGGTCTCTCCTTCCGGGAGGAACCTTCCCCTGCATAATCATTTTTTCAAGTGACTATGGTGCGCGACGCGTAACATGTTCGAAAAATTGTAAAATGCTGCGATGGATTGTTGGTAACAGTCTTTCTTATGCCTCGATTTCCAGACTGGTCAGTATAGACGAGTTTGTACACTTCTCTGTCCATGGAACCCTTAGAATGCGACGCCAGCAAAACATCTCAAAAGCTCGTATTTTTTTTTTTTTTTTTTTTTGGCTTCCAGGTTTATTGTCCATGTTTCACACGCATATGTGGCAATAGGAAACAGCAGCGCTTTGACTATCCGCTTCTTAGTAAACTCTTGGAAATGTGCCTGTCTTTCCATGTAATTAATATGTGCATTAAAATGTTAAAACTTTTTTTAAATTTCTCTATAAAATGAACATTCGTAATAATAAAACGTGTTACATTTTCCAATGATAAATCAGAGCTGCTATTTTGGGAGAAAACTGTGCCTTCTTAGTCTATATGCATATTTACACTGGCAAAAAAGTGATATATTAAAATAATCTATATGTAATCATTTATAATGAAACTTTATGTTCGACATGTATTGAAAATAACGTTACTGCCTTTTTAAATAATTTCATGCTCAGTCATAATAATAGTAAACAACAAATATGCAAAAATTATTCTCGATATAAAAATCCTGTCAAAACTACTGTACTTTTATTATCTCCTCAAGGTATACTTACGATTTTTCACACCAGATTATTATGAAGTTTTTAGTGAAAATCTTTCGAAACAAAACACTTGAGAGTTGTGTACAACATTATGTGGTGATGACGGTGAGTCGTTCGAGTTATTTTTTTTCGATTTCTACTAGACAGCGATTCTTATTAAAACCACTTACGGGTCAAGTTATGTGCGGCGACGGGGTCTTTTGATAGAACTTGAAAAAGCAAGATGATAATTTTTAAACGTTCGTGCATTTTCTTCTTTTTGTTTTTTCGACATTTCATAAAACTCTACAATTTTCACTAAAAAATTAACTTTTTTATTCAATCATATGGTGTAATACGAATCAGGCACCGTATGTACACACGTATACTCAGATTAATCCCATACGTAAAGACAGACACACGTACAAGAGACAACCATTTAAGAGAATATTTTGTCTACGTTCGTTGTCACTGATTAGCATGGAACAACAATCTGCTTCGGCATACCTATTGTTTCTATAATTGCGTCTGCATTGTTTTGTTTCCTTTTTTTTTTTTTTTTTTGACATTTCATAAAACGTATATTTGCCTTTCTCACTCTCGAACTTGGCGTTATCATTGCTGAAGTTTGTAATGAACGCGTTTGAAACATTATTAGCTTTAATTACGTATAAGTTTACACGGCGACTGGCAGTACTAGAGCGCACGAAATGAACATAATAATAATGTCGATTGCCACATTTTCACATATATACATAATGTAGTTGGCCGTTTTACCTGGTATCATCGTGAGAACCAGTGACCTTTACTTATACAAATATTTTATAGCTTTACGTCGCGTTGCAGATGTACGATTTCGACGGAGATGTAGCCAGCGTATACAGTGGTGAAGATGACATCCGTAAATCTGGTCTATTCTCGTCTTACAATAATCGCGAATACTTACACAACTGGGAATCGCCTTGTAACAAACTTCAGAATTCTTCAGACGGAACGAAATTTCCCAGTTTGATCAAGTTCAATCAATCGTTATTGTTTTACCGAAAGTCGTTATGCAGATCTATGCCCGTTGTAAGCACACTCAAACTTATTATTATTACGTCGTTTTATTCGATGAACGTATTTTGCGTAACAACTTTTAAATTAACCGCTCACAATTACGCCGAAACCCGAACATCTTTAACAATTAAAAAACGTAATTAAAAGCCAACCAATTTCATATATTATATTGTTTGTAGCCGCACGACACAACAATTTACAATATTATAGAGACATATTTTCATACATTACTAAATGCGTTTGACGCAGGCCCGTGCTCAGAATTATTAAAGGGGGTGGGCGGATTGAATATTTTCTTGACATATTTATTTTATAAATAACAGTACATTTTTCACTAATATCCCCATACTATTAATAATTTCCATCATTTTGATTTATGTGTATTAATAATTTACATAAATGAATTATCACCGTACAAACGTATTAATAAAAATTACATATGTCATCGATATTATACTCGTAATAAAAAGTTTTTCTTTAAGATATTAATGAAGTACCTAAAAATATGGAGCATATTTTTTTCTTTTTTCTTTTAAAAGTAAGAATACCTTAACATCGACATTGCCCATGATGAAATACATGTTTGCTATTATATCTTCCGGCAATTATTTAACATTTCCATTCTAGCCATTAAATTTTGAATTCAGGAAGTGATAATCCAATCGCTACTCGGTTATTGCAACGGCATATAAATGTGGTTCTACCTAAATATTTTAATATATATATATATATATATATGTGTGTATATAGTAATGGCTACGCCATTTTTACGCCAGGGGTCATCAGGAAAAGTGTTTTTGCCGAACGGCGTAGCGAATGAAAAAGTTTACTCTTCTATAAAAATTATAAAACTAGACCTGTGGATAATAGAGGCTTGCCCCCTTCCGAGTCCCGAAAAGCCGAGTTTTATATATATATATATATATAAAAATTACTGTTTATATGTCAACATCTATTAGCATGACCAATGATACATACATTTCACACAATTTTGCAAAGGCGCATGTTACTTTCTTCAACTGAATTTGCTTCCGATATTTCTTACGTCTTTACACGTTACTATAAAGTTCGTTACATTCTCGCTGGAATATTTAACATTGTTCAATTTCGAAGTGGCACTATTGCCTCTATTTTGTTTAGCTTCAGCGTGTCGATAACTCTGAATTATGATTTTTTTTTCAGGATTTCTTTTTCATTACTTTCAAGGTTTGATAGAGTTCAGTTTCCACAACCGTAGCCACTATTAATTATCGAATTAAATGAAATCAAATTCTTTTATTTATTTTTTTTTTTTCATCATCGTTAAAAAATAAATAAACTTTTACCGGTATATCAGGTAGCGTTCAGCTACTTGGATATAGGTGTCATAGGTTATCGGGACTTGCCTCGTTCCGGATCATTCAAGTATACCTAATCTAAAATTGAATATTGATTATGCCAGAGAAATCTGGCAAAGTAAAGGCAAATCCCAAGTGGAAAGGAACTCTGGTCCTAATATTTTCTTCAGACCCCCCACTCCCCCATTAGGGATCCATCAGTACATTGTGAAAAACTTAATTCCACAAACCATGATACCATATCTAGGACACGTGGGACTTGCCTTATTTTACTAATCACGAGAAAGATTCACGACGTACTGAATTGCGATTTAGAAAAAAGTACGATGTGATAACCATATCTTTTGCTTTTCATTAAAATCGCGATGGTTAATGGTTCGCTGCTCTAAATTTATCTGTGCATTTTTACGGTTCTCGACAAACCGTTATCATCATTTCTACATAGCTTTCTGCTCACTAAAATGCATCAAATCATCATCATCAACAGTCGTCACCCTAAAATCATGATTTAATCTAACAATAATTTTATGATTTTACGTCATTCGACTCGATCCAGTGACTGACGTACGCATTCTACGAATATCTAGCATATAATTTTTTTTGTTATCTGGTATCCGCGAAACGGCTATTCCATTTTAATCGTTACAGTGTATTACTTAGGCGCATAGATTTTCCTAAGTACATAATAATAAATCTTTACAGATTTCAAAAGGTGAAGTATCAATCATTAACTGGCTAAAAACTTATCACTATAAATTTCCCGACAATGCTTTGGATAATGGCTACGAAAATGAAGAGAATAAATGCTTTTGCCGCAAGAATCGCTGCTTAGCCAAAGGCCTGCTAGATGTTCAAGACTGCTATTACGGTAAAGTTTTATTTTAAACCAACTTGCTATCGTTAAAAAAGCTCATTTCTACAATTGTCGTCTAACTTTTAACGAGTCTGATACAATAAATACGATCTCGTATGTATTACTTACATGTAAATTAACGAAAATATAAAATCTCCGCGCCGTTTAAGAGACAGGAGTCGAAGAGTTTGATTAATACTGACGGGAATAGAACAAAAAAAAAAAAAAATTGCAATAAAAAACGGTAACATTTATAATTACTGACAGAAAAACCGTGTCTAAATTTTTAATTGTTAAAAAATAATTCTTAAATGATATAATTTTCCATAAGTATTATAAATGATAAATAAACGTTTTCTTTTTTCTTTTTTTTTACTTTTTGGAATTAATATTTGTTTAAAAATGCATTTAATATTATATCTATACCGGTAGGCTAATTAGGTGCGAAGCGGAAAGTTCCTGTATTTATTTTTTTTTAAATTATATAATACTATCTATAATAGTGAACACATGATGTAGAGTCACTTCTATCAAAGAACACTGTCTCTATCGTGTAAACTCGGAATCAATATAAAAAATTATATAAAAAGCCATATTTATTTATTACAAAATTTAAAAAAAATATATACATATCATTATAATTTCCAAAAGAAACAATGACAGTAAAACAAATAAAACCGTTCAGAATAATGTCCGTGAACATTGAAGGATTAACACCAACAAAAGAAGCTATACTAACCAATTTAATAATAAAAGAAAACATTGACATATTAGCCGTTCAAGAAACACATCGCGTTGTATTAAACCGCAAGCCCAAGATAAATGGAATGAAAATTGTGATTGACAGACCACATAGCAAATACGGTAGTGCAGTTTTCGCAAAAGATGGTATTAAGATCCAAAAAACAAAGAAAGTAGAAGATAATGACATAGAAGTACTATCAGTTGATATTGGAAGTTGTATTATAACCTCTATCTACAAACCACCTAATAGTATATTTGAATACCGCCAAGAAGTGCACAAAACAGAAATCGTGATCGGAGATTTTAATAGTCACAGTGTGAACTGGGGATACGCTGATAATAACACGGATGGAGATCTCGTTGAATCCTGGGCAGAGAGAAACAAACTAGAATTTATATACAATCCAAAACTACCTGCTTCTTTCAATAGTGCAAGATGGAAGCGAGGCTATAATCCAGACAATGTATTTGTGACTGGAAATATCTCCCACATGTGAACTAAGGAAGTTTCAGATCCAATCCCACATACACAACATAGACCTATCATATGTTCAGTAGATGCAGCCATTAAGCCTATCATAACTAAGGATATAAGAATACGCTATAACTTCAAGAAAGCGAACTGGTCCCAATTCAGAGACGAACTAGATGGCGCAGTAAAAGAAATACCTGCAACAACCGAAAACTATGAAAAATTCATCGAAGCTATGAGAAATGCATCTAGGAGAAACATACCTCGAGGTGCACGCAAGACATATATACCGGGTATGAAGAAGGAACTTTTAAACCGGTATATGAAGTATGTCGAAAAATTCAACGAAAACCCCTTCGAAGGTGATACAATAAAACTGGGCCTGACGATTGATGAAGAGATAGCAGAAACAAAAAGAAATGAATGGCGATATCTGATAGAAAATCTTGATTTCCACAAAGATAGTAGGAAGGCATGGTTATTACTAAAGAAACTAAATGGTGAAAAAGTAAGAAATATTGGAACTCCAAATATTACGGCAAATCAAATAGCTCATCAGCTGTTGTTAAATGGGAAGCCTAGTTTTAAAATAAAACATAAAAAAAAAAATCCGATTGTCAGATATCATACTTTTGAGATGAATCATTTTAATGATCCTTTTACGGAGAGCGAAATAAATGAAGCCATTAAAACAGCTAAAAACAAAAAAGCAGCCGGAATCGATGGCATGTTTGTAGAGCAGATAAAACACTTCGGTATAGCGACAAGAAAAAGGATATTTGACATGTATAATTGCTGCTTACAGAAATTAACTATACCGAAAGATGGAAAATAGCTAATGACGACCACCATCCACTCTATAACTACGAAGGACTGACTGAGAGGAGACTAAAATCCAGACATAGCTTGCTCCATACAGTTGAAGAACTGAAAATCTCTGCCAAGTCCGCAAGACTAGAAGCTTGGAAAGCAAAAACTAAAGATGATGCAAATATAAATGAAGCTCTTCCAACCGGCTACAATTTAGATTACGTCCTGTGGCGAACCTTAAACAGAATAAGAAGCAAAACGTCACGAACCAAATACAACTTGAAGAAATGGGGAATAGCGGACGACGACAAGTGTGAATGCGGACTAATACAAGATGACGAACACATATTTAGGTGTAATCTATTTGGCACATTCGACGCAGATAAACTATTTTGTGATATCGACGAAGAAACACTAAAGTTTCTGATCTATTGGTCAAAGATAGGAATATAATCTAAAACGTTCGACCGGATACGATATAATAATAATAATTATAATTTCACGGCGAATGAATTTATTACGAAAAAAAAATAGCCTTTTATCTTACCGAGAAATGATTTAAATTTCGATTAGAAAATCCGATTAATTTAAATAAAGTAGAATTAAAAATTTAAAAAAAAAATAAAAATATTTATTTATTGAAAAAAACTTAAAAAAAAAAAACGAGTTTCACATTCATTGCCATAACAGAATTAGTTTTAAAAAACAATTAGCTTCCCATTTTTTATTAGGAAGTAGCTGAAATTTCAGTTGCAAGATTTGATTAATTCAAACAGACATACATATATACAGCGGATACACAAAAGCGTTAAAACAAAAAACAAAGTTACATTATCGATCACAAACTAGTTTATCTGAGAAATAAAATTGAAGTTTTACGTAACTAGACGTTATTTATTTATTCGGTTTTCTATATTGGACCAGCGTAATCACGTTCGTAATTTTATGTTTCTTTTTCGCCTTATATGAATTTAAATTGACAAATTAAAAAAAAATATATATATATATATATATATATATACAGTTATAATTACAATAATAAAAAAGTAATAATAATAATAATATTAGTTCAGGTCTGGTAAAGTACAATTCTGTTTGTAAGAACATTCATTCTGTTTAAAGTTTATTTATAAAACAATATGTGAAAGTTATCACGATGTGTTTTAAATTTGTTCTCAAGAAGTAATAATGATAATAATATTGAAATAAATTAAGCAATACAAGGCTTATGTTTAAAAAAAAAAAAAAAAAAAAAAAAAAGATGGAACGGAGTAAAAAACTTGGTGCATATCTATACTAAAATAATAGTAAAATTCTAATACTTAAGTTTTCTAGTGTTTACATATTGTATTATTACATTCATTCTGTTTAACGTCCTTATTTTAGACGCTTCTAATTTCTCATTTTTAACTACACCGGCCGAGGCATTTCTGTTAATATACTTTTAAAAAGACAGATTCGCCACCTATAGCGTTTCTAAACTTATATATAGTGACTGATGGCTTTGCTCGAATTTATTTCGAAAATTTTAAATCAATTTAAGTACTCGTATTCACGAGTTTCATAAACATTTAAAAACACAATAATAGATATATAATACGAAAGTTATAATGACATCACGTTATTTTTCAATTTTGAAGGTTTATTTCACAGTTTGCGCAATATTTAAAATCGCTATGTAAAATTTATTTCATCGCGAAGTTTCAATTTACTGTTTAATAAAATAAGTGAATTGTTAATTTTAGTTTTCATTGAACTCTAGATACAAGTTTAATCACTAATACGAACTGTCTGCTTCCATTTCCTAGAGATCGATCGATTTACAGATTTCCAAACCCCCTTCTAATTCGTGAATTTTGTCAAAATCATTACAGCACTTTCCAAAAACACATTCAATATTACTAGAATTGCTCACTCTTAATAACAATATGCATAATAATTACTCCGATCAATCAGTGTAGATTAATAAATTTCATAAGCAGTCAAACATTTAACAGTAATATGCACTAGACACACGAAAATAACATATTTCTGTAAAAATTTCATTTGTTTTTACGTTGAAGGATTCTTGCGTCAGAAAGAATAAAAACAAATATTCACATATGCTAAAAATATTATTATAAATTATCTTCTGTATTATAACGATGTGCCCTGTATGTTGCGGTTAGCAGCATAATATGTAAAGTGCAAATAAATACTTTCATCAATAAGAAACTAAAGACGTTCTAAGCCTTTATCTATTTCTAATTATCAGGGTAAATTTATTTTTTTTTTTTACACTATGGTACAAGTGCATTATTTACTCTTTGTAATAAACACTAAAAATACGATGATTACTTAAACAGGGATCGCCTACCTTTTAAAATTGTTCGCTTAACAGAACTTTCTCGACGATAAGATCTCGACTAATCGATTTACCTGAACCCCAAAAACGTTAGAGGCATTTACGAGCACCCAGTCAAATACATACAATTTTTGCTCATATTATAAATACATATATATATATATATATATATATATATATATATTACGAATTTCTGGTTATTATCGTTATTTTTTTTATATTTCGGAAAATCAGCTAGATGTAATCATAAAATAAAACTATAAACTTGATTCTCCGTTATTCCCCGTCAAGTTGGGTTTTGATCCAACGACAAGTACTTCGCGGAAAAAATTCTTATCTAGCCGCATATCTCTTTTTTTTAACGCTTTTTACACTTCTTGTCAAAGTAACACAACGTACTACATATGTATACTATGCGAGTACTTTTTAACCTTACAGCAATCACAGTAATCCGAATATTTTCACAATTTTTCAAGAATAATATAATCAATATTTATTTCAGAATAATAATTTACTTCCAATAATATCAAAAAAAAATCTCAAATGCAGTAATAATTCATAAATAATCATAGGAAACAAAACAAAAAATTATCTATACTTTTTTTTTAATGGACTTAAGAAGTTTTACTCATTAGAAAGAATTACTTTTGATGTACGAGTATGTATTTATAGTCCCGATTTATATACAAAACAAAATTTAATATACTCTTTTAAAATTCGAAAATATTCAAAATATATATAAAAAAGTTATTCAGAAAATGTGATTATATATATACATGTATATATATGAATGTATATATAACATCACACAATCCGTTAATTATTCAAATGTTATAATATAAAAACAAATATGTAAAATAAGCTATTTTCACATTGATTTATTCACGCCGTTAAACATCCAGAAACAATTAAAAATTGAGAACTTGAGAACATTGTACATTGGAAAAAATTTTATTCGATAGAGAAATCTTTCAGTATGTAGTAGTGGAAGTAAAATGGGACGAAGCTTAAATCGTTCGTGTAATACCACAAATGTGGAAAAGCGTGAAACTGTATTTAATTTGTTCGATGAATTCGTCGTCCGAAAAATAAATTTATGTTTATTCAGACGTTAAATCTGCAATATTGCAATGAAATTTATTTGAAAAATTTTATTTTATTTTTTACAACTTTCCTGCAAAAGAAATTTTTAATCTACAAACCCATTGAGGCACTAACGGGCGCAGGAAGCTGGGATTCCGGTGGTTCCATCGTATAGAATTTACCGCATTTACACAGAAATAAAAACTATCAAGTATAATGAACAAAATTCAAAAATAACTCAAATAAAAATAAAACAGGAAAATAAAAGAATTTTTTACATAATTTAAAATTACATTTTTATAATCAATTAAATAATAATACTTTTGTACAGAGAGAAAACTTTACCCATCACAAGACGTTGTTACGAGATAAAATACTGTTTAGTGAATATTCTTGAAATTGTTCTGTTAAATTAACCAAGTGGCCACCATTTAAAATTCTACGTATCCCGCGATATTGCACATCTTCCCAACCTAAAAACTTAATCATACAAGATTTTTAAATTTTTTAAATACACTTTTTAAATTATTTGATTTCATAATTTTGTACGAGTTGATGAAATTAAAATTAGCTGCTTTATTTTAGAAAAATAGTACAAAGAATTAAAGTTAAGTAAAAGGATGGCGAGGGGAACCTACGGAAATCTTCTAAAAATAAATACACACGTGTGTTTGAAATGTAAGTGTGTTGAAATAACGTGTTTTAAATTAAATAGATATAAACTGAAGAAGATAGATATGTCCCCGGTGGTGATATCGAAAAACTGGTTTGTCAAAGAATCTGCTAGTAATACGGACTGTACACAGAGTAATAAATAACAATAATGAATATAAATAGAAAAATAACATTAGAAAGAAGTATCTTAAGGTGACGTTACTTAATTGTTAAATAATCAAAAAAAAAGTATTACAGCAGCAAACACTTTGCAATAAAAATTAATAGCAAAATAATTACACATATGAACAAGAAGCAACACAACGTAGGAAAATAAATTTCAACTTTAAGAGCAAATTATATTTATTGTTTTGGCGAAATATTTGTTTAAAAACTTATCTGGATTTATATTTAATACGTGGTATATAAAACTCGACATTTTTAGATTACCTAAAACTTTTTGTACTTCAAAAATCATTTATAATAATTCAATCAGCGATATGGTCGAATTTTCGAAAAACTTTATATTATCTTTAATTATTGAAAAGTTAAAACAGAGATGTAGGGCTGAAGCACATTTAAATTTGCCATCAAAAAATAACTCTTTGATTTTTTTCAAAAAAAATAGCGCAGCTTTCGTTTTTATTCGGTTCGTGTACTAATCCTTCGTATGCTCGGTGTATATACCCCGCTGCACTTAACCCAGGTCTCCCAACGAGAAATAACCGGTTGTGACGGTAAATTACTTTTCAGTAATTTTTCTCTAAATTTAATTATTCGTTCTGGAGCTTTTAATAAAATGCTTTTTTTCATTAGAAATCAACGAGCCCACAGCACTATACGAAGTTCTAATGCGTTTACATTTACGATGTAATGCGTGTATCAAACAAGTAAGCTGAATTAATTTGGGATAAATCATGCTAAGTACCTCTTCTGCCTTTTTATCATATACGGTAGAAGTGTGCTGCATCAGATAGAAACATGAATACCCTGCCATAAAATTTCCATAACACGGTTGAAAAATTTTGCTTTTGTTCGATGATTTGTTTTTTCTAATTTTATGATGTCTTGATTCTAAGTTTTTTTTTTTCTTCAAATTATTTAAAAGCCTAGATGCTATTTACAATACTCCAGTAGAATCTGTGATTCATTTGTTCCAAACCAGATAGAGTTTTCCTCAACCTTATTTTTAATTTTATCAATCATTTTCAAGTAGGAATTTTACACGTCATTGCTTTTTCTTCGTAACGCGAACTCACATCGGTTAAAAAAAAATACGTTTAATGTGCTTTTGCACGAAACCTGATCGATCAGGCAGAAAAACAGTAACAGAAATTAAGCCGACATTGAACTAGTTGTAACTAATCGTTTCTAATTTCAATGGAAAATGATAAACTGCTTGAGTTACTAAAGAAATTAGGGCCAGATAATGGCTTGTTAAATACTATAAATCGGTACTTCGATAATAGACACACACAATCATACATTCTTACAGTAAAAAAAAAATTGTTACGGGTTTACCTCGAGGGTCAGTGTTCATTGCAGATAAAAATGAAACAATGTTGGAAAATAAAATATACAAAGTTTACACTAAAATTTAAAGATGGCTCACGGAATTTAATCTTGAAATAAACGAAAGTAAATCAAACTATATTCTCTTTAACAGTAAAATTGATAAAAAACCACTTAACCTGATGAAATTTGAATTAAATATCAAAAATATGCAACGCAAAAATTAAATACTTAGCTGTTATTATAGATAATAATTTAAAATTTTATAATCATTTTAATTATGTAAGAAATAAAATTAACAAAAATTCATGCCGATTTTCAACAAACTTTTCAACAATAGTAATCGAATAAATTACAAAAAGGGAATATGATATTGTATAAATGTATAATAGTACCAAATATTATTTAAGGTAGTATTATTTATTTAGATATGCTAGGGACTAACAGATTTCTAAGTAATAATTATGGGGTTTTCAAAGAGAGGTTGCCATTTAATACTAATAACAACGTACAGAACTACCAGCTACATATATGGCTGCAATAGTTATCGCAGGCATGTTACCTATCGAATACAAACTGCAAAATAAATGTGTTTTCAATTTAAAACAAAGTTGGGATAAATCATAATTTCGGTAACGTTAGATATAGCTTTTTCCTTACTACAATTATGAAAATAAAGTGCTAAAAGAAAAACAATTTAAAGAAATTTTAATCGAATACTACATTAATAAATATCAAGAGATATGGAATAACTATAACGGGCTTGTTGCTAAACACTTCTTTCCCAACATTATACATAGAATGAATATCTGACGACTTTGTACCTAATTTTTTTTAATGTGCAGGACATATCCAGACATGGTAATTTCGGAATTTATTTATATAAGTTCCTGAATTAATAGATAATGAAAACTGTAAAAGATGTAATTTCATAGATAATGTAGGGCATATATTAAATGGTTGTAATCGCGCTAATAAGATATTTAATAATTTATACGCAACGGATTTAGTTACAAACCTTTTTGATGAATTTAATAAATTCGCTGTCGAAGAAACGACACACACCGTAAGCAAAATTCGATAAATTAGTATATTAAGTATTTTTAATAAGAACTGATTGGTACATGATTGTAAAATGGGATCACAGGCAACCAAAACCCCTAATTGGATGGGACCTGTTGTGAACATTATTTAAATAAGAAAAATTGTAATATTATTAAAAATAATCGGCCTCGCTCAAAGTTTTGGGAATGAGGAAAAGAAAATAAAATGAAAAAGGAAAAGGAAAGAAAAAAAGGATCATCGAGAAGTTTTAGTTGTTTCAGGTTAATTTGGTCTAACTTAGAAAAAAATATAGTTAATGACAAATATTACACTTTTTAATCAATTTTTCTTTTTTCCTCATCGTACTTTTATATGTACAAAAAATAAAATTCGTGTTCATGCTTTAAAATTTAGTAAAAAGTATAGGGCGTATTTATAATCACAAATATTTTTTATTTAATCTGCGAAAATTTTATTAAAGTTATAACTCTTTTGATATCGGATATGTGTATAACTATCAGATTATTCGCACACCTCCTTCATTATCCTTACAACTCGTTTTCAGAAATATATAGAAAACAAGCGCTCGCTGTTTTAACCAGTGATTTCAAAATCCCTGGCGGAAAAAGGAATACGCATTTTTCCCCCCCAATACTTTAGTATTAAACAATTCGAAACGATTTAAACTACTGCCGCAGAGTGTTGTATTGTCTTCGAAGTGTCAAGGCGCAATCATTTCTGTGGAATCCGAGTTAACAATTATTGCAAAAATTTGGAAAGTACGCAATAGCTTTTTAGTTAATTATGGGAAACTTGTCTTTTTTTTTTTTTTTTTCGAATAAAGCAGATGGATGTATACTTTTTATTCTTTAATACTCGTTCTTAATAATGAAAATTAGCGGTATATATCGATAATGACATATTCGCGCCGTCCATCGCTGTACATAATTAACGTATTTACCTGTGAGGAAAGAAAGAGTGGTGCAAAATAAGATAATTCCACGGTCATTAAACAACTGGAAGTAAACCGATTATTAAGAAGCCAATGCCTCGGTAACACGACACTGTCGTGTATATGCAACGCGATGTAATAAAGTAGCGCACGAGTTCCATACGGATATAATGAAGATATCAACGAGATGACCTTGACGTAGATAATTATGTTAACACGGTTTAAGGTTGAAAAGCACATTGCGTCAAGTGAAACGAGCGTGCACTCCACAAATCCACAAAACAACGTTTTTACCGCACCGGTAATTAATGTAATTTCCAAAATCCGGGAGTATTCACCGGCCTAGAAAATTCCGAAATCCTGGAAAACCCGTAGAAAACGCAAACAATTCTTCCGAAATGTAAAATGACAAGATTCTCTAAGATAGAACGCCGAACAATATATGTGTCTTTTTCGCAGCGAATTCTTATATATAGTTTAATCGCAGGCAGCATCGATGTCAAGTTCTCATCTAACGGGGAGGGGGGTTACTTTTTGAATTCTTCATAAGTTTAATGAAAATTTTGCGCAAACTTTTAAAAATAACCTTTTTCAAAATTTCACCAATATTTATGTTTCAATTTTTCAAGTTCATTTTGAATGAATTCAGAAAATTACTCAACGTCGCGCACAACTTCCTAGTATTATGTGCATAGGTTTCTTTTCTTGACTCTGAATATTAAAGAGCAAGGAAGATCAAAAAGAAATGTATTTTGCCAATTTATTAACATTAATAAAATACCCAATTTATCTTCGATTTTTCAGACTTCGCTATGGGAACACCGGACCTCCGCGATGATAATTGTTCTGTAACATTTATAAAAATAGTAAATTTCAAAAAAAAAAAAAAAAAACAAAAAAAAAACTTATAGTTTATGTAAAAATTTATTTTAAAACAAAATGTCTCATAATACCCTTAGCGAAGTAATTTTATGTATATATATATACATACACAAAAATGTCTCGCGGTTACTTTATAATGTTCAACTAAAATCTAACGCAATATATTAAAAATTATTATTTTTTTGATTAAAAAAAAATCAGGTCTGAATTTTTTTAATAACAGCAATAAGGTAAAAGTAAAAGTTGAATATCTCATTTTTCTTTAAGAATAGAGAACGCTCAGAATTCGATGAATTCTCGTTAATGGGCGTGAAAAAAATATTGGGGGTCAACTCCTTTCTCTTCAAGTCCGTCTTTTCTTTATAACTTCGCAGCAGTATCCAATATTGGATTTCAGGTGTTATTATATCGAACGTTGTTTCAAATTCCAATAAAAATATAAATAAAAATCAAATGTTGGTTAGTAAAATTGTAATATTCCACCAATCGCACTTAACAACAGCGTGTACAGTGGCAGAATTATTGTTATAGTTTTGGTCTTAGAAATTCTTCTGTCAACAAAAATTCTCACTAATAGATATATACTTATATATTATAATTAATAAAAAGGATTAGAAACGCATAACACGCAGTTTCCAAAAATAAAAAAAATAAAATAAATTAATTTAAAAAAAAAATATGAAAAAGAGACTTGCTTCAGTTTAATTTTAATATCGTGTATTTCACAGGATTTCCGATTGCCCTATCCTACCCACATTTTTATCAAGCAGATCCAGATTTACGAGTGAACGTTACCGGCACAAATCCAGATCCGAAGCTACACGAAACGTTCTTTAATATTAATCCGGTAAGTAATTTTACAGAATACACGATTTCGTGTTCGTAATTTTAATTCTGGTCTAGAATTTTGAAAAAATCAATTTCTTTTTTTTTTTTTTCTTAAAGTTTACACCTTTAAGAATATACCCGTAAAAGAAAATTTTAAAATTCCAATAATTTACAGAGTGATAGCTATTTCAGTGCTGCAGCAACTAAACCCATTACGCCGGAGCTGACCATTTTTGGTACGATAACATTATATAAATGCATAAACCACAAATACTTTAAAAAAATCAATGAAGGTCGTAGTAACGTATTTTTTTTTTTCAAGAAAATCTTTTCGTGTTCAGTGTTCAGTTCAGCTCAATTTCAATCTGCACGAATCGTAGACATACGTACGCTGCTCGTAATTAGAAAATAAATCATTTTGAGTGTGAATTTTAATTTTTCTGCGTAAAATGTGAAGCGGATTCGGTACTTGTAGCGTTATCTTCTAGCGGCGTTCGAGCTAGAAAATATTCCCTGATATTTCATTAATATCACGATTACACTTAGACACATCGTTCTAATTTGTTGTCGCTATATAGGGCTCCGTCGGGGATACTTACTCTCGGCCAAAACCAAAAATTCCCGGGCATGTTCGTAAGAACACAGTCGCGTCGGGGTGTCTGAGCGGTAGTAGTCGAAAGTTAAGACGGTATAACATGTGCCTAAATGCATCCGTACTGCTTTTCGATATAACATCGAGTCCAGGGAGGATTGTAAAAATTCCGCTAAAATTAGATATATGCACATGTAGGAATACAATTGAAATTGCAAAATATATAGCTGTTTGCATTTTCAATGAAGGCCTTTTACCAATTTTAAAAGCTATCAATGCCATGCAAATTGCTATTGGTTTCGAAGCTTATTCATTCGCTACTAAACGGGGGACAGTAGTCAAATTGAACGCTCCGAGTAATGGGCTTCTGATGCTTCTAAGGAAGCTAGAACTGCTCGTAAATCAGAACTTACAGTACCTCCCTCCCACACACACACACACATAAATTTATAACTTTTTTAATTTTAATTTTTTTTTCCAATTTTTTTTCCAATTCTTTTTTATATATTTTTAAAAATCAATAAAAATATCTTGCAAAAAAGTGAATAGTAAAAAAAAAAGATATATATATATATATATATATATTTATCGAGCTGGACAAAATGCCCATAAAAATTAAGGCCTCTAGACCTGACCTTCTTCTTCTTCTTCTTCTTCTTACACCATCTCCGAGCGAAGTTGGGCGATCATCATAGCCACTCTTTCTTTGTTCTTAGACGCCTCTGTTAATTCTGCAGTTGTCTGATTGTACCAGCGGCGCATGTCTGCTCTCCACGACGACTTTCTTCTGCCTGCTCTGCAATGCCCTTCGATAACATCATTTACGACGAGCTGTAACAAACTAATACTGCCCTGAGACACCAAAAATGTTCCTCTCTTTTACAAATAAAAATTTCTACTACCGCCACTACTATTACCGCTGCTAATTATAATCGAAATTTCAAGGGTGTCTGATGCATTTAATTCCCTTTCCGACTACTAATACAGTCTGTTTCACAAGAGCGTGTACGGCGAAACTCAAAAATTATTAGGGATAATGACTTAAAAAAGAAATACACATTTATACGTGGTATTGAGTCTATTGGTGTGGTTAGACCAGGTATGAGTGATAGAAGAACATGACCAAAAAGAAGCTTCATCCGAAAAAATTACGTTGTCCTTCGAAATTTCACTTCATGAGTCAGTAAACGTCTTCTTCTTATAGTGGCACATGACACATTTAGATCATTTTCAGGCAAAATCACTTGCCCCCCACGCATTGATAGACAAGGATTCTTCTCAAACACCTGTAAGATCAATTTATCCTCCTTTTTCATTGTTTTTCGTACGGAGCCACGATCATCCGGTAGGTCATCGTTTTTAACTGAAAAAAATAAAACATCGCCGGTAGTATTAGTGCATAATACTAATACTAGTATTTTGACCGGGTAAATATGCTACTCGAAAGTTATTGAGCAATAGCTTTAAAATATTTTGAACATTTATTATTACGATAAAAGAAAAAAAAAAAAAAGAATCTGAGTTCACTTACCTGCATAATATCGTCGGTATGATAGACAGGATACTTGGCTAAAGTAGTTTGAACTCTTATGACAAATATGATAAACATGTATTTTAACATCGACCGCAACATTTCTCCAGGCGCAGTGGCGATAATAGAACGAAACTGCAGAATCAAACGGAACTTTGTTAAGCTAGACTGAAAGTGATTAGCAGTAGTAGAAAATAGTTAAGAACATAGAAGAAATCGTGACGATAGTTCCATCAGTGTATTGAAATATTCCCATAGTAATGTTATATGATACAACGACACTCACGATGTAATGTTTTTTGGCGATATGTACAATAAAAGTTAACATTCATGTTCACTTGACCCAGCTTCTTGGGCTGTAACATAACTCCCGGCGGACCGCGTGTTAGCTATCCATAGATGATCCGATTAATGATATCATGATTCTCACACACATATATGTATATATATTCTATAAAAAAAATAGTACTTCATAGTTAAATTGTTTTAATTTAAGATTATTGTGTTTATTTTGGAACTGCTACTTTGTATTCAATAAAACGCATATTATTTTTTATTATATCAAATTTAACTAAGTAATCTTTAAATTTTCAAAATCACTTTTTTTTCATACTAAAAATTTATTGATACTTAAAATTTCATCTTATTCATTTTAATTCGTTATACATGTATATATATATATATATATATATATTCATTATTGCATAGAGCATTTTATGATTTTATTACTTTTTATCTTAGATAAAATGTGTAAAATTACATATTACAGGTTTTATTTTGTCTTTATCACTAACTTTCGAATTTATCAAAATTGTTTTTTTATAAAGAAGTAATTTGATATTTTGTAGTTTTGCCCGAAAGAATTAAATAATATTAGCCTAAAGATACAGCTGTTAAAATCATCGATGAGATATATAGTAAAATAGAGAAACTATTTCAGAGAACACGAAACGCAGACACCTAAATAGTATATATAAGTAAATAAATAAGCAAAAAAAAAAAAAACAACAAAAAAAAAACGTTTATACATTAATTCAAAAAATAAATAAAAACCAACTGACAAGTTTTGAAATCACATACCAGTGTATATAGAGTATATGCATTTTAAGCGACATTATTGTATCACCGTTACTCGAAACTCTCAACATTCGAACACACGTTTACATTGCATCCGAGTCGACAAATATTTTAACATCGAAGATAATGAAAGTTGAAGTAAAAATAAAATTAATTTCGAACTATTAGCACAATATTCCGCTGACGGTACTTTACCGCGCCGAGATCATCGACTTCGAAAACTATGATTAGATTTCTAACATATTTTTGTAGTTTAGAAGAAAATAACAGGAACTTCCATCAATTTTGAAGAATTTAATAATTATAATGGGCATACGTTTCGCACTTATCATATCCTGAGAAATTGACACATCTGTTCAGAAAATTCATTGAGAATTACACAAGTCATTTTAAAACAAAAAAATGTTAAAAATATCTAGTTTAATATAAATGAAAAATATGCACTGTTGAAAAAATTTTCAGCCGAACATTTTTCTATTATGTAACATAGACACCAAACTATTCGCTATTAATAAATTTAACACAATCGAAATATAAAGCAGTTGCCTATTTTGTTGGTAAATGTTAAAAAGAATCATTAAGCGATCGTTCACAATAACAATTATAACAATTAGTGAGAAGAATTATATAGCAACGATAAAGCGAATACAAACGTTCCAGTTATCATAGTTACAAATCTGCATAAAGACGCGTATTGGCTAACGCAAAATATTCCAAATTCCCGTAAGAAAACTTCATTAAACATGGCATGCACTTCCTTTTGCGTAATTGCAATTAATTAGCAACGAGTGGAAAGTGCTATCTACTCTTAGGTACTCTAACGTGCGTGAATTCTGTTTATTACAGTTGGAACGTCGTTTTTGCGTTATCCAGCACCGGTCTAATATTTACTTATTAAAAATACAAAAGAAAGGAAAATTTGAATTTCTCAAAGGACATATGTCTCGGTGTATGCGCGCGCGTGTTTCTACGTGTGTATTATAAATCTGCTATCGCAGGCGTTTATTACGAATTAATTAAAGTTCCGTAGTTTGATAATTATGGAATATCGTAAGTGGCATATCATTTGAAAATCGGATAATAAATTTCCTATTTTACTTTACAGGAAACAGGTACTCCGGTTCAATTAGCCGTAAGAATGCAAATAAATATGGCTTTACAAGACGTAAGCAGTATGACGAATGCCGAACGGTTTTCACATATGGTCGTTCCGTTACTATGGACCGAAGTAGTAAGTGCATTCGATTTTTTAACAACGCAGTTTTACTTTACGACAAAAAAAACAACAAAATAACATTAATAACAATTTTTCTAACTTCATTATTATCGATTCGCTACGTTATAACATTCTGCATTTGTATTAAACGTAATTTTTATTCCTTCCAATAGCCTAGAGTTTACTAAAATCGATAAAACACCAGTAACAAATTTAGTTTACACTTATAGGCAGAAGGAGATTAATCTAATTTATTAGTTAATAAAACGAAATAACAAAAGTTTCGATTCAGTTTGGGGTTTATTTATACGATCAAAAACAAGGAGAAAAGAACACGTTATTAACATGCGAATAATAATAATAATAATAAATCATAAAAACAAAAAGAAAATAAACAGCTAAACAAATAAATCATGTAATATAAATCATGCCGCACATAAGAAAAACGAATTATTATATAATTGTAACTTCTATTAATTAAACATTCTTAAAGTGATATACAGAATGGTATAGCGTAGAGTTCCTTTACACCTTGTTGTTGTAGGTGAGAATAAATAATTATAAAGGGACGGTGATGGTCAACTTTCTACGTATTCGCTTTATACAGATTAATCCCCATTTTCTGAATCGTAAATAATTTTCTATAAAGACTTTCTATAGAAGAAAGTATAATATAACTTTTCTGATCCTCATATATGTACAGACATTCATTATTTACGTCCATTCAAAAATACAACTCTCCTCCTCACCAGCGTCCAACAGCCAAAGAAATTATTCACGCTTTTATTATACGCGCATTCGTGTCTCGTAAGCATAGGGGGAAATTTATTCGCACATACCACGGTAAAATCACTGTTCTTTTTACGATACCGAAATTCCGTGTCAACGGATCTTAAAACTCATACGGTAGAAAACAAAAATGTACAAAAATCACTGTAAACATGGCAAAAACAGCATGCTAAACACGAACAAGCTGCGCTCAATTCGAGATACTGTTCTGCCATTCAACCATAGAAAAAACCTCATTATTCACCAATAATCGAAGGAATGAAATCGTTAAAACTCCGCCTAAGTGGTTATTCCAAAATCACTCATACTCTCCTCCGGACCAGACAACCTACCCCATCATAGCGTGTTCCAATTGCAATTCTTCCGTCGCAATCCAACATTTACTCGCCAGCTGTCCCACACTGATAATTCGTACCAAGCACAAATTTTCCAGTCGTCGTCCAACCCGTTCCGAAATCCTATCAGATCTCATCGTGACAAAATAATTAAACGCCTCCTAACGATCACTAACCTCTTCCAATCCATCTAACTCCCATTTATCCTGAGCTAGGCAACAGTGTATACGCGGCCTTCGAATTTTTTATCTAATAAAAAAAAAACAAAAAAAAGAAACACCTTTAGAGAAATTTATTATCGATTATTATAGAATTGTGCAAGTCCTTATTAATTACGACGCACAACTTCCTCTGACTGTTATTAAAACTTAATGCTTGCTTTTTTTCTGTTTGAAACATCTCGCTTTCATTCTGCAGAAATAATAACAGAGTCGGTTTATTGCTGAAACTTACATTTTAACTGATCCAAGTGTCGCTTTTTTTTTCAAACGAAAAACGAACGATTTTGTTTATGCGCAGTTTTCATCTATCACCTTGTTTTTCAGGAGATGCCGATGTTACCGACAGCTCTAACAGTCAAACTGTTCCTTTTATTGAGGGTACTACCAGTCGTTGAAAACGTAATTTTATACTCGTCGTTTATTTGCGGAGTAGTATTCACAGTGGTCAGTATTTGTTCATTAACGTTTACCGCTCTGAACGGAGCATCGTCTTCCGAAAAAACGAGCCAACATCGTCAAACGCCGGCCAACAAATCCATAGTACGTTCGAAGCGAACACCGTCGACAAACAGTAAAACCAACGAGGATTTAGACATCATGCTCGAATGCGGCGGCGCCGGTCAACTAACAGTGATCAGTGATAACGAAGAGGCCGACACGGATCATCGGCATATCGACGAAGAGGACGCGGAAAACGATTACGACGACAAAGATATGGACGTGTACTACTGTTCGATACTGTTACCATCATCCAAAAGTGACGAAGCATCCTTGTAAGACGTGTTGTGCCATCGATGTAGCGACTAATCATCATCGGAGCGACGATAATACTTTCCTCGCAGTACGAAGAACTCTATTTTAAAAACGATTGTTGGCGATTAACAATAACTTAATACACAAGAGTTGCGGTAAAGTTGCGAAAGCGAAACATATTAAAGAAAATACAACGACTGTAACCGGAATTTTATAACGGCGGCGGTATCGCCGCGGCCAGTTTAACAATTTCAGTTATTCTTTTTATCGTTTACAACGTTGTTTTGGTCTATTAGCGACTGTTCCGCGATTATTATTCCGCTCTTCTTTCAATAAGAAGACGATCATCGCGATGCATTATTGTTCGATCTCGCTCGAAATGGATTTCCGAATAACAAAATAAGTGAAATCTCTTTCATTTCCTCTATTTTTCGTAAATTTAAGAATCAAAATTTCATTCCACTTTCTTATTTAAGCGTTGGCGCGAAATTATTATTTTGTATTATTATTGTTACTACTATTTTTACTTTTATAACTCTAATTATCATTATCGAAAAAATACAATTAAAAAAAAAAAAAAGAAAAAAAAAACTCGTGTTTTTTGTTTTTATTATACACATTGTTCGTTTGCATATTTCGAAAGGAGCAATGTTAGAAAATCACACGGAAGAAAAGACACGTTGCAAATATGCGCAGATGCGGATATGAAGGTAAAAATGTACGGATCAGACGTCTCGAGAAGTGAACATGAAAAATGACGAAGATACAATTACGGTATACACGAATTGTTTAATGAGAGTGCTCTTCGAAAAAAAAAAAAAAAAAAAATACCGACGGAAATGGCACGATTATAAGAATAAAAAGTATGACCCCGGATCAAAAAATTACTGCTAAAGAGAATGGTGGAATGAGAGAATTATCACGATTTATTAGTGTAATGAAACGATATTTTCGGGTTTTTTCGTGAATTTGATACGAGGGGGACTTTTGCGATTCTGATTCAGTCGGAATACAAACGATAGTGGATAATGCATAGCTGAACGGTAAAAAGCGGACAGTTTTCCGAAATAATTCGTTGAAAGTTACAGAATTTCTATATAATACTGACAAAAAAAAAGCCCCGTGAGACCTAATCGCTTTAAATCAACTACGAGTAGACAATTTCAAATTAAAACACTACCTCGTACGCGATTAACCGTATATTTCTCTATTTCGCAAATGCCCCCTCTCCCCCCGTCAAGAATAAAATTTTAATCAAATACCATATAGTATGTGAAGAGAATTTTTTTGAAATCACGAGAATAATCGAACTACTCTGAAAATTCATTTATTATTTATGCTCGCTCACTGATATCTACTATACTTTTGTAGGACACATGAAACTTCATTCCTTTTAAGAAAGACGCAATCTCAATATTTAAAATCCGAAATAATCACTACCTTTATCCCTTTTTTCTTTTTTTTTCTTTTCATAAGTGTAGAAATAGAAAAAAAAAAATCAAAAAAATCGTTAAATAAATTCAAAAAAAAATATACTACACAATTTTATTGATTCGCCGATAAAGAAAATAAGCTTAATTAGGACAATGGCGTGGGCGAATTAAATGCAATGTAATTGTTTTCAAAATTTAAATAAAATAATAATACATAACTGAAATGTTTGATTGAAAATGAATTCATTTCTATTCCCGCTGAAGATGTCATTGCAAATAATAATTTCGGGTTACTTTTAATTAAGAACAAAAAGGAATAGCTTTTTATACAACATAGTGATAATATACGACACACTACGCTATAAAAAGATGGCGAAATTAGCCACTTTCATTCGAATTTTCACTTTAATAGTCAAATGGTTTTATTACGTTAATTGTACAAAATATAAACTTTATTATATTGAGTGTTGTGTATTTTAAATATGTTTTTTTTTTTATTTTTAAGATCATTTTATTATTCTTTAATCATTTGTGTGCTATTACATATAATATGTGTATGTATCAAAAAAATTAACCAAATACTAAAAATAAATTTATTTTCAAAAAAAAAAAATCGTAATTAATTTTCCTATAATAGCGTATAATTTTAATTAAAAAAAAAAAAAAAAAAAAAAAACTACGAATTCAACAATTGCGAAAAAATAAATATATATCAAAAAAATGAATGAAATACTAAAAATAAATTTATTTTCAAAAAAAAAAAATCGTAACTAATTTTCCTATAATAGCGTATAATTTTAATTAAAAAAAAAAAAAAAAAAAAACTACGAATTCAACAAGTGCGAAAAAATATTTTCATTACCGTTATTTCTGATGAAGAACCGCTGCATAAATTTCGGGGCAGCTATCCGGACGATGCAAATTAAAATTATGACGAGAAAACAAACTTGGTACAATGATTAAAAGCCAAATTTAATCTCTATTGACACGAAGGAGGAAGAGAAGAATTTTTGTACGATGTACAAAATTACACAGACGAGATTCCAAAGGTTGCGAGACCACCTATCGATCGATAAAAAAAAAAAAAAATTAATTAAACTATTCGCGTAAATTTGCAGTATTTAAAAAAGCACGATTACAAAACAACGTTGTCACCGAGACCAAAAATACACACGCAAATCACTGTATATTATTAAGAACACAGTTCAGGCGCGGTCTATAACAGGTCGGTGAATAGGCTGTTAAAAACAATAAGGCCAGGGCTTTTGCGTAAACGAACATTAATATATATATATATATATATATATGTATATATGTCGGTAATTTAGGTGTAGTAACAGGTGAAAATCCAGCATAGTGAATGTCATTTGTTATATTTTCTTTGCGATACGCACTTTAATGTCAAAAGAGAAGAAGAAGTTTGACGAGTTATTTTTAATAACTTCATAAATGAAATTTCCTATAGTATTTTGTTTCTTTCTTTTTTTCTTGAAAATTCAACACAATGAACTACTTTTTTTCATTTTCTTTTCGTGATAAATACTTTGATGACAAAAAAAACTTGGACGCGTCCCTTTCATAAATTTCTAAATAAAAGTGCGTATGTTTTAATTTTTTCTTCTTTTTTTTAACAAGCGAATGTTTTTATTTCCGTTCGGTTTTGTATAAAACAAACACAAAAGAAAATAAAAATATTTACTTAAAATAAATTTAAGAGATAAACACGACTGTGCATCATAATCGATCTGGAAAATATTAATAGAACATTTTCCATCAAGAAATGTTTATTTATTTATTTACTGATTTATTTATTTATTTATTTAATTTATATACTGATTTATTTATTTATTTATTTTATTTATTTACTGATTTATTTATTTTATTTATTTACTGATTTATTTATTTTATTTATTTACTGATTTATTAACTTTATTTATTTACTGATTTATTTATTTATTTATTTAATTTATTTACTGATTTATTTATTTAATTTATTTACTGATTTATTTATTTAATTTATTTACTGATTTATTTATTTATTTATTTATTATTTATTTTATTTATTTACTTATTTACTTTTGTTTGACCTATTTATTCAACGCTATTTTGAAATACAAAATAAACCAAGACACCTAATTGCGGAAAATATTGAAGAGTAGTTTTCGGTTTTAGAAAAATTAAGATGAGCATAAACATTTATCAACGCAACTCCTAACAAAACTAACAAATGACCGAAAATCCTGATAACGAACGCAACACTGAATAATTAAGCAACTCTGATAACAATCTTTTTTCTTCAGTCCCCACAAATCGATTGGTGCACAGAGTTAGGTTAGTAGGTCGCAGTGCAACATTTAATATTATTAAACGAAATACTAATGCTTTAGAAGTCCTTTAAGGGCAACTCTTCCGCGTGCCTCATAAGGCTATTGCGGTTAAAAAATAAAATAGTACTACGTCGCATTGTGTTATGTTTATTAGTTCTCGTCGTCACTCGTTAAGGGAAAAAAACCAGTTCATATCTATAATTCTATTACAGGATCTGTAGCGAGCAACAGCTATACACTAATAGTTTAAAAAAAAAAAAGGAAAAAGAACGCGCAGTTAGCAGTAACCGAAATGTTAAACAAATGAATATTTTTATTAAACTTCAACAGTAAATTTACAAAAAAAAAAAAAAAAAATCCGTGATTCTCCTTCAGTGATTTTATATCAATTTTTTTCCGCTCGCAGTGACTCAGCAAAAGGGAAAAAAAACGTATGACAACCTACAAACGCACGCACAGGTAAAACAACAATAAGCACGCGCGCGCAACACTATTTACGGCAACTATCAACAACCCCCCATCTGGCATAGGAAAAAATATCGATCGTTACAAATCTACCCTATATGTTATACCAACAAGCTCGCTGCTGACCTAACACACGTCTAGTTCTAAAATTTCCACAAACCGCTTCTTTTTTTTTCTTAATTATTCTTAAGTATTCTTAAGCATTTTAACTAAACTAAACTTTGTCTTTATTTTATGATCGAAAAAATTTTATAAATAGTTCTTGCATCCGTTGCATCAAAATCACACAACTAATTAACTTTTAAGAAAAAACACTCAAAACGAATCTTTCCTATTGGTTCTCCCACTCATTGAAAGTCGGTCAGACACGTTGCCCCGGGTTCCATTCACGAAACCGGAAGAACAATTCATTTACCTCCATAGACACGTCGTAATCGAATAAGAAGAAAAAGAACACTCTTTGTTACATACTCCGATTCTCTTTTGTCATATTTTTTTTTCATAGACTTGTTTTTTTCCTCGTCCTTCCTACAAATATTCCCCTACTTGCAAAGAATTTGTAATCCCACTGCAAATAAACGCGGAATCTTATTCTATTATATAACGAGAAGAAGCGCATTGAAAATGCGCCAAATAAATACCGCATTATAACTTGGGGTAGTATAATTGTTTATATTCGAAATTGAAAATGCCGTACCGTTTGAAAGATCGCACGCGCAAGCTTTTTCGAAAGCCATAAAATTCACCGATAATAAATCACAGGGAGAAATTCTAGACACCTTTCCATCGTGCGATTTCATTCCAAAATCACCATCCGCGTACTTACTTCGGCTTGTCTTATAGCGATTGTTCGCTTTATACAGTGTCCTGGTGATAATAAATTTCCCGAGCCAACTGATCTCCAAGCCAATTTCTTAACAGCGTGGCTTACAATTATTTCAGAAACATGAATGCAATCGATCTCTTCTGTGTTCTCGACTGTTAAACTTGCAATCCAAGACTGATAACCTTTTAAAATCTTTCGCCGCTACAACAGTTTATTAAACGTTTTTATAATCAAAATCATTAAAGAATATTAAAAAATTTGATAATGTACGAGAAAAAAGCAAGACGTTGCCAATTTATTTTTGATCAAAAACGATACCGATGTTATTAAAAGTACTGACATTCCGCTATAGAGTTAACACAGTATTGTTTAAACACGATGATAATAAAAATGGCTTTTCAGAATTCGAACAATCTGAGTTTAAAAAATTAAGTTATAATGTTAGACAGAAAAAGATGGTGCCAAATAATAACAATCTGTTTTCCTATCTTTTGAAGATATTTTAATGACAATTGCGACATGCGCATAGAAAAGTTGTTGGTTACAATTTCACACGCCTATTGGAACACATCAAAATTAATTTTGTTAGACATATCTAAATAACAGAGAAAAGCGAACATAAGAATTATTTCTTATCGTACGACTGTAGGGTATTCTTTGCAAATTTTATATATAGGTTGTTTTTTTTTTTTCTGTTCCAACATGGCGCAAAACTACTTTAGTTAGAGTTTTAACTCTTTTGTTTTGGATTTATGCTTTGAATTAATTCGAAAAATAAAACAACAATAACGCATGATCGATCAGTACAAAGAAACAGGCAGGAAAAACCAGCTGTACAGGATGATATAAGCTATTGAACAAGCAATGACTTAACGAGTACCAAAATTTAACGACAATTATTATTCCTAGTAGAGATGGAAATAATAATAATAATAATAATAATAATAATAATAATAATAAAACGATAATAAGAAATTATGTTTCTCCTCTACAGCTGATCAATCTTAAAATTTAATGAGTGTTAATTCATTTTAGATTCCTATTAACTTTCTTCTATCGTTTCGAATTGATTTTTTAATTTAAAAATAGAAAACTTTTTAATCTCGCTTTATTGAAAAATTAATGATGGTCCCGTTCAGAAGGCCAAAAAAGGAAGGTACATGGAAACTTTTGAAAAAAAATTCGGCAGAAAAATTCTATTTCTTTCAACCCACTGGCGGTAAAGTTTAAAAATTTTACAATCGTAGAATTATTTTTGTACACACGTACAATAGTAGTCGAGACGATTTTTTTTTCTTTTTAAATCGCATACATTACAGGGAACACAATTAGCTAACAATTAACGGCGCAAATGTATCTGAGTTCTTATAAATATTTTAACTGTATTTCGTTTATTCCAAATTTTTGTTATGAAGCAGTTTACGAATATTAAGATACCTTGTTTATCATGTATTAATAGAAAAAGGAAGAGAAAAAAATGTATAAATAAACTATAAAAATAATAAATTAGAAAATATTTAAATCAAAATAGATTGTGCATCTAAAATTGTTAACAACTGGCGTCGATTCGAATGGTAAGAAAGAGTAAAATTCATTATCATGTCAATCGAGCGGGCTAGATTTATAAACAAGTTAGTAACTTTCCATTCCTAAAAATAAAACAGCGTAAAAAAAATAAATAAATAATAATAATTGGAAAAAATTTATTTTATAACACGGACATAGATTTCGTAGGAACAAAAAAAAAGGGGGGTAAAAAACCAGTTAAAGAAACAAAAACGGTTTACAAACAGCGTAGTCGAATAGCCACCTACCGTGTAGCGTAGTTGTTTAGGCAACGGTATTTCATTCGGGTAGGACCTGGTTCGAGCCCCATTGCTACACTTTGATACTTTACAAGATTTCATTTGCGTTGAATTAATGTTCATAATTCCCCCCCCCCCCCCCCAAAAAAAAAACCCGCAAAAAAAACATATGTATATAGCGCAGTTGAAAAAAACTCAAATACGATTTTTGAACGCGCGGTAATTGCCAATGTTTGATGGGGTAACGTAGGACAAAAAAAATGACTGCAAACAAACATTTTTCGAAAAAGTAACTTCATCTCCGATTTTAAATCCGGGGTCATTCCAACGTGCGGTAAATCACCGCATCTGCTCATCAACTGGTTTACAACAATGCAGTATTTGGTAGAAATTTGCTGCAGTTTCAGGCCGGTCTTGAGTAATCATACCAAAGGAAACTCGGTTCTTCAATCCCGAATTGTCCTTGTAAATTGTCATTTTATTAACGGGTGTATTATTTAAGAACAAAATTAAATAGACGGTCCATCACTTTTTAATTTAATATTAATTTCGAAATGGATT
Source organism: Icerya purchasi (assembly GCA_039619475.1). NCBI lineage: Eukaryota > Metazoa > Arthropoda > Insecta > Hemiptera > Monophlebidae > Icerya > Icerya purchasi. The sequence continues at coordinate 452,966,000 of CM077115.1, forward strand.
TACCAAGAAGACTGTTATCGGACGAGTCAGTTATTATATACGGTTTCAAATTTAAACCGCAGCATTCTAAATATAAAAAAAAAAAAAATGAATGAAAAAATAAATTTAAGTAAAAACAGGTTAATATCAAATCAGTAAACTCAATTTAGTAATTTAGACGCTATTTCATTCTATATTCATTTGGAATTAGTATTTCTATCGTATTTCTGTGTACTTAATTTTTTAAATGAAAAAGGAACTTTATTTGTTCGTTTTCCATTTTATCATCATCTTATAAACATTTAATGTGTATTTATCAATTATAACTTTAATAATAACAATAATAACAATAATAATAATAATAATAATAATAATAATAATAAAAATTATCGTTGTAATAATCATCATCCGATATATCATTGTTATTAATTCTATCTGATTTCTGTCCTTTTCCAACATGAACATGACCACTTTGAAACAGTATGCAATTATAATTTGATTCTTTTGTTAGAACAAAGATTACATTATCTCATAATTGCTTTTATATGTAATTGTACATTAGTCATTAGATATATTTATTTGTAAATTACACACTAAATAATTATTCGTTATAATAACAAACAAAGTAATTTTCAATTTCTTTATAAAAATTATGTAATAAGTAAACTCGCAACAGTTTATCTAGTTTTAACCTAAACACAGAAATTATAAATAACAAATATAAGTTTATTGCCTTACAAAAAATCTTAAATATACAACAATCCTTGTCACTAAATAAAATTCGAAACTTTAAAAATATCATGTTTTCTTTAAATGTGTGGACTTTTCTGCTGAGCAATTTTCTATTCTTCGCTGTTAAAACTCGGTATCCTTATTTCCCTTAAGGGGGTAACACCACTCTGGAGATCTAAAAAAAAAGGTCCAACTTTGACAATTCATTTTGGAAGTATGGAAAAAGGAATAGGATTTCTTTTTAGAGCATTTATTATTAATTAAACACATGTATTGAAATATAAAAAAAATAAAAAATTTCTTTATTTTTTGATACAAAATGGCTGCGACGCAGCCAATATTTGAAATCGCCTTTTTTTAAAACTCCTTCACGGGAGGACGAATTTCTCGTAAAGTTTAAGACCTAGAAACAAAAAAAAAAAAAATCTTAATCTACATACTATTGACTATAGAAGTACGTAGGGGTTTTGTTTTTAATCGATTTCTGTCGAAATCGTGTACTTATGGGGAAAAAGTCGATTTTTGGCCAAAAAATCAGCGGTAAATTGTTTATAAAAAAAATAATTTACATCGAATCAAAAAACGGCTACCTACTTTGATAGAAAATGTAATTATGCTGGTATTGTTAAAATTTTAAACCTTCCCATTTCTTTGGCTAATGTCTATTATTGACAAACCCAGTTAAAATTGAAAAAAATTAAAATAATAATTAGCTTTTTCTTTTTCCTCGCTACAACAAAATAATAGTCTTATTTTTTTTTTCACATTACGCATACCAATCGGGTGTTTTATGATAACTGACACGATTTTCATTTCTGAGCAATGTGTGTGTGTGTAGAAATCAATTATTTTTGACAGACCAAAAACGTAGCTGTTAGACGCCGTGTTAAATAAACCACCGTAATATTTGACAATACTCAAGACACCTTTAATTACTCTACTGAACTTGAGCTACTCGATGATCAACGCTAGCAGCGCGATAAGAAAATAAAGAAAAGCAAATTCGTCGGTTTTTGAGTGAATTTTATATTGCGCTATTTATTATTATCGATCGGGCGATTATTTAAAATTAAAAACGACTACCGCGGCCGATGGCACTCGAATGGAAACGATAAAATTTAGAAACTGCAGCGTCGAAAAGTTGCCGATGCCAAAATGCAATGGCACGCAAAATTACATATTAATGTGCCTACAACCATATACACCCGTGTCTACATATGGAATACCTTAAGAAAACGGCAAAAATATTAAGTCGTCGAAATATCGATTATAAATAGAACACTCGGCGAAAAGTTCAGCAGTGTATTATCGATATTTCCTATCCGTACACCGCGTTCGATTTTTTATAAACAACTACTTTAGTTCAAAATGTAAACATTTCAATACTTCACCCGATCCCGCATGCCCCTTGAAGTGACAATTAACGTTTAAAATGAAAAAAAATCGATCCGTACTGTTTTTAAGGAAAAATTTCTAAGGGGAAAAATACGCATCAACCGCAATCAGTTGCGTACGGTTTCCTTTGGAAGATAACTTATTTTTGACCCGGTGCTATATACGCGGAGCTAGAGTAGCGCCGCCTCGAGTTCCGGGCGGGTTTGCTTGGAAATTTCACAAAATTCACCGATGTTCAGATACATAGTCGGGGACCGATCATCGCGATAGCACGGAACAAGGCTGTTGTCGCGGAACGACGATGACACGTAAGGCGGTCATTACGGTCAGGTCGGTAAGAACGTGTGTGGATAGAATCGATTAATTTCGGGTGTTAGACCGCTGCCGCTGTGCCTTGCGCGTCGATGTAGACGCGAACATAGAGGGCGCCGTGCAGTAGCACGACGTTCGCGGGCAAGCGACGTCGTCTCACATTATATTTCCATCGGAACGGCCGGACACTATCGCAAGCGTTCGTTCGCGGTGAGTTCGACGACGCTTCTTACTCCTTGTGAACGCGCTTACCCGGTAACGGTGAGACTTGAGAAAATGCTCTCAATGTACGAAGTCTCTTGCGACGGAGTTACCTTCGATTCCGCTAAAAATATGTTCACCGAGATATGGCAACGTGTGTCCGCTTTTAACAACGTGATGGCCGCGAAAGCGGGTCCGCTAATTTGGCTGTACAACGTTCTGTCCGACATACGAGAAAACGCCACCGTTCACCAGCAGCAACCGGTGCATGTGTCTCATTTGCTCGGCACGATGGAGACGTTACGAGTGAATTTGGAATTGTCCGCGCACGAACTGAAACAAATCTGGATTCGGCTAGAAAAAGCCTGGGAAAAATTCGACTGGTTGATCGGGAAGTTTATGAACAATTTGACCTACCTGAAAGAGCCGTCCGTACAGATCGCTTGCGAGTGGTTGTCGAAGCATCACAAAATGGAATACATTAAAAAAGTCTGCCTTAAGTTCTTCTTTGATTTCAAAATCATGCACGGAGTTATCAAGGAATGCATCGAAACATTTCAGTTACAATCGGTCGTTTCATACGCGCCGCTAGACGATTCCTGTTACATTCCATTTATCCTATCCGAAATGAACGAAGACGGTAGCTTGACATTAGGTGAACAACGCCACTCGTTATACTGAAATACGAAAACACACATACGCATTAGTGTGTAAGAGATACAAAAAGGCCGAAACTCCTCCCCTCTATTAATTAATAATAAAAAGTATGTTTCGCGATCATTCTCTATTAAATATTCTTCTTCTTCGCCGATTAATTTTTACCAATGTTAACTTTTCTCCCGGATGACGATTTTTAAACTGAAAGTGAGATATAATTTTTTTTAATTACCTTTGTTGCGCCTAATTTTGTTGTTGCGTTAAAAATCCATTTTTTCCCAATATAATTTGTTATTTAGTTCGCAAAAATTTTATATATATATATATGTATATATAAATAACAAAGTTGTTTTCTTTCCATTTTAAATCTCGAGAAATATTCTTTACATATATATTAAATTGCCGAAATTAATTTCAACATTTTGAGGTACCTCGCGACGATCGGGGGAGGGGACGAATTTATATAGATTATAATTTCTCTTTTTCGTCCTTTCATTAATGTTACAATATCGGTGATAAAAACGTTAACGTCTTGAAACAAAATACAAAAATGAAAGTTACTAATAATACCTCTTTTTAATCTGTAGGGTGAAATCTCGAAAGATGCTAATAGGATTTTTTGTTCCTGAAACACGCTACAAAATATTGGAGAAATTTTACAAGCAATGATTCAACTCGATGTGAAAAGCGGCTGTCTGTAAGTTACACACACGTTAAAATATAAACGACGGCGCGCACGCAGGAGTGTTTTTTTTTTTTTTTTGTAAAATTACTTTTATTTCCTCCGTTTGCAGAAGTACAAAAAAAAAACACAAAAAGCTATAATCATTTTTACCATTTTCATAATAATTAAAACTCTCATTAATATCCGAGTTGTATCTATACGAAATATTCAATTTGAATTTTTAATTAAATTTTAATAGTCGACTGCTGTTAAATGTGATTTTAAATAATAAAACACTAAGATTACGGCGAAAACCTTTTAAAAATACAAAAACAGTCTAATTATGAATAACCATCGTAAAAAAAAAAAAAAAAAAAGCTGAAAATGGTGTTATATCATCTACCGAATAATTCGTAAAAATAACGAATTTCATTGTGTACAAAAAATAACTTAATACTAAGCCATATTATTTCTTCTATTTTTTTATTGTTTTACTTTAAAATTGCCATTTATTTATTTTTTTAACTATCTGTATTTGAGTGTACAGTTTAGTAATTTTCCTCAAGTTATTTATTACGCGCAGATTTCGAATCTGTTACACCGGTGATAAGAATTCGATTACACAAATATATAATCGGATATTTTAGTATTTTAATTTTTTTTTTTTTTTTTTTGTATATTATTTCTACCTTATCATGTAACAGACATTTTATTACGTTTTATATATATATATATATATATGAATATTTTAATATTTTACGCGTATAAAAAATACATTATTCTCATTAAAATTGCTTTATTTTCTATAAACACCAAGTATTTTTCGCAGCATCAGAAAATAACAATTTTTTAATTATTGGTGTTATACATACGTAAAAATGATGATTGTAAATAATTTTCATATAATTATCCTTTATATCGATTCATTAATTCGAAAAATTATCATAAATAGGGATACAATAACTGATAACAACATACGAACTTTTTTTTTCAATATATATTATATAATAATACCTATATGAAACCGATATTACTATTTCTACGAATACAAATTGAACGATCTAGGCATTAGCCACCTTTTTGTGTAAATATTACTTAATTAAATAGCAGATTATTAGTTGTTTTTTTTTTAAATTAAGAGAAAAAAATTTAAAAGAGTTCTCCACTAAACGGTAATTACGTTATTCTAAACATAATTTAATATTACAATCTAACTGATGTTTTGTTTTTTTTTTCCTTATTGTTCTTTGTATATTTCATGACACGATATATAAACGCTTCGTTTCGGAATAAATACGAAGTAGGCAAGAAAAAAAAAACAAAAAAAAAAACATCGTTTAGTTACACATAATCTAATTATCGTATTGATAGATGCATTTAAATATAATGACATCTTTTTTCAAAAATTTACAAAATGAAACAAAAATAAAGAAAAAATTAATTTCGATTACAATTCAAATTTATTAAAAAAACAAAAATTAAATATTTTTAAAATGATTCAATATAAATATCAGAAAGGTACACTGCAGTATTGAATTTATTGCGAATAAAAATCGGAATCCTCGTTTACATAAATTTAAGACTGAGTAATTTATCTTTATTCAGAAATTAATAAAGTAAAAGGCAAAGTAAAATAAATATTTAATTTTTTTTTTTTCGTTAACCATCAGGTAAAACACATACATACATTTATACACATAAATATATACACATATATACACATATACAGGGTGAGCTTCGAAACTAATTTAGGAAATTTGTTTTACGCTATAAAGCTCGTCATAATGAACCAAAAAGTCCCGAGGGAAAAATCATTTGAGCGTACAATTAATAGGTCTTAATTTATTTAATTATTTGATTTAATTAAAAAAAACAAATTTTTATATATATATATATATATATATATATATCAATATTTTGTAAAATAAAAAGAAAATAAGTAAAATGCGTATTAATGTAGTCGTAAATGTGTATAGTCGATAATGATTTGTCAATTAGAGCAAGTGCTCAATATGTTGATCATTCAGCTGTACCACCAACTCAGCTCTTCGCGTAACGTTGTTTATAGCAACCCTAGTTGCAGAAGTTCTGGTGTTCGTCGGATGTCGTCAAACGCTGCGACAATCCGCTGTACGCAATCGTTTCGTGTGTTAGTTATTGTACGATACACACCTTTTCCTTAATACAACCCCACAAGAAAAAATCCAGAGGAGTTATATCGGCAGACTTTGCTGGCCATTCAATCGGTCCGAGGCGCCCTATCCAGCTGTGTCTAGGAAGACTCCATCCAATGGCCTTCTTACAACCCTCTTTGGTAGTGTACCGATGCTCCAATTTTTTTGTTTCAAAACATATTGAATCGTAAAAAAAAAATACTTATTTTTTTATTACAATGAATTAATTAAATTAATTATAACTAATTAATTGTTCGCCCAAATAATGTTTCCTTTAGGACTTTTTTGTTCATTTTGACGACCAGCTTTATGGCGTAAAACAAATTTCCTAAGAATTAGTTTCACAAGACCCTGTGTACTGTAGAAGTGTAGAGTTCATTATTATAAATTATTTAATTCGTCATGTAAATTATTGTCTAGGGACCTCTTTTCGTGCGCTGAGGAACCGGCTTAAACGAAAAATTTGGAAACGTAACATCAGCGATAAAAGTAAATTTTGAACCGGGGAACCTTTTTTTTTTTTACATCTCTTACTTTTACCGTGAAACGTTGAAACAATAATTACAAAGTTAATAATTTTCTAATGCGATAATGAAAAAAGAAGCAAAAAGTTGTATTACATTTCCGTGAAATTGTACACATTAAATTCCGACAACTTTCCATTTTTTCAACTTAATTTTTATTAGAATATGAATGACTTTAGGTGACACAACCTCGTGTTTGTAATTTAACTTTTATTAAAATAAAATCAGTAAATCACATATAGAGATTAAAAAAAAAAAAAAGAATAAACTTTTTCAAATTTTCGGGCTGATATGTAATCTGCGTTTAATTTTTTGAATTTAATATATATATTTAGTCAAAACCTTTTATTGACTGCGAAGTGATTATGGATTATTTTTCAAATTAACAATCCAATCATGTTTCTGTGCTCCTTATTTTTCGTTTGTCTTCTAAACTTATCCCATACCCCCATAATCGTTCATTTCACGTAATATTATATATCTGACCCAAAACATATTTCTTAAATGTTAAATACTCCTCGGAACGTAAGAAAATAACGTGGCACGAATCAACTTCGAAAAAGAGTACACTTAAATGTAATATAGTACACACGCTTTAAAGTATTTTCTAACCATAGCCGCCATACAATAAAACGAAATGATTAGCTGTTTAGTTGGGTAGCGGTAAGTTCGTGTGGAACTCAGTCCGGTGTCGCACACTTAAAATATTGAAAATTATCATCAGTTGTTTGTTAGGTTAACATCTACGGTAGGCGATCGAAAATAAATTTTAACATCGTCTTCTCTTTTCTATAGCAATCTACTCTTAGTAGACATGTTAATCGGTATGAAAATCTCCGAAAAATTACATTCTTCCTTTGTACTATTATCTACGTAAAGCTCGCGAAATCCCAAAATTTAAAAAATCCACTGAATTCAAAAATATTCGCCATTTCGACTTTTACGTTTTGGGTAAATTAACTAAACGAAGTAAATAAAAATAGGCAAATTACTTTATTTCGTGTTGTCGAAAAATCATAACTGGTAATTTATCGGAAAAAAAAAAGAAAAAGGAATACATTTAAGTGAACGCAGGTGTTCCAATTTCGTCTACATTAAAAGCTAACGGTATTAGAGAACTTTCTGATATTTACGTAATATTCAACATCCGTTAAAAAAAGAATCCGAATTTAATCAAAAACTCGAAAGTTATACTTTTATAAATAATTTCATTATATGGAAAATATCCCATAAATAACACACTTCATTGGCCTCTTTCTAAACTTGTTAACTTACACGAAAACTCCTCACTCACTAAAGAAAAACACGCAAAATGCAAAATTCTAAAGACTGCGAGATTATGTTTGATCTTAAAGAGCCCTTGTCAACGGAAAAATGTAAAAAATAGCAAAAAAGTAAGGACGAAAAAAGGTAATCCCTAAGCTAATTTCACATAAGCAAAGTCGAATCGAGTTTTAGAAAGACAGCGACGTCAGAAACGTGCAAACAACACAGTAAAGTCGAATCATCAGATAAATCGCTGCTAAAAGAACTCATGAACAATACCGAATAATAATAATAATAATAATAATAATAATAATAATAATATAGGTATAGATATTTAGATGTTAAAATTTGATATATTTTTATTTTCTTAAGTGAAGTTGAAAAATAAATAAACTTACATAAAAAATAAATAAATAAAGTTACATAAAAAATAAATAAATAAACTTACATAAAAAAATAAATAAATAAAGTTACATAAAAAATAAATAAATAAATGAATAAACTTAAATAAAAAAATAAATAAATAAAGAAGTGCATAAAAAACCAGGAGGTGTATCTTATGCCGCGTTTTTAAACATGCCAGCTAGCATTTCCATTTTACCTAATTTGCTACTGCCAGTCCTAAGCCTGGGTAAAATGTGAAGGAAAACGCTTATCATTCTAATTATTTGGACAATGCTTTTCTGAATTAAAATAAAACGTTTTTTTTTTTTTTTTTTAAATCATAAACTTATAAACTAACATCAAAAGGAAATACTCATATTTATCATATTACTGCAATATTTCCAACGAAATTGACATTGATCATAAGGGAGATTACAAAATTCTCATAAGGATAGATTAATGCATATCGCATTCTGTATTTTTTCTTTTACCAATATGTGTTTCCCCCCGCAATTGTTCTATGTTTCCAGCTCTCCTATCTCGAGAAGCTTATAATTTACTTCCAGTGTCACTGTTCAAACCGAAAATTCAATCATTTCAAAAAAACTTTTATTTTATTCGATCCTTAACGAACAAAACAACAATTATAAAGAGCGCTAATAATTAAAATATTAATCAAGGATGAAAAAAGATGTTAAAATAATATAAAATTATTAGTAACCATGAAAGAAAAAAAAGAAGCAATGCGAAGTTTCCGGACAACGTAGATTAAAGCAGATTCCTAACAAACTAATTTATTATTATTTTGTACAGATAACACTTAATCGTAAAGTTCCAATTTACTGCCGAAAAAGTAAAACAAAAACGAATAGATTAAAGAACCAGAATTAATTATTGAATATATAAAAAATTAACAAATTTATTTTTTAAATTACTCTTTTCGCGACATACAAATTCATACGATAGATTTCGCTTAAATGAAAATTTGGATAATGATAAGCCTCGAGTATCCTACGAAATTTATCCTCCATTGTGTATTTTTTATCTTCTTTGTTCTAATGATAAGGTTTTATTTTTTCTTTTTAGGTTTATTGAAGGAAACAGGATTGTTATTTAATTTTTGCACTATTAAATTTTTTTTTATTTCTTTCCTTATTCATTAGAGTTTATTTTGTTTATGTAAGAAGCTAGTTTTATTTTATTCCATTTTTTATCCATTTACTGGTTATTATAATTTTTTTAGGTTTTCATTTTATGTTATTCGGGTGTTGTTAATTGTGGGGAATTATTGGCCAGAAGGACGTTCTAATTTAGTCCAAACCAAAAAAAAAAAAAAAAAAAAAAAAAAACCTCGAGTGATGCAATTAATTAAGAAATGAAATTAATCAAAGCGCAATGTAAACATTTTATTTATTTTCAACAACCTTCCGGAAAACCAGAAATTTTTTTTTTTTTTAAATAAGTCGCGGGTCTCACATGGTTAATTTTGCCCGTTGTGTCAGTACAAAACGCTCTTATTATCGTTTATTCAAATTGAACACATTACAAATTTTTGATCATGTTTATTAATAAAACTAAATTAATACACGTCTAAGTAAATATATATATATAAACATACGCATACATGCGCATTCATTCAATTATTATTTTGTTTTCTTGTTATTCAAGTAGTTTTTTATCCGGATGGTAACTTTATATTGTTGATATTTTAATATTCAAGTAATTTATAGCAGTACATCTTGGGAGACATTTCATTATTTTCCTTTCACACATAATTGATCTCGAGTCACTCCGCTTCCCATGTGGAAGTGTTTCTCAAACACCTTTTCTGAATTTTACCTGTTTTGTTGATTTTCATTTTCTTAGCCTCTCTCCCTATATTTGGATTCTATATAGAATTCTAGACATAATTATTGCATCGAAGTATATATGTAATGTCCCATACGATAGCACCTGCTTTAATTTATACTGAATACGAATTGACTGTCTTCTTATTTTCGAATTTTAAAAAAATTGAACGTACTTTTTCCAGTTCGAGGATTACACAAATTACTAATAAATTTGTCACTGAAGGGAAAATGTATTATCAGTGATTTTTTTCGAGTTTTAATCATTGTTTCGAATATAACCAATAATAATTTCATTAGTCTTCGATATTTTCAGCATCGTAACTAACTAACCTCGTCTATATCTGCGTAGAAGAGAAATGTCGCTCATAACAATATTCTCTGAGAAACACGAATGTCTATAAAATACAACCTTTGAAATTAATTAGAATCATTAGTTTTTATCGTCATATAAGTGCAGTTAAAGTACGAATGGTTTGTATATCAATATAATCCGTACGCGCATGATGGTGTGCATAATGTTCGCGCCATTGTTTTCCTCATGCCATTAACGATTCCTTTGTTTTGTAATAATTTTAACTCATCCCAGTCAAATTTCGGAACTACTCGCACTTTTAGTAGTCCGATTATTTTAAACAACTCGATGATTATCGTAACGACTTTTATATTATTTTTGAAGTTAAATAGAAATCATTAAAGACCTACAGTGCGCGTTGTTATAGATGATAAATTTAAAGTTTTCTTTCTTAATTTGCAATAAATGGAAAATAAATTCGTACCGCGTAAAATGTATTTAATAATAATTGTCTTTTAATGTGTTTTTTTCTGTATAAATAGCGAAATCAGCTATACATATTTTATGCCTACATGTACGCAGCACCACTTGTTTTGCATAATCGGGAAACTTACACGGTCGATTTCGCATCCTAATTAAACGGAATCAACCGCATTTAGTTGAAATAATAAACTATAAACTATACGGGGTTATATTTGACCTATCTATTTAGATGTATGAACTGGAGTATCTAAGACATGACGGAGCATTTCCGAAACTTCGAGAAAAACAGACAACTAAAGGAATCGGAAGAAAAGTCGAGATATTTTTCAATGAAGGAATTATCAAAGACTTTCGCTGTTGATAATCATCACAAATGATCTTAGAGAAGTCTATAAAAAGTAACGGTAAATCATTATACAACCAAAACACACGCACACATACTTAAAAACTACATTTTATACTACAATAAGGCCGTGTCCAAACTGAGCGTGCGACGTGTGCGTACGCTACGGAAATTTTTTCAAACTAACGCGATATGTGCAGTGTGTCGAATTTGAGGTAGTAGTGCGTACGATTAGCCTAGTGGTTAAGGCGCTTGGCTACTAAATCAGAAGTGGCATAGGTTATTGAGACTTGTCTCGTACCAGATCGAAGTCGCTCTCAAAATTATACCTCATCTGAAATAATTAGGTACCAGAGAAATCTGCGAAAGAAAAGGCGGTCGAGAGAAAGAAACTGGTCCCAGTATTCTCCTTAGATCCATTAGGCTTGGTACATTATGAAAAGCTTAATTCCACAATCCCCGACGCCCTGTGAAGGGTATGAGACTTACTTTACTACTTACTAAGATTAGTTGCGGTTTTTTTGCATTTTAATAAATTACGGAAGCAGAAAAACGGTTGATTTCGTAGATTAAGATGGACAAATATTACAAAAGAATTCGGATATGGTAGAAAAAAATGATTGTGATTAAAGCATTATATATTTCAAAACAATTGTAATTAGGAAAGAAAAATATGCCAAGTTTTTTATACAAATTGCAACATAGAATTAAGTATATTTGCTAATAAATTTTTATTATTGGTAAAATTTAAATTCTATACTTCGGAATTTAGTGAAATTTTACAAAAACTTCAATAATTATATAATATGAAATAATTGGGGACCGTTGAAACCTGGGAAAGTAAAGGCGGCCGAAAGAAAGGAACTGGCCCTAATATTTTTATCAGATCCATTAGAACCTTAAGTACCATTATGAAATGCTTAACTTCACAATATCCGTTATACTCTATCAAGGAGATATCCCCATGGGACTTACTTTACTTTACTATTAAAAAGATAAACCCTTTGAAGTAGTTTATATTAGAAATACAGGGTTGCGAGAAAAAAAACCTGACAAGTTTCGTTTGGTAGTAACACTGTAATTAGTGCTAGGACGGAGAAACGCAACACGACAACAGAAAGTGGATGAGTGAAGGTTTATTTTTCTCCAGTAGTTGTCGGATTTATCGAGCTATGACTTTTATCTTTGGGGCTACATAAAATCAAAGGTTTATTATATCGACAAACCAAGGATTCGCCGTAAAATCGCCGAAATTCCTTGAGAAATGTTGCTGGAAGTGTCAAAGAATTTTGTAAAAAGGCTCTATAAAATTGTGTTGCCGATAACGGACATCATTCATCAAATATCGCGTTTAAAAAATAAAGCGTTATTAACCTTCACTCTTCCACTTTTTAATGCTATATCGTTTTTTTTTTTTGCTTTGCGTTCGGAAAGTTGATCAAATTTTAATAATAAAGTTGCCATCAGGTTCCTTTGCGTAACCCCCTATACAAATTTCCAAATACAACATTTTTAATAAATCTTCATTTCATTTCTTCTATTGATACAGATGGCGGCATATTTGGAAATATCACATACACTAAATAATTAAACGTTTCTATACTCATTCTGGTGTATTGCAAAAATGCGCTTTTATTATTTTGAATTTGAAGAAAAAAACGGTGAAATTCGGCAAATGTTTCTCTCATTCTACAAATTTCATTTACTTTATACCCCTTTTTTTCGATAACATTTGCTAATAATAAATTATTATCACAAATAAATGATCTTTTAACACTTTTAGTATCTAAATAAAGATTCTTCTTTATTTAAATTTTAAATTGTTACAACATGAGTATGTAGTTTGTCACTATGGAGAACACGTGGTGTTATAATATTTTAATATAACATTTATAAATAATAATTTCTGTTCGTTTTTCGTTTTAATATACTTTTAATGTTCATTAAAGTATAAAAAATATGCAGCTGTAAAATAAAAATACAACAATATAAACAAATAGCTACTGATAAACAAACGCACGCGTGCATCATTCATATTGAATACTTCCGCATTTACCACCTTTAAATTGCATGCACGCATCGTAAGTTCAATTTGGATACGGCCTAACAGTCACTGATTACTAAACCCTACACAAATAGCACAACGGAACGCGGTAATAATCTTTTTAAAAATTGAAGTACAATCTACGCGATTTGTGCGCTTTCCAAAAAAAAAAAAAATAATAATACTCACAATGATAATAAAGCAAAAAAAAAAAAAATGGCACACCATTACTATTAAAACGTATGAACAAATGAAAAAAAAAAGTAATTTTACGCTAAAAGATATACCAATTCCAAATACTTTTTCATGTTTTTTTTTTTTTTATTACTATTACGAGTATTTCTTTAGATTCGTTAAAATAGACAATAGCCTAAGAAGTGAAAAAAAGAAAAAGAGAAGTCGTACCAAATGTTTACACCATCACATATAGAGGATAAAAGAATTCAAACGCCGGAGAAGAGACGGACGTACAATAACGAGATGGAAGGCCGATTGATAAAATCGTAAAGTGGAAAGAGAAGGTTCGGAAGCAATACACAGGAGCATTCGAATAAAATGTGATTTGGCACCACATATAAAGTTGTGAAAGAAAGTGAAGGGGCCAGAATGAAGAAAAAACCAGAGAGAAGCGGAAAAGGAGGAAGTAAACTATGTCTAAAAAGCAGACGACACACTGCAGAAAAAGTTGAACACTGCATAAAAGAAAAATCGAAGGTTGAACAGAGAGATAAAAAAAAACTAGCATTTCAGAATGAGGAATACAAATTAAACCATTGTCTGGAGTAGGAGCAGCTACGGAGAGGAGTAATATTGTGGGATAAAAATAAGTTGAGAAATCCACCGGTAATGAAAGATGAACGGACTGGTATATCGGCCGAGTAGTCACCTTCAATTTCAGAGTATGCTCCGAACTCCGCAATAGGTTAATCTGGATAGAGTGAGAAAGGAAAATGTTGTAGATGAGAAAGCGTTTCAAAAAATATTACATAATCAGTGGACTGAGAAAGAAGAGGAGATAAAGTGTCTTGCAGGACACGGTGGAATCTGATATAATGAAGACTGTATGAGAAACTAGGGAAGAAATGATTCAAAGGTCGGTCCAAGAAATAAAACTGAAAAAGGGAAATGTAAATGTTTCAGATTAATTTAATATTAAAAATTAGCTCGAGACATCTGTCGCAGAAGCTGATGCCTACACCGTACCACATATTCCCTATATCGCCAACACTTCACGATGTTTCATATTACCTTTCACTTTTCTCCCTCACTCGCGCAGCGCATTTCTGCATTCGTATCGGCCGATATTGGAATAAAAAAGTAACCGGGCATCCCCTATATACTTCATAAGGTCAAAAAGTAACTTTATTAATACGTGTAAATAGATTTAATCGACGTCATATTTTAAGAAAATTAAAGTAATCCCGAAATTATAGACATGTTATCAACAACTATTGTTTGGTACTGATTATACAATTACAGACATATTCGAATTAAAATTCCAAACGACTGCAATATACCCAAACCCCAGGAAAAAGAAAAGCAACGTTTCATGTATGCAGTTCCTAGCCGAAATTCGGAAGTATTATTAAATGTAATTAAAGAATGTATCCTCTACCAGGAAAACAACAATAATATCTGACAAGTGGAAAGCATATACCAAAATACCCGAGATTGAGCAAATGAATTACAAACATTCAGTCGTAAATTATTCAACAAATTTTGTCGATCCTGTGTAACTGGTGCACATACGCAAAGTATTAAATCGCTGTGGTTAAAAGCAAAATATCAAAACAAGATTCAACATGGAACAGCGCGAAACCATTTAGATTCGTACTTATGCGAGTTTTTGTGGCGGCAACGATATAAAAATCAAAATTTGTTTGATCAGACTTTAAATAATATTGTAACTTTTTGACCTCCTGAGTGAACTGGCATTTTTTAAAAATATATTGTTTAATATCGTGTTTGTAAAGTATTTTTCTAATCAATATAATTTATAAGTAACGCTTTCGTGCACGAATGCGAAAAGAAACTCAACTTTAAACCTACACCGAAAATACAAATTGCAATGAACGAAACTTTATAATTTCGATAATTTATATAAAATATTCCAAAAAGACGAAATATTTTCTACCTTTTGCAACAAAATAGAATATTGTTAACTTCGATAGTTATAAATTGTTTGGCAATAAAATAATTTTTATAACTAAAACGAATTTAAAAACAAAAAAAAAAAGGTAAGGAAACCAACACAACATTGATAAAATAGATTTACATTATATAGTTTACATCGACAAAGCTAATTGATACAATGTTATCCTTCGGGGCTGCGTTTAACGAATAAAAGTTAAAACTGAGTGTAAGGTACAATTAATTTAACATTTAGGTTGTGTAATTTATTACGCGGGTGTCATTAAAAAAAAAAGGAACACAAACAGCAGCGCTTGATTTGAATCAATTTTTCATCGAGAAGTTATACAGAACATTTAAAAGTTTTTTTTCAAATAACATAATACGAACAAAAAGACTTACAGATTTTTCGTTAAAGAAATGCTCTTCAGAATGAAAAACACCCGATGATGGTGTGCTTCCATTCATTGAAAAAAAATGTTACTCTTTTATTTCCAACACTAATCCCCGTAATTAACAGCTCGTAAGGAATCCATCACATGCTAAGAATGTTAGTTTCAAGGTATCGTTAGTTATGTCATATTTATTCAAATATCCCAGAATCCTAAAAACAAAACGTTAATCATTATTAACTTATGATTAAATTTGTATAGTACGATTTTTTTTAATTTTTATTTTCCTGTTTGTTTTTTCCTTTTTTATAGAAAAAACATTTCTAAACGTACCATATTTTTTTTAAAAAAAAAAATAAGATAAATATTTAATTTTCAGAAAATCATTTTCAAAAATGATTCTTTTCTGTTTCTCTTAAAGAAAATATGTCAATAACACATACCGGAATTTCACAAGCAACGGAATGGAAGGAAATAATAATAAACAAAAAAAAACAAAATTAAAAATAGCGTATCTATACATTCTATCTGTTAATGTAAAACTAATGAAAATTTATAAACACAATAACAAATTAAGAATAAATATTTTTTCGGAGGAATATCCCATATCTTTAGTACTAAAAAAAGAAAAAAACCATGTAAAGATATAAATATAGAACATATAATTGTTGAAATCCGAGAAAGACCTAATTTTCCTGTCTACAATTGGAAAAAAAAACCTAAGAAATATATTAGTAAAGATGAAGATAAAATACATGATACTTAAATCCGAAATAGACCTAAGATCGTATATTTCTCGTCCGTCTTTACTAATAATTCTTAGGTTTCCACTTTCCTAATTATACAGATTTCATTCCGACTCCAATAATACATATTTATCTTTAATAATGTTTCTTCTTTTCACATTTCTAGTACTAAATTATACCCCCCTCCTCGGCCGTTCCAGCGCAATTTATTTAGTATTTATCTTAAGATGTTTGTTAGTGTGTTTATAATTTTGATTTTTAAATTAATAAACAAAATTACTCTAAACGATAGGAAAACAGGTCGGTAATGCTCATAATGCTACGCAAGTGAATTAACGGCAGTGTGTTTTTCATTATAAATAAATGAAGGATTATCTTGCATTATCGAAAATATTAAATTTATCCGCATATTTTAGCCAAATGTTTATCCTTACGAAATATTTGATACAACTTCAATGCTAGTTAATCATTTTTCTTTCTTTTTGTTTTAAATCCCTCAGCCTGCAGTTTTTAATCTAGTAAGATAACAATCACAATAGGCTTATAAATTCGATACACAATCTACTATTTCCGTCGTAAACAAGGCTGTATTTTATGAAACGAAAATATTTTTGGGCATATGCAATAATATTACACAGAAATATAATAGTTTATCGATTTGACGGGGACGAAAAGGTATCACAAATGATACTAAAAAATTTAATAATTATTAATAAATTTAATTTTACGCAATGCCAATATTTCAACGCGCTCTAAATTGGAATAATAATATTCACTTTCAACAATTTCGTTTATTACATAAATTAATAACCACATCTGCTAAAAGTAAGTAAAATTACACAACTCTCTATTTTATACAAATAAAAACAAATACACCTATATCATTCGATAAGAGCGAACACGGTTTATATTCTAATCCACAGTTAAAATGTAAGCGTGTGTAGAACAACGCCACCAGTTCATTTTTGTTCAAAATTTTAGTTCGTTCATTTTTAGTCTTATTCTTGGTGTATGGATGTCTGTTGTTCACAAGATTCACAAAGCACTTTTTGAATCATTGACGTCTAACAATATTACATCATACTTCGTATATTATTAATTCGTTTGTTTCATAATATTGAAATGCTGTATGAAATTATATTCTTTACATCACTTTACTGAAATTAATTTAGTATTTTTTATTTATATTAAAATCAATATTTAAAGTGTTGCAATACATATGTTATAAATTTTGCTTTTAAAATATTTTGAACATTTAAATTCATCATACAATTTTGATTTCATGTAAATTATTAATTGCTTATGTTTTTATAACCAACGCAAATTATTTATTCCTGTTTAATTGAATATTACATTATTATTTTTTTTCTCAAAATAAAATTATATGTTAGATAATCTATTGTAATATATGCAACGGAGAAAAAAAAAATTGTTTGAAAGTATGTATACCATAACATATAATTTGATCAAAACTTACATTCAGCGCAATAACAATATGTTATTAATTACAAAACCAGACGTTAACATCTCCATCAATTACATAAACAACAATGTGCCATTTAATTAGTTGGTCTTTCGTTTCATTATTGCAAACAATAATCAAAGCATACAAAACACAGAAATCATGAAAATAAAATGACAATAATTTTGTGACGTCAAGGATCCAAAAAGTGCCCTGTGAATCTTATGAACAATGGACACCCCTGGTGCCCTAGTGTATGAACTAATATAAACTATGAATGCGATCAAAAATGAAACTGGCATGAAAAAAAAAAAAAAAAACAACATTAAAAAATACCGAGCAAACTAAAGTGACACAAAAAATTAAAATAATGTAAAGTGAACAAAATAATGCTATAATAAAATTAGAATAAAGATATATATTAATTTTAAGAAAATAAAGGATTAAATACAAGTAAATTTACATAACTTAATAAGGTAGATACATTTTTATGATGGTGTTAAAGAATCTAATTGCAACACACCTAGCAAACCCAGAGATATATTATATAAACAAACTGTACTATGCAATAGCGTCACCAGCCGATGGGCCGGGGGGGGGCAAGATGATAAAAAAAGGATATGAGCTATAGGAAAAATAAAATTGATAAGTTGTAAAGGCTTAATATTTTATTAAACAAGAATAAAATCTTAATTGAAACATAATTTTCATGGGTTTCTAGCAAATTATTCATGAGATTATGCATGTATGAATACTCATTATGGCCAATGATTAAAAAATTTCAAAGCTCCAGGGGGGGGGGGCAGCTGCTCCCCTGCCCACCGCTAGCGACGCCCATGGTACTATGTTTAAAAAAAAACAACAAAGTAATGAATTGAAAGAAGAACATGTAACAGAAGGAAACTCATAGAAATGAAATTGACCTGAAACATGGACAACACAGTGACAAATATTGTATCAGTTGAAAATTTTAAGTTTACATGACGTGTCGCGCATTTCGATTTCCACAAACATTATTCAAATAAAACGAATTAAAAGGAAAAAAATAGAAAACTCATGGAACTGGAAGGAAAATGCTACTAAGAAAATGAGGCTGAAAAAAATAACGTTCTTCAACAATAGAACTGGAAGAAAACATTACTTCGATAATGGAATCAAAAGAAAGGAAGAAAACGTTACTTCGATAAAAGAACTGGTGTGACTGGTTATAGCTTAAACCAGGAGTTCCCAACCAGCGGGGCATAGAGAGATATCAAGGGAGGCATGAAAGAAAAATTAATTTAGCATTTAAATTAAACATCGGACGAGGGATGTTCAATAAATAATGTGACATGCCTTCGAAAATGACCTTTTAGGCATCTAAAAATTTTCACAAATAATCAACAAAGTAAAATTATCACAATTTTTTGCATTAGTTGCGATGAATCCACTGACATTGTTAATTGTGCACAGTTAATAGTTTTTGTTCATTATGTCAGTGAAGATCACATTGAAGAAGAGATTTTGTACTCCCAATCTTTATCAGCAGGCACTAAATCTGAAGATATATTTAATCAATATCTGATTTCATTAAAAAAAATGTTTTGGATTGGAATAAACTCATTGGACTGTCATAAACTATATCAAGAGTAGCGCTTTGAACAGTCGATTATTTAGTTTACTTTGCAAGGATCCTGATTCTGATCACAGAGTGCTTCTATTTCATACAGAAGTACGCTGGTTGCCTAAGGGCAGTATGTTGGCTCGCCTTTATGAATTGAAAGAAGAGGTCATCCTCTTTCTTGAGTTCAAAGAAAAAAAGAGATTTTTTACAAATATTCAACAATGAACAATTTCAATGGAGGTTGACCTATTTAACTGATATATTTGATGCCTTTAATTAGCTAAACTTGAAGCTTCAAGACAAAAACGGCACTGTACTAAGTAACTATGATCATATTCAAGGGTTCATATCTAAGCTTCAACTTTGGAACCAAAAGCTACCTGCTGAAAATGTAATAATATCTTTTTCTGGACTATTCAAAGCAATTAAAAATAAAAAACTGGACGAAGATTTCAAAGTTGAAATATAAACTCATTTGCAAGGACATTAAGTTAGAGTCACCAATATATCACATGACCAAAAACTCGTTTGTTGTTGATGTCTTATAATTATCAGAACAAATTTAGAAAGAATTTTTAGAAATGAAGGTTGATTTGACAATGAAAGATGACTTTCATCTCTTGACATCGGAGAAATTTTGGATCAAACGATTTCTTGTTAATTCCAAAGTTGTCTCTCTTGCTTTGTGAATACTTGTTCCTTTTTCTTCGACTTACTTATATGAGACAGGGGTTTCAGCTCTGGTTTTAATTAAAACTAAGCAGCGAAATCGTCTTGCCATTGATAGCGATTTGATGATAGCTCCGGTAGAAACTGAACTTAGAATCAACCAACTGGTGCAGAACATGCAAGCTCAAGTATCTCATTAGTACTTTAATTATAATAAGTTATTTCGATAAAAACGTTTTACATTTGGTTAAAGTTTATTTTCTACAACTTAGAATTAAAATAAATGTCATTAAAACAATGTGCATTTTTTTTTTTTTAATGAAAAAATTAAGGGGGGCATAAAAGTGTTATTTATAATTTGGGGAGGATCGATGAAAAAAAGGTTGGGAAACTCTGGCTTAAACAAATGTAACCTAATTTTGAGTATAAGTTTGCAGCGTTGGTAATCAAAACAGAAAAATTTTACAGAGCGATTAGAGTGCAATCAGTCGGTAGTGATGAAAATTATTTATATTTACATTACGCTTAATCGAATTGTAACAGGAATTTAAGTAGGTAGAAGTTAGTAATAATAATATATACTAATCTTCGCAGTCTCTAAAACAAAACATATGTGACTTGAAATGAGGAAAGGAGCATAACAGCCATAATTTCTTTTTTTTTTTTATGGTCGATTCTGACTTGAGAATGTATGCTTTATCAACTGAGACTATTCAAAACTCGTACAATTGAAATATACTGGGATATCGAAGTTTAAAGTTGGAGATACATGAGTGCTCCACATTAAAGTTCTACTCAAAATTTAGAAGTGCAAAATTAGAATTTCTACAGTGTGTTCTCAAACGGTCTTCATTCAAATGGATCCACCATTTCTAATTGAACACAATATCTTCTTCAGGCCTACAGGAATAATGTTGCATTCTCACAGAAGATTTTAATAATTACAAATCATGAACACAAAGAAAAATGACACTGGTAAATAGAAAGTTGATAAAGTTTTAAGACGTTCATTTTGTGGCAGTATGTTGTTTCGTTTCTGCCTTTTTTGCTGGCTCCTTTTGTGGATCAGTAGCATGTTTATTCATTATCATCTTCTCTTTTTTGGGCTCTAAGTCATCATAGGGCTTTCTTTTCTTTTTTTTGGTTTGTTCTGCGAGCTTTGGGGGATCAGTAACTTGTTTCTTCTTTCCCTTCTTTTTTTTTTCAGGCTCTAAATCACTGTCGGTCTTATTTTCTTTTTAATTTGTTCCATGGGCCTTGGGGTCACATCGTGCATCTTTGTTGCATCAGAACAGAAAGCCCGCACTTGACTGAACAGATACCACTGCCTATCAAGTGGTAAACCAAGTGGTGTCAGCTCAGCAGGCAATACATCCAGTGGTGGCTCCTGGAACATGAGCCAGAAGGGTTGTATTGCTTCTGAACTAGTGAACAGCTTAACCTTAATGCCATTCGCATCAACAATGAAGTGATGGTACTGAATGATGCTGGGTAATTATTTGAAATAAGTTTTCAAAAATCCTACCCAGTTGTACCATACTACATTGTTGCACAAGGGTACAGCTCTATTGAATCCACTGGGTGATAACTGGGCGAAACATTTGACCAAATTGATCAGTGAATCTACATTGCTCGAATTTTGATACTCTCTTGCATGCACACACACACACATATAATAGAAAAGGACAGAGTGAAGGTCGCCTGCTAAGCAATGTACAATGAGATTTTCATTACCTCGCCTTTTAGGCTAGTTTATGCCTACTGACAAGCTATGTATAAGAATTTTGTTCTAAAAATCTTGTGCTGATAAGACATTGTTTACTTTAAATGCGCTTTAGTCACATATTTCAAATTTTGCAACTAACAAGTGTGTACATCAGTTTTTTTAGAAGTCTGAAAACTTACAAAGGTTAAATACTAAGTATTGTTTACATAAATCAAATAATATAAATTATAATTTCATTGATGTAATTGTATTTATGTATCAATTTTTTTCATCAAAGGTTATACTCCATTAAACAATAGTTTTAACAACAAATTTTTCATTGGAAATTACTATGTATTTCAATTTCAGGTGTACTCAGACTAGTTTTTCAGTGAGGAGGGAGGGGGGTCAATTAAAAAAAAAAAAACACTTGACAGAAAAAAGGATTTTACTTAGTAATTATATTTCATTAATAATTTCTTGTACAATAGTTCTAAATGCATAAGGATTAGGATCACTTCCATTTGTCTTCATTTTGAGAATAATTTACACTAATCCATAGTTAGTTGTACTGTCAGAATGCCTAGTACCAGACATTTTACAACTGTAAAGTGACAATACAGCAACTTAAAATCCATTTCAGGAGGGGTTTGAACCCCCAAAATCCCACCCCTTAGTACACCTATGATTTCAATGTGTAGGAATCTTTATTTTAAGCAGTATTACAAATATAGGATTCATGAATAATATTTTCATATTTCTTTTTATAATGTAATTTTTTATCTCTATAATAAAGAAATCATTAATTGCCAACTGTTAGTGCTGTAATCGCTCAATGAAAAATGTTCCATTCGATTACCAATGCTGCAAACTTATACTCAAAATCGGGTTACATTCATTTAAGCACAAGTTACACTAGTACTTTAATGCAAATGACCATACAACAATAACAAGTGCCACAATAAATTACATTGTCTGTATAGACAAAGTTATGGTATTTTACTGCTCTTGAACACATAGTTTTGAAGTTTATAATAAAAATTAAATTAGCCCTGTTTTATTATTAATAAGTTTTGTAAATGTTTTCGAAGTAGAAATTTAAGTTTTGAAATTAAAAAATTAATTTACCACTCAATGTAAAATAATTGTAATAGCAAATTCTTAACTTTTTTAAAACTGAAAGTAAATAATTACACTGATTATTCTTAAATTATACCTTCATTTTAAAGTTCAATTAAAAATTGTACAATTAGTTTACAAAAACACACATACTACACTCGCAATAATACAGAGATTAGCTTGACCCCTACACAAGAATGGCACACATAATTGTGGTGTTGAACAACTTTTTACTTTTTTTGATACACTGAACCATTAAAAAATTTCAAATTTAAAAAATTCGATTTTTTAATAAAAAGTAAATAATTTCACTAATTATTCTTAAATTGATATATAAAATTTTATTGAATTACTAATATTAAATTTGTAATATTTTAAAACCCAAAAATTATTTTTGTTTCTTTTTCAGATTTCTGTCATATATAAAATAAATTTACCGATAGGTCAATAATGAACTAAAAAACAACATTGTACGTAAGAATATGAATTAAAAAACTAATATGAACTGGTGGCGCTGTTTTGCATCTTTACAGACATTACTACTCTCCTGTTATGTATGATTTTCTTGATTATATTAATTCGCATATACATATATATAACTGAAAACAATTATTCAGACACAACAAACGAAAATATGTTTTTTTTTATTTGAATTATTTTACCTGATAAAATTAACCAAAATAATTTAAACGTCAGAAGAAGAAAAAAATTATTTCGTTATGTAAACTTAGCTACAGTTAAAATTAATAATTTGTTTACTTTTTCAACAGTTCTATTAGTAGTAATTTAAAATTATAATCAACTTGAAATACGAACCAGCAGTATAACAATATGTAAATGATAAATAAAAACTTTGTAACTCTGACTTAATTTGCAAAATTGCTACAATGTGGTGTATTTGAAGATAACCTATTATAAACGTAGCACTCAGATGCTAGACTTCATTCGCAATGCTAAAATTGATACTTTGCAACGTTTCACGATCGCACTGTTTTTATATATAATACTATATTACAATATTTTAGACCTAATTATTTAAGTGAAATGGTGGTCTAGTGGTAATATGTACGGGTCTAATGCTTAAGCGTGTACTAGAGGTTAAAACCAACAACGTAGTTATCTTTTTATTTTAAAATATTTAAACAAATGTTACGTATTTTATATTAGAAAAATTTTCTTAATGTTGTAATAAATTATGTAGAGAGTATTAATAATTGTTTTATTTTTAAACAATGTGAAATATTTTTTATACACTTACTGCTAACTTTAACTCAAAATTATTTAAAATAAATACGTGCAAAATAAAAATTGTAAAAATAAAACTAGTTTATTATAATTATGTGAAAAAAAGCGAAGGTTTAAAAAAAGATGTGAATTGGAGGGAAAAGCAAAACTATAATTTCAACCGAAGTAAACATAAATTTAATAATTATTTTCGGGAGAAAATGATTTAAAAAAAATTATTTATGTGAACAATTTCCACAGAGATTAGCCGTCGGAACTCACACAACATTTTATTAAAATCGTCAATGCTTTGCGAGTTATTTACTTATTTATAAAAAGACGCGTCTTCCTTATCATAATTGTACATTTAATTAAAATTTGCATAATTCTGTTCTTACATATTTGCATATCTGAATATGTAATGATAATGTTTAAATAGACACAACTTTTAACTGAATGTAATTGTAAACATTATGTAAAGATCGTTTAGCATTAAATTTTTTTAAAGCACCTTAATTACTTCCGAAATCCTGTGTCTCAGTTTGTATTACATTTTTCGATGTACTATACAAAATAAGTTCATAAATAATAGACAACATTTTTTCTACGTTCGAGAGTATACATAATTATGGTTTCTGAGATTGTTGTTAGTTGAATAATTTATTATATTGCCCTAAGATTTTTTCTGAACTTTATTTCCCTCTAATTCTTTATTTCATTTATTACCATTATTTCCATACATCATTATTATTACAAAATGCTTCTTAAAAAAATTCGTAAGGGTATATTTAACTAATAACTGTAATGTTTTAACTATGCATTTATGTATCGACAACTTTTTTTTTAACATTCAAACCCCTACGATGTTGGAACCATGATTTAAAAACCATTACATACTGCATATAGAAGATAATTTCTCAAATGTTCATTGTTAGTCGCTTTTATAACTCTATTTTGTAAATAGAATCTTTCGCTCGATGCATAATGCTGTGTTTTTTCAAATTAAAGTTGAACTATAAAACTTTATTTTTATATCGATTACAATACAATAGAAAGGGAGTAATGTAGTAGAATATATCATAGAGTATTCATAGTTGTGCTTTCGGATGCAATTAATATAACTATGTAATACAAATATGGGGTACATCATACACTTTATAATATATTAGAACATTGAAATTCAAACTCCCATAGTTACAGCAAAACCGGCTAAATGTTAATTGTTAACAGTTTTAGGACATCAAGCATACAGCTAACATCTGCTAGCGCAATCTACTGGCGCAGATATGGATAGAAGCAAAAAAATTGGTACGATCGTGTCGCGTTGCAAAGTATCAATTTTAGCATTGCGAATGGAGTCTAGCCACTCAGATTTTCAATAAAGCTCTTAATACCGCAATCAAGTTAAACCGTTCTTAATTTTTTTTTTTTCTTCGACTAAAAACCGTTAAAACGAAATTGATCACATCGTTTACATTACAAATAAAATACAAAACATTTCTTCTTCATTATAGTCCGTTCAACGAAAATGTGCCGATGAAAAATTTCGATAAATTTCGATATTTCAGCGTTGTTGCCAAATGTTTAATATTATTCAAATTCAAATTGGAATTTTTATTTCCTTATTCGAAGTGATATATTTTTTTAATGCATTTTACAATCATTATTCCTATAAAAAACCAAAAACAACTCCAACACGCATTTAATAATTTATTAATGAAATTAATTATTTAACTTTAACGTAATTTTGTTCGCTCATTTTTCCCAGTTTACTTGGCTCATTGGTTAATAATTAATAAAGCTGTATAATTTTTACTTCAGTTATAAATACAAAAGTGAAAATTTTAAATAATGAAAATACAAAACAGTTATTATTATTATTTCAATTAATTAGTCATGGCGATAAATTTATTTGATTATTGATCGTGTAATATCAACCACTTACTATTTTTATCATTCTCCAAAATATTTGTTCGTTAATTTGATAATAAATGGCGACAGACAGTATTCGTTTTAACGATTACACGTGTATTTAAGGTTTATTAAGAAGTAAATAAATTAAGCTCATTTACCATGGTAAATAACAAAGTGAAAACAATTAAATATAAAATAAATTTACAATTAACAAGGCAACATTAAGCATTATCCCGCTTAAAGTATAAGATTATTGTAAAATTTTACAAATGATGCTTTATAAATTTTTAATTTTATTTTATTTTGTGTCACATGAAAATACTTCAGTATAGAATAATAGCGGAATGTTTGCAAATGTAACTTTCGTATTACAAATTACTATCTTTTTAAATGTTTGTGAAATTTATTAATACTTCGATTAATTGGAAAATTTAAAATATATCAAAAGCAATACTAGTGTATAACCCCTGAAACTCCTCATAGATGTTATCAGTATTTTCATGCTTCGTATTTGTTTATATTTTGCACTAGGTGAAAATAGTTCAACACAATTATAAGAGGAAGAGTGAATTATTTGAATTAGGTAGAATTTTTAAATTGCCCTTCAAATAAATAAAGGAAAATTGTTATAAATATTTTTCTGTCGTAAACCGCACGCACTATATTATAAATGTAAACAATTTTAAAATGACCGTTAACATTTGGTTACTGATCAGTGGCGTAGCTTGCCTTAGATAGGCCCTGTATCAAAATTTATTAGGTGGCCCTAATAGAGTGTAAAGATTTTTCACAAAAAAAACCAAAAACGCTCGCATTAAATTAAAATAATTATTTATTGATTATAAGTTATTACTTACATCGCCTTTTTTTCGGCAAGCTTATTTATTAAATCATCCATAGATGATGACGATTTCAGCTTTTCTAGATTTCCTGCCTCTACGGACAATAAAGACAAGTCAGAAAGCCGTTCCTATTGAAGTCCTCAGATAATTTTTTATCAATTTTAATTTTGAGAAATTTCTTTCAGCTGTGGCAGTTGTAACCGGAAGGGTCAAAAATAGACAGCATGCTGTTATTACCTCCGGAAAACTGACCGCGAGGCTATTGAATTTTATCAGTAATAATTCCGTGAGTTCTTTAATGGACTAAATTTTCTGAGCATGTTTTCAAAACAATTAATTGTTCATACAAATCAATTGACATGTCTTTATCGTATTTTAAATGACAGTTTTCCGGCATACTTTTTTATCATTTCGTTTCAAAAAGATAAGAGTTTCTCCAGTTGTAACACTTCGAACGTATTACTCAGGTCACAGAGGCTTTGAAATCTTTGTTTAGTTGGAGTAATTAATATATCCAAAGAGAAATAGTACACATTGACTTTGAAGTACGATTCCGGGTCTGAAATTATCTCATCTTCTGCTAGCTCAATAAAAAAACGCTTCGCTATCTTCCGTTTTTTATTTTTCAAAATATTAGCTACCCCCCACTCGTTTGCTAAATCCGTGGACTCGTTTAGTAGTAAGGCATGAAACGAATTTTAATTTCTTATTTCGTTCAGAGTCTATTTAAAAGCTTACTTAGTAAAATAGGGGCCCCTGTACCCCGGGGGCCTCGTATTATTGATACGGCTGATACGGCGGTAGCTACGCCCCTGTTACTAATTTGAATATTGTTTTTGATAAGAGATCCATAGAGTAGTTTGTGGCAAATTTGAGTTCGGTTGAGAGGACTGCAAAATGTAGAAATGGTATTTCGTCGTGATCGCGAGTAATCGACCATCCTGCTCCGTTTGATTTGGAGCCGTCAGTGTATATTTTGACAAAATTTGGATATTTCATAAGGAGGTTGTTGAAGTGACGATTATAGACGAGAGGGTTAGATTGGGATTTATTCAAGTGAATGAGTGACAGATCTATCTTAGGAGTGTATGGGGACCAGGGTGGATTGATATCGATGGGAAAGTGTTGAATATTAGTGTTCTTGATTTT
Organism: Icerya purchasi; assembly: GCA_039619475.1. Lineage (NCBI taxonomy): Eukaryota > Metazoa > Arthropoda > Insecta > Hemiptera > Monophlebidae > Icerya > Icerya purchasi. Next base: position 452,994,255 of record CM077115.1, read on the forward strand.
AGAAGATCGTCATTATTGCGAGAGAGGGAGTTGGAAGGAATCATGAAATGGAGAGGGCTGTTGAAGTTGGGATTTGCGAGGATGTTGAGAATAGTGTTTATGGAGATACGATGTCTCTGAATGTTTAATGGAGGTTCTGACGATTCGCTTTGAAGGCTGAGACAATAGGAATTGTTCGAAAGGCGCCTATGATTAATCTCAGGCATGCATGGTGAATGGTGTTCAGTGAGTCGAGTCGAGATTGAGTAGCGAATTCATACAGAGGTGAATCGTAGTCGATTATTGGTCGGATAAGGGTGTGATAGAGCTTCAGAAGTGTGAATCTGTCGAAACCGTATGAAGTATGTGCTAGTTTTTTTAATAGATTAATCTTTTTAAAGCATTTGTTTTTGAGGGTTTGAATTTGTGGATTCCAGGAAGAAGAAGTGTTGTCAAAGATGACACCGAGGTATTTGATATTGTTAGAAAGTAGAAGAGTATATTATCGATATCGATGTTAAGATTTTTCGGACACTTGTAATGCTTGCAGAAGTGAATTGCAGTAGATTTTTCTTGTGATATTCTGAATCCGTTGCTCCGAGTCCATTTTATTATTTGTTTAAGTGCTTTTTGGAGGAGATTTTTTTCCAATTTTTGGAGCTTGACAGCTGATGGCTATGTAGAAATCATCTGCAAAGAGTGCTTTTGTGACAAGAGGAGGAACTGAAATGCCGATGATTAAAAGAGTTGGGCTGAGAACAGGGACCTGACCTGGGGCACACCATTTAACAGTCCATGTGTGCCTGAGAGTATGTTGGCAATACGAACGACAAACTCTCTATTTTGAAGAACATTGAATGCGACTCGCCGTTTTGTTCAGGATACAATAGCAGTTTTTTATTTACAATTTTCTCGAAACGTTTGCAGAGATTCAATGTTAAAGATATTGGTCTGTAGCTGTCGGCATGAAACGGATTTTTATCGGGTTTTAAAAAGGGGATTACGATTGCTTTTCTCTAGATAGTAGAAAAGGAATGTGAGATTCAGATACTATTGAAGATTTTAAGTAGTAGATGCTTTATATTATCCGGAGCGTTTTGGAGAAATTGAACATGAAAATGATCTGGATCTGGGGCTGAAATTTTCGAGGAGTTTATAGCATCTTCGAGTTCTCGAAAAGTGATGTCTTAGTTGAAAGTTTGATTAGAAGTTTCAATTGAAATATTATCGACTTGAGATTGTTGAGAAGCGGTTGTGTTTGATATATTGCTCTATTAATTGAACTTTTAGACTTAGTTTCGGCTGCTGAAGCGTTGGAATTGATTGAGGATGTTGTAGGTATCGGACGATTGCATTTACTTGATGGGTTTTGGGTTGGTTTGTTGTTCGGAGTTGGTTCGTTGTTAATTTCTGTTATTTTTATTTCTTTGTTTTCGATGTTTTCTGGCGTTGCCGAGGTTTCGAATTCCATATTATTTTCGTCGTCGATGTTTCCGATGACGTCATCGTAGTTACCTCAGTTAGATCGCCCTCGTTATCGTGGGTAAGGTGAGAAGCTGTATCTGTTGTGCCTTTAGCGTTTATTACTGGAGATGATGTTGGTATATTATTGCATTTTGATACGATATGGCCGTTTTTTTTTTGCAGATGAAACAAATAATTTCGTCTACCGTGAGAAAGATACGATACAGTTTATCGTCCATATCTCTATTTGTATAGATGAGGAAACGTTTTTTGTTTCCTCATGGATGTATACTTGGCGGCGGAAACTGTAAACGTTGTAGCCTACGTCATTTTGACCCATCGATAGATTCGAAGTTTCGATTTTGGAGATGATTTTGATATTCAGAAAATCGAGTACTTCTTTTAAACATTCGTTCGACATATCTGGGTAAACTGGCGATAAGATAAGCCTTTTCGATGTTTGTAGCATTTTGTGTGCCTTGAGTATGGTACCGTTGATATCTATTTCGCCGAAGTTATTGATAAAGGTATTAACGGTATTTTCACCTGATAAGGCACGCGAAATTTTCGATGCATGTGTGATTTTATCCGGATCTATTTTGTCACCGATTGCTCGGATGTATTAGTTAATGTGATCATCTTTGTACGACGGGGGAAGACAATGGATAATTTTTTGCTATTGATTTTATTCAGTTTGTTTGTGTAAGATGTCTGGTTTTTTGGTGTGAAGATTATGGTTTGATTACGTTTAGTTTGATTCGTATTTACGAGTACATTAGATGTAGAGGGAGTGTCGCTGTTATTCGGTAATGAAAGGAAAAATGGTATAATAAAATAAACTTTAATAACAAACAATATAGATCAATAAATTAGATAAATACCTATTTAGAAACGTTTTCGGGCATAACCCATCATCAGCTAACACTAACTTAAAGGAAACTTAAAACATACTGAAGTGAATATAGGGAATACATGTGTATATATAGTAGATGTAAAGAGGAATAAACATGACAGGTATAAAAATCTATAGGTTGAAAATGCTAATAATTAATATAAAATATAAAATAAAACAAGAAGACAAAAAGTTAAATTTTAGCATTTTCAACCTATAGATTTTTATACCTGCCATGTTTATTCCTCTTTACATCTACTATATATACACATGTATTCCCTATATTCACTTCAGTATGTTTTAAGTTTCCTTTAAGTTAGTGTTAGCTGATGATGGGTTATGCCCGAAAACGTTTCTAAATAGGTATTTATCTAATTTATTGATCTATATTGTTTGTTATTAAAGTTTATTTTATTATACCATTTTAACAAACAGGATGTATTCACCTACATGAAAGGAAAAATGGTTTGGGTTGAACATTTTGCGCGAAGCAACTGGTAAAGGTATGTCGCCTTCAACGAGTTGGTGGCTGGGTTAGTTAATAGTAATACAATCACTTACCGTTTGATCGATGAATAGCGATAAATGTAAAGATAAATAAGCGTATACGAATGTTTCGATAAGATAAGATAAGGAGAACACATGAAAATCACGATAAAGTGAATACAGAAACTCACGACTTCTTTGTAACGGTGTCGTGTCGTCATAGCGACCGTATTCATAGCGACCCACACCGATAATGGTGTTCATAGCGACCATCGGATTCTTTTTATTATTATTATTATATTCGACTTGGATGTTTAAAACGACCCGCAGACATTTTTATTACTATTATTACATATATGCGAACTAAAGCGGCCAAGTTATTTTGTTAAAACTGCTAGAAATAATAATACATGACTAGAAGCGTATTCATGTTTAACCATTGATATTTTATTTTCAACTAAAATTATATCGAGCATTTAGACAACGGTGCGTTTTATTAAAAAAATTAAACCGGATGTGAGTACGCCTCTCCATTCATTTATTATCATTTTACATTAACAAAAATTATATACATTGCCTAGGCATTTTGCATTAAATTACGTTTTTATAATATCGTATACCGTTACATGTTAATGTTAATATAGAAATATCAAGTGTTTAAAGTAAATAATAACGAATTTAGAAATTACATAATTTATAAGAGAACCGTAACAGAATATGATTGCAGTTCATTGTAGTAGTATATCAGAGATTTCCAGGAAATTACCTTCGCAGTCTCTTTTGGTCGCTCTGAACACGTAACCCTTTGTAACACTCAAATTCAAGGCCGTTCTTCAACACTTTTTAAAAGTGAATAAAACAGAAAAAAAAAAAACGGAAGCCATCGTTAGTTATTTTTTAATGATTTGTAATAACTAAGCTAGCTCAAGCTGAAAAACTAAATCAAATTTTTGAGTCAGAACAAGTTACGCTAGTGATTAATGAAGATGGCGATGACGACTGATAAAAATTAATTTGCTTGATTAAAGTAATTTATATAAATATCAAGTTTTTTTTGTTTTTTTTTTTTTGTGAGCGCGCCAGCGGCATTGACCCAACAACAGGAAAAGCTAAGCTAAAAAACTAAATAGCTAGGCGATCCGAAATGGACGCATCAAACGACAGCAGTGCATATTATTAAGTTGTTACACATAAACAGTTCTGTATTTGTATCTTTTCTAACGTATCATATGTATTTTCTTAAATATTTAAATAATTAATAATTAGCCATATCGAAGTCATTAATGTACCTTATTTAACATCTGTAATAAAAGAACTAAAAGTATTTTTAAAACATCATATAGATTATTAATTAAAGCTTTCGCATTCTGTTTTTCTATCTTTATAATTATTTCACGCTATTTCTCAGAATCAAAAGAATTTCTAAACACGCTTTTAGTTGAATTTTCAGAGAATTTAATGCTAAAAAATAGGTTTTTATTTACCGACTAATTTATTTATTTATTTATTTTACATGTTCTAACAATCATCACAAAATGGCGACTACAGCAGCCCCCTGTAGGACTAGGGGTCTGAAATTTTCAGCATCAACTCCATTTTTTATGCCCTAGATGTATATATATATATATATATATATATATATATATATTTTATAAAGTTTAGTTCAAAGCCATTCCTCTTCCTCTACACCGGCTAGACCCTTTCATGTTAAAAAAAGTTTGTATTTCTTTGGAGGGACAACACACACACACACACACACACACCCATCTGGCGGACCACTACTGCGAACCAAAACGGCTTAATCAGAATTCTGCATTATTTTGTTTTATTGCGGCACTCTATCTTTCGGTTTATTGCGGGAGACTTGAACTTGCACGTGCAGAATATTTCCCAGATTTTACATGTAGTTCACTTTTTTTTTTTTTTTTTTAATTTGTTGAGCTTGTCGCAAATAACGATCATCGATCGTGGTAAATATTTATTTTTTTATTACGATCGATATGTAACGGTCAAACCACACCGTTCTCGTTAAAATCTAATAATTCTGACACATCAGGTGTGATTCGCGTCTGTGACAAAGTTTATCTATCACCTTTAACGCGCCGGTGAGAGTTCGTTCTAATTATGCCTTTTCTTTTCTTATCAGTTCTTATACTATGTAATATAACAAAAACATAAATATTGCTAGCGCTCGTGACTCACAGAGTGACAGCCTTTCATAAACGATGAAAAAGAGGCAGATGGCGATCCACCAGACGTCGGAGGGAGACTTTATTATTCCTCCGATAAGGCATCAATAGTATTAACTAAGATGTAGAAAAGGAACTAGGTTTAACTATTTGAAGGTATGCTTAACGAGCGCCTTGTTTGAATATATTTTCTAACACAATATGTTCGGCTTTCGGCCTGGTATTGGCCCTTCTGATTGTGTTAGTTTTTTCGTTTCTCACTTATATAAGTCTTTTATCCAAAAACATTTCACCTTAGCTTCCTTTATTGATGTCTCCTCTGTTTTTGATAATGTTCATCTTCTCACTTTAAGAGATAAAATGACGGAAATTAACATCCCAATCAGGTTCTCTTCCCTTATTATTAATTTCACGTCGAATCGTTCTATCCATTTCACCTCTCCATCTATTGACGCTCCAAGAAAGGTTTTCCGAGGCCTATCGCAGGGTTCCTCTTTCAGTCCTACTCCTTTTAACATCTATATTCTCTTCGTTTAAATTCCTTTTCCTAATTCTTTGCAGACGACATCCTCCCCTTTTCCTCGCCTAAAGATGTTTTAGCAGCCAATGAAACACTCAATTTGTCGCTTATTGTGCTGGAACATTCTCTTTCCTTAGTTAATCTTAGTCTTGGTGTACTATTTTTACCCTTCGACCCTATAACCCTGCTTTGGTCTATCTATCCTTAAAGAATATGTATCTCTTTCTCGTGTTAATTGCTTCTGTTATCTCGGTATCTTTCTTGATAGTATCGTTTGTCCTTCTCCGAACATATCAGGTACCTTTCTGCTTCTACTGTTAAAAGGTTAAACTTGCTGAAAGCTCTATCGCCAACTAAATGAGGCGGCGATCCTTATATTCTTATTTTTCTTTACAAATCTATTATCCGTTCCAAATTTGATTATTGTTCTTTTATTTATGGTTGTGCGTTCAAAACCCGTCGCCCTAAACTAGATGTAATTCAAAACTCTTCGGGCCCCAAGGCAGAGACGGAGACATGTATTTTGGACCCGATCGAACTTAGACAGAAGGGATCTAGAAGAATTACCATGAATATAGGAACACAGTAATCAAGAACAGAGCGAATAAAAAATTTGTAAAACATAAGCAGGATGATCACAGGATCACCTCTCCAGACAGTGCGAGAAAGGGATTTAATGAGGTTGAGCCTTTTAAAGGAGAAAACGTACAGACGGTTGATATGGACATGGAAGGAGAGTCGCCTATCCGGAAAAACATCCAAATAACGAAAGGAGGAAGTAAGATTAACGTTTCGAATAGCAGTGCTCTATTCATCATCAGAACCAGACACACGATGAATCAAACACGAGAAAACCCAGTAGCCCTTAAATAGATACACCAACAATCGCAGTTGACCACCTTCGGATTGGCTAATAGCACTTCCATTTTTTATTGGACCAATAACAGTCTTCTAATTTGAATCGATTTTTATACCGTCATCTCTATGGAATATAGATTTTGAAGGAAATTTTTATACCTTGGATTTTTTTCATTTTTACAATTTAAATTTTTAATAAGAATTAAAGCATTTTTTTCGACATTTTATTTTACAATGAAATTTGCTGGTGAAATTTCTATTTGCAAACATCTTTTCGAATGTAGGTTAATTACAAAGAAAGTAATTACCAAATCTTCGAAGTATGATGTGTTTTTTTAAGAAAATTTTATGTAAATTATGATGGCTAAATGATTATTGACGAAAATTTGTAAATTTAAATTTTTAAAAAGGTTCGTATTATTTTTCTTTCGTCAAATAAACATCAATTTCGTTGAACAAATTTAACTTTAATGTATTCACTTAAAAACAAAGTAACTTTCAGCGATTTCAAAAATAAAATAGCGGTAAAAGTAGTAATTATAAAGAGATTAAGAAGCAATGTAAGTATAAATACAATGAAATTAACAGAATTAAATTGGTTAAAAAGTATTTTTATATTTACGTATACCAAAAAAAAGCAACAAAAAAACAGAAAACCAAATAGAACCCCGGTTTAAAAAAAATTAAGCAATACAAAAGAAATAGGAATATTATATCTCAAACAAAAGCACGCAATATAATTAGAAGATTCGAAGAAAAATTCAAATTTGTAAGATTCGGTAGCCGAAATTAAAGCCGAAAGAAGAAAAGACGGCCAAAATTCATGGTAGAAAGAAATAAACAATTTTATTTATTTTTGTTTCGGTTTGTTTTGGTTTGCAAACAGGTCAACTCTACAGATTCTGTTCTTGTGTTTTCTCAATGGTTGTAGGAAATCGTGGGCAAAGTATAAAATGGTAGTCTAATAAATTATATCTATTATTTCAATTTTTAAACAAGATACAACATAAATTTGTCCGCAATGGTAATTTAGCGGGTTTAATGATTTTTAGAAAAATCGTTCATATTGTTCAGAAGTTCTGATATATACGTGTGGAATAAAAAAATTTTCCATATATATATTCTTTCTTATAAGTTATTTATGTTAGCATAGAAGGTATCCTGAAATAATTCGCCGGCTTTCGTCGGTAGGAACCTGTAGAAAATAAAAAATAAAGTAAATTAATTACATTTAAGTGGAACAAATACAAGTCAATTTTTACATAATTTAAAATAAAATTCAAACTCGACGTTTCAAAAGATCAGAACTATCGATGACACGGGCTTTTTTTTTCTTTTTTTTTTGAGCTTTACAGTTCAAATTCCGACTAAAAATATTATAATAAAAACAAATACTAAAAAAAAAAAAAATAAAAAAAAAAATACATTCAAGGTTCGTTGAAGATCATAGAAAATCAGTACATATGTATATCTGATAAGAACGCCGGATCGACAGTCGAAAGGAAGTTTAGCCGTTAGGATGAAATTTGAAGATACTCTCGTACACTGTTCGTACAAAGTGCCTTATAAAATAATAAGAACACACTGTGGTGGTGCAAATGATACTGATGCGTCTATAATTATATGCAGATTGTATATACTGACATTTTATTAAAAAGGAATATTAAAAATAACATTTCAGCGCCTTTTCGAATAATGTTACAAACACTTTTTAAGATCATTCGCAATGGGGGGTTTAACCTCTTCGATCATTTTTATCGATTTATTATCACATTTGTGTGCATGCCTAGATCCAGGGATGCAACAATGTAACATTGTGGTAGGTACTCAAAGAGCATGTGTCTATCAATAATTGAAAAGAAAAAAAAAAGGATAACAATTTTTTTTAAATTACAAATGTGATGCCAGATTTAAGTGTATTCTTTTTTCATCAGTTTACATAGTTGTTCGATTTTCATTAGATTTTGTGCTAAACTATCGAAATATGGTCTTGGTTAGAACAGAATAGGTATTAGATTAAAACATTAGCCTTCGCTGGGGCTACCCATCATAATTGAGTGGGTGCTCGGGCACGTTTTGACCTTCCATTGTTGCGTTCCTGCTTAGATCGCAAGTATTGCTTTAATTTCTGGCATAAAGGGTAAATTTTTTATATTGTATTCACGCTTCCCTGTAGTGCAATAGTTCAGGGACTGATGGCTGCTCATTGAATCCGGTAAATCCAGGTCGCATATTAGCATTTCAGTTGTGTCACTGGAAGGAGTAGGAACTCCTGGTGCTACTCCGTCGGTATTACTTTTTCTTTAACATAAACAGCGGCAGTGACGTTAGCGCCGAAGACACTTAAATGATAGCTAATATCGAAAATGGATCCTCGAGAGCTAATATCTTTCTTCAGTTTTCGCATGTACTCAGTGACGGATTTGATGGCGATGGTGCCCTAGACCCGTGTTGACATGCTGCCTTTCTTGTAATGAAATATATACATATATATATATATATATATATATGTATGTAGAAAACATACTGTGACGTAATTAAAAAATTTTATGGGAATGATTCTCGAGTTAATCGAATTTTTCTACAAGTTAGTTATCTTTCCACAGTTTAACAGTGAAAGACAAAATAGTAAAATTCAACCGCACAGTTGATTGAAAACTTCGTTAATTTCGACTTTTAAACGATCGGAAAAAAATGTTTGGGTTCAGGCTCCTCCTCAAATGTTGCCGCCCTAGGCCCAGGCCTCACGGGCCTCACGGGCCTGGGCCGCCACTGCATGTACTATGATGATTTTACGGACAATGCGGCTAGAGAACCGAAAGACTACATACTTATACGTTAAAATCTTGACGAAACGATAAGATAAACTGCTCTCTACTTTGACTTCTAGAAATCGTTTTTAAAGTATAAAATTAGTCGTTAGAGTCCGGCGAAAGCATCTACAGTTTTGGTATTCGAAGAGTCGCACGACAGCGACCGATAATAATGCGGGATTCTTCCGGTGTGGGAAATGCTTGTTCCTAATAAAGAATAGGATTAGGGTAAGCTTGTTAAATTCGATGTAAAAAGAAAAAGTATTTGGATTATCGAGTGAAAAAGAAGATATTATTTTACAAGACTGTGAATGAACACCAAAGTTTATGACACGCAGAAATGATTAAAACAAATAAACTTTATACCTTAGAAAATCCAAAGTCAAATGTATAAATTTCGGAATCGACACGATTTCTTCTTCGTATTTTATTCCATGTACAACGTAGTTCGCTACCGTTTGGATATTTAAATCGGGCATCTTTGAACTAAATATTAAAAAAATCAATCGCAAAAATTACTTACATTCGATAATTGTTTTAAGTTTTATTTTAAAATTATTCTTTACAGATCACTAACCGAGAAGTAAGACAGACAACGAAATTTTACTTGTCAGTGTCAACATCAAATAAATAATCCTCCAGTCTCAACAGATTAAGAGAGTAATGTAGTCTTTCAGTTTTGGCAAAATTCAAATTCTAATGAAAATGAATTCGCATATATACGAATGAAATTGCGATTTTAAATACACTACTTTCTTTCGAAAAATACGAATTTGATTGAATTTTTACATGCAAAGAATGTGCTATATACATCATTTTAACAAAATATTTTAATACAGAAAATAATTTAATTTCATTCTATAAAATTATTTTTCGAATTACTTTTTTAAAAATGTTTTTGTTTTACTTTAATTATTACATAATTATATATACATATATATATATATATATATTAATTACAACGTAATTCTTAGGCTTCCCCCCATTTGAAAAAATGTCCCAAAAAATGTCCCAATTTTATGTAACGTTAAATGTCCCAAAAAAATGTCCCAATTTTATGTAATGTTTGTTATATTTTATAGGATTTTTGTTATTGTTATTTAAAAAATGTCACAATTTTATGTAATGAAATATGTAACGAAAAATGTAACGAAAAATGTAACGAAAAATGTAACGAAAAAATGCCTTAATTTTATATAATGAAAGTTAAATGTTAGAATAGGACTTTTGTGGTTATGTTATTTTTTTTTTGTGTTGATGCCAGTAAGAATTACGTTGTAAATTTTGATCATTTTATACAAAGTATAGAAGAGAAAGGGACAGAAATGAAAGCAAGAGGGGTCAAGGGGCGCAGCCCCTTGCGAGGCCAAAATGGCCGAGTTTATATATATATATATTCATTTTTAGGGGTTTTTTCCTTTTCTAATTTTTTTTTATCGTTAAAATAATTTGTATTTTTTCTTTTTCCCAAGACGAACGTTGAAAATTTTTGATTTGTTCCATTTTCACGTATCTCTATTACACGATTCGAGATTCCCACTAGAATTCCTTTCAAGCATAGATTACATATTTTCCTAGTACATACTGTATTAATTGATACTAGAAATACAGTAAAATTACTAAAGCCTTTTTCATTATCAAAAATAATCGTTTTCTCAATGTTTATGATAAACCAGTGTTAAGACTCCATCTGAAGATAATAAATTAACGATTACAACCGTATTTTATTAATGCGCGCATCGTGTACTACAAAACGTCCCCACATGGCTATACCTGACAAATCGGAAAATAATTTCGATCAAAATCTAAGCATAAAACCTGCGATGAAGAAAATAAATCTGATCTCCCTTAATCAAGAAAGTGAACAGTTATCCAATGACCTTAAAGAAGAAAACAGTCATAATAAAAAACGTAAAGACCATAGTCTAAGTACAGACCAACCATAACATACATCTCAATCTAAGACAAAACATATGGAAGAAAGTAGTAAACCTAAGTATATTGTGAGTAGGACAGACCAAGTCAACACAGAACATAATACCCGAACTAAATCGAGTCAGAAAAAACAATTACACAATGATTTTGAAAGCATAATAGAACGTACAAAATCATTCATTACATAAAATCAACCATCATTAGTCATGGGGATGAAAAGTTTAAAAACTTTGTCAACAACATCATCAATAATACCGATTATATTAACTTTGCTTCTGATTACTTAAAGGATAAAAAGAAGGGCTGCCATGTCTAAATGGGAGAAGCATAAAAAGTAGGCGCACGCGTATTATTAATAGTCTGTCGACTTCCCTGGAAGACTATTCAACCGACAAACAGAGTGAATTAAACTAAGCCGGAAAGTCCATGTTACCTACAACACCTTAATAAGAGATTTATATATATATATATTTTATTTTTTTGGGGGGATCGTCAACCAGGGACTTCACCCAGAAACAACAGGAAGAAGAATTAACTAATTAAAACTTAATTCGATCGGAAATTGCAGAAATAAAGGAACCAATGGCAGAAATAACAGACTGAGACGGAATGGACAGGATATAGGAAGCACAGTAGGAAGCAGGAAGCCTTGAAAATGAGTAAATAAAGGGAAGAGCGTTCCACAGAAAGAGCAGAACACTCAAAGAAAATGTGATTAGCATCGCAAACAATTGCTTCGTTAGGATGTAGAAGACAATAAGGAGAGGAAACCAAAAAGAGACGAGAACGGGAAGAGCGAAATAGAGTGTGATTGAAGCGTAGGAAAATAATAACGCAGAAGAATCAATCGCGCAAAAAATTCAAAGGAATTTACTGTTGTTAGACCAGAAGGTTTACACTGGGTCGAGTTTCTGTAGATCTCTGCACAAATTCAGATTTCAGGGAATGAGCGCGCGAATCTAGAAGCTCGGTCTGCTATGTTATCCCCGATGCCGCATAAATCTCGAGGGGCCCAACAACGCTCGATATACGTTTCTACGCGAAAGAATAACTGAGCTGTAGAGCAAAGAATGGAGATTCCCTAAACTACGTTCTTAGGCCAAATAAAGCCCCGATGATCGAACCATGGTGGCCGCCGATAAATAGCCCGCGTGTCGAATATACAATTATCAACCCGGTTAAGAATAGGGCATATAAAAGTCAGAAATACATACTGCGAAGGATAACTCCCCCTAACACGTGTCCATACTATGCAGAATTAAAATATCCGTCAGTACGTCATAATTGAATGCCACAGTTTTAATGCAGTCCGCCCAAGCATTTTCACATCGTTAACAAAAATATTAAACAACAAATCATAATATAACACTTTGAAAAAGTTCATTCAGGATGGCAGACTGTTAGGTGATAGTTAAAGTAGCCTAGGCAACTCTCACCGTGATAACCTTAGTAGTTAAAAACGGGGTAGTTCAACGTAAAAAAAAAAAAAAAAAAAAAATCGAAAAAAGTAAAAGGAACATATTCTATAGATCATGATATATAAACAAATATAAATTGTGTATTTTTTCTTTTTTGGTCTGGTCTTTCCTTTTAATCTTTTAACTAGTTAATATGTTAAACGTGTCGTCATATATATTTTTCGAATTTTAAAGTTCAATATCGCATTTCTTAAGGAGTATTGATTAAGTTGTTTACATGCTTAATGGGTATTTGTAAGAATGGATACTCTGTATTTATCGGGGTAGCGTGTGATATTCCTGAGTTAATTTATTTATAAGTTCTTCTCGCTGTGTTTGGAATCGAGTACAATAGCAGATGATTAATACTTTCCTCGTAGTATTTATTACACTATTGATTCGATAATTCGATGATGTTCAGTTTCTCTAATTGGTCTGCTGTTCAGGTATGTCCTAAGCCGTATGATTTGCTTTATCTAATTGCTAGCTAGGTTCTCCTTGACTTGAAGGTACCACCACCATGAGGATTCCTGATACTTCTTGTATATTGAAATAATATTTCCGCAGTTTATTCTGTTCAAAATTAATTTTTTGTTTATTTGTTGCGATATTTTTAACAGTATGTACGTAATCTGTCCAATGGTATTTGATTTGTTCACATTTCCGGTGACTTTCCTTGTTAGTGTATCAACGAATTCATATTTCTATTCCACTATGCCTTAGTGTCCATTTGAGTACTACGTGATTATTGCGATCTACTTTTGCAGATTCGATTTTCTTTTTTATTTTCAATTAGTATATTATTGTCGGTTGCGTCTATTTTATATAATGTGCCCGGTAAGTCGGTTAATATAAAAAAATTATGATATTTCTATTTTTAGTGTTTACGAATTTGTCGATTGCTTGATACAGTGCATACAATTCTGTCGTACATGACGAGTGTGTCATCGGAATTCGGAATGTTCGATATTTATTTGTAGTTTTATTATATATTGCACAAATTGTGTAGAAATGTTTATCATGTATGACTAATTAAAAGTAAATATATAAAGTAATGGCCGTGATTAAATAAACAGGCCCCCATATGTATTACCTTTTGGTTTGATACTTATTGCCTTCATGCGAGGATTTTGTTCTTCCATCTTTCTGCTCTATTTCGAAAACTTTTTAATTTTTTTCGTAAAAAATAATAATAAACTAATTTTATAAAGCTTCGACATCTTCGTTAACAAGGCACTGTTGTTGTTGCTACTTCCCAAAATTTCACACATACATTTTTGTAGATATTTTTTTTCGGTTTTAAATGGTGTTGTTCTGCAGGGAATTTTCCCAATGTGCTGATTAGTATAAGACTGAATAATTTTAAGGTAATAAAACGTATAATTTAGTTTCTGTTGTTTATTAGCTAAAATAATTAAGTGTTTATTCCATGTTAATTAGCAGTCAAGTTGAACTCCGAGATATTTAATTTCGAATGTTTTTTCTAATGTATACGATACACGTACTACCTTATATTTCAGTCATTCTATTGGTGCTAAGGTAAATATCTGTGAACTAGGAATTTCGTCTTCTTTAAATTCACTTTTAGACGGTCAGTCTAAAGTCAAATAGGTGTATTCTTTCAACATAACTTTCTACCAGTTGACATGGATATGTCTTACCGATGGGGGGGTCAGCCAAATTTCTCGTCACACTTTTTTTAAGAGCAAAAACTGTAACACGCTTTTTTTAAGAGCAAAAACTGTAACACGCTTTTTTTAAGACCAAAAACTGTAACGCTATTTAATTAAAACATATGAGTTATGTCAACTGAACCGTGTGATATTAATTATATGGGTGATCAAAATAACTGCTGCTACCATAGTATCAAGGAGTATCGGAGTCAGGAGAATGAAGACTTCCTGGAATTTTACATTGGACATTTTTTAGCTGAGGAAAAATAAGATATATCCATGTATCCCGATCGGTATCTGCATGTAGTGTAGATACTTTACATTTTTTGTAAAAGCTATGTTGGTAACGTGAGCCTATATTACTGATACGGTGAAATAATTCACCCGATAGAGTTGAAGTAACAGAAACCAGATGTTAATGTTTCCTCGCGCTCTCTTCAAAAATAACTTAAAATAAGTACATTATGGGGAGTTCTATACACTTAATCGGGGGGGGGGGGGGGGGGGGGACTGACTTTCTTGAGAAGAGTGTGGCTTATTTAAAAATGTTCACGCAATAAGATTGTGACGAACAGAGCCTTGAAAAATCAGCGCGTAACTGTTAAAAATTAGTTAATCCTAATAGTATAGTATAATCGATTCCGAGCAGTTATTATACATACTCAATTTTCCAGTGTTCCACGTTGTACGGACTAGAATCTAAAAAGAACGGGTGTACCGTTGTAATTTTAATGTTGCGATTTTTCTGGCGACGAAGTTCTTCACGTAGGCAATTCATCAAACCTAATTCCAAAAAAAAAATCCATTAACCGTTTGCTATGAAATATTAAAAATATGTTGACACTATTAGCATCCTATCAACATTGTGCATTGTACATAATTAAAGTGTCCAAGGCCGTGTTCACGGGGGGGTTTTGGGAGTTAACCACCCGCCCATTAGAACTGAAATAGTTATTATAAATACACAAAAATCTGAAAAAAATCAAAAATTTAAAATAAATATTGATATGACTTTTTAGGGTGTTCTTGCCTTAAAAACGAAAAAAAGAAAAAAAAACTAAAAAATGTGCTCCATATTTTTTTGAGGTAATACTTCATTAATATCTTAAGGAAAAACTTTTTTTTATTACGAGTATAATCAATAACATATATGTGTAATTTTTATTAATGTTCATATATGGGGAGTAATTCATTTATGTAAATTATTAATACATATAAATCAAAATGATGGAAATTATTAATAGTATGGGGATATTAGGGAAAAATGTATTGTTATTTATAAAATAAATATGCGAAGAAAATTTTCAAAACCTCCCCTTTCCAAAATTCTGACAACGAGGCCCTGCAAGTGTTTATTTCACCTACGGCCGTCCATTTCATGTATTCTATATAACGAACAAAGAAAACACTACGCGTGTCTCGTTTTGCATGCCAACACCTACGTGGTGCAGTATTCTTTTTTTCCAAACTTGCGAGCTTTCGGCGTTTCAAAGACTTAAGTATAAAGTTGTAAAAGCTCGGCTATAGTTTTCCTATAAAGCGGTGGTCTTTGAGGCATATATTTGAGATACGTTTTGGTTTCCCAAACTTTGTTACTCGGCAAGGGCTATTGCTTACGTGAATATCGTTTTTTTTTGTGTTTTTTTTACTGTTTTTGGACCCAAAGGGAGGAGAGATATAAATAATTTTTTTACCGTAATTTGTTGCTTTTATGAAAAAGTTTCTACGTTTTTAAAATATTTTGAACTTTACTTTTAAAGGGTTATATCTCTGGTGATGTGTAATGAATTTTTTAAGGGTGGGGTCGTTTTAAATTCCATATTATATATTCTTGACGGTTTTTCGGGTTTTTTGCCGCCCTGAGTAATCGGTTAGTTTGAAGTTATAAATATATGGTTTTAAATAGAATTTTAATTGTAATCTTATGATTCAGTTTTGAAGGAGGTTTCAATTAATTCATTCAATTTACAGTCGTACTATGCGGACAAGGCGGGATTTAGTACTTTTCCCTCAGCTTAATGTTACTCGTCCGATTAGCTGAAAAATAAAAGAGACTACTCACGTACTGAAGTCGTACCGATATATATGAAAAATTCGAATATTTATATAACATTATTATTGTCTGACAATATGAACGCTGCTATGTATTATTCCGCATAGTTTGTTTTTTTTTCCGTTTATTTATTCATGTCAACAAGGACATTAGTTCGAGAAATGGGAGGAAGGAAAAAAAAGCGGTATATTCTTAAATATTTAAAGATACAGGGAATCAGGAATAATTCAAGGGCAGAAATAACAGGAGCAGAAGGAAATGAGAGAATGTAAGAAGCACTCTTAAGGGGAGTAGGAATACCGCAAGTTTTAGTAGAGAAGAGTAGAAGGGCCATTGTCCATTAGGGGAGGCCGGACATTCAAATATCAAGGTCACACACGGAATGTAAGTAGAAGGAAGATGAAAGGAACAAAATTGAGTAGAAGTAGATGCAGACCGCGAAAACGATGCAGGTAGGAGACTATGATTAAAGCGAAGGCAACAAATAGTGTGGAACGTAAAATTAAAATATATAAGACGGTGTGGCGTAAAAATAAAACATTCTAGGAAATAAGTCAGTTCATCATAAAATGCTAAAAATGTGTTGAAAGTAAACACACAATACACCAAAAGAATCGACAAATTGTAAAGGCAGTAAAAGATGTCATTACCTGAAATGAATCTGCAGATGGGGTACCCCCCACATCTGCAGTTAAGAAAAAAAAAGATAAACAAATATAAATCCAATGGCTGGAACGATGATTTAAATAACTTTTAAAATGGCAGTGTTGTGTTCTCGCGTAAAAAGAATGTTGCACACTAGCGCCGAAACGCAGATAATATAAAACGAAGTTTTTTTTGCTGTTTTTGGTTAAAAAATCTGTACAAGTTAAATGGGAAATGATTTTAAATGAAATGGTCTGTCTATTTTTAAAATTAAATAGTTATTTCACCGTGAGAATAAGGCGTACTAGATATTAGAAAAAACAAACTTTTTTTTGGGGGGGGGGGGCTCGCTGACAAAGAGCATTATTGACCCATGTTCGATAAGAAAGAAAAGTATTGCTGAATTAATTATTTAGATCCGTATACGGTTAGATATCGCATCAATGAAGGATACAAGGGGAGCGACAACAGTTAACGAAGGAAAGGAGAGAACAGATGCTGCACTATAGGGAGCAGGAATATTAGGTCTCAGAAGTGTTGGGGGTAGAGAAGTAAACGTTCAAACGACAGTATGGAACATTCGAAAAGAATGTGGTTTACATTCGTGGATATCATTTGGAGGATGTAGCGGACAGTAAGGAGAGTCTGAAAATCGATAGCGAGATGAAGGAATCATGATCGAAACGCGACCGACATAAAGAGGAAATAATAAATATAGCGCTGAAAAGACGTAAATTCATGAAACCAAGGATTAATTGGAAGATACGGCTGAATAGGAAAATTTAAGAGGAAAATTGGTTAGAAAAGAAGGAAGGGTATGTGAGTCTGACCAAAACCTATAATGGAATTTTATTAAGATAATGCAAGTAAATTATTAGCAGTGAACTTATTTATGGGGAGTCCATTAACGGCTGCACCAAGGTACACATTACTTAGAGCCGCTTTGCTTTTTATTTATTTTTAATTTTTGTTTTGTAATTTTAATTAAAAATAGAGTTCAGTAAGAAATATATATGCATTTAAACTTGCCCACGAACAAAGAGAATTCGGATCGGATCACTAACAAAAATAAAAATAAAGTCTAATAAAAATACTATCTTTCTTACTATTTCTAAACTACCATATTTAAGGTATAATTTTATAATTAACTAAAAATAAAACAAAAGTTAAATTAAAAATTGTAACAATTATGTACTTTCAAAACACATTTTTAAATTTCTAAAAAGCTGATCGTTATTTGATTTTCTTTATGAAAGAAGGGGTATTTCTCAAATCTACTGCCTATCCGTATAATAATATAATACATAATTATATAATTTCCCTCCCTAAAATGTCCTTCTGGATCCGCCCCTACTAATTATGTTTCTTGTTACGCGAAAACGATACATTCGAAGCCTATATTATATTGATGTATAATTTACAAATGTATATCGATAAAAATCGTTGATAGCTTTAGCGATACTATTTGTTTTACTTAGTACTTAGATGTTTACCTGTCACTCCGTACTTCGACGCCGCATATACTGCTGTATTTTCAGCACATGTAAAGGATATCATGGATGATATTGATACAATATGGCCACGTCTGCGTTCTAACATCCCTGGCAAGAATGCTTTAATAGTCTACGAAGTTTTTAATTGAATACGATGGTTTTAATTTACATATGTAATAGAAGAAAAAAAAATCTAACTGAAATAAGAAAAAACATCAAAAACGAAATTAATAAGTTCGCAGTAAATTATTGAGATGGGTGAGGGATAACCACAGAGTAACTAGAACTTACGATCGGGTCATGCGCATATATTTTGTCTGAGTTTTGATGTGTTACTCTTTGTCGGGAAATACAATTAACGGCAATCTTACTTTTTACATTGATACGTGTCGGATATGCCTTTTTCACCTGCTGGTTTAAGTAACTTCATTCTGCAATTAAGATTTTACGAAACTGATTCTTTTTTATCTAAAATTAAATGATGTTGTTTACATTTTTTTCTTTACGCACGATAAAAATAATAATTTAATGAAGAATCTTTTTTCATACTGTTTGTTAAATACGAGTATATAAAAATAGTAAGTTAATAATAACAAATATAATAAACAAATATAATAAACAATTATAACAAACTAATAAGATAAAATTTTCTTATTTAGTAACGTTTTCGGGCATTATCAGCTAAACCAATATGTGAACAGATACAAAATCTAAATCACACTAAGGTCAACAAGGGAATACAGTGGTTTATATATATAAGTTTAAAATAACAAACATAGAGTCAATGGTCATAACTATTAAAAGAGTGTAAAGTACATAGACTATAATAAATAATATTTAAGAAATTTAATGATCAAGTTTAAATAAATATAAAAATATACAATATGCTATGGAAAAAACAGAAAACAATAAAATAAACTTCCTAGATATTATAATAACCAAAACAACTGATAAACTAATATACAACATATATAGGAAACAAACAACTACTGACACACTATAATAAACAAAATGTCAAACCATTCTAATCAACATAAACATTCATACTTCATACATGCTTTAAATAGATTAATAAACACTCCTATGAATTCAAATAAAAAACAAAATGAAATAAAAATATTAAAAACAATCGCAATAAATAATGGTTACAATGACCAAAAAAATCGAAAAATTGACACATAAAATAAAATCAAAATTGAAATATAAACAGAAAAATGATATTAACAACAAGAAAGGATGGATAATATTTACTTTTATAAATAACAATATATACAAATTAAGTAATGTTTTTAAAAAACAAGAA
This sequence comes from Icerya purchasi, assembly GCA_039619475.1. Classification (NCBI taxonomy): domain Eukaryota; kingdom Metazoa; phylum Arthropoda; class Insecta; order Hemiptera; family Monophlebidae; genus Icerya; species Icerya purchasi. The sequence goes on from CM077115.1 coordinate 453,014,015, forward strand.
TTAAAAGTAGCTTTTAAAACCAATAATAAACTAAAAAATAAAATAATTACTATAAATAAAGGAAATAATAATACTATATATGAAAATAGTGGCATATATAAAATAAACTGTGATGACTGAAAAAACATACATCGGCCAAACAGGTAGAAAAATTAAATGTAGATATGATGAACACGTGAAATCATTTAAAAACAATGAAATAGAAAAATCCACTTATGCCGAGCATTTGATAAAGAATAAATATAAACCAAATTCTATAGAAAAAACAGCCACAGTCTTAGCTAAATATGATAAAGGTAATGTGCTATGAACATAGCTGAAAATTACTACATAAATAAACATAAAAGTAATTATATTAAACGACCAAATCTCAAATAACAATAATAACAATAACCCCCTATTTAATATAACATTTTAAAAAATATGTTATATATTTTTATATTTATTTAAACTTGATCATTAAATTTCTTAAATATTATTTATTATAGTCTATGTACTTTACACTCTTTTAATAGTTATGACCATTGACTCTATATTTGTTATTTTAAACCTATGTATATATAAACCAATGTATTCCCTTGTTGACCTCAGTGTGATTAGAATTTGTATCTGTTCACATATTGATTTAGCTGATGATGGGTTATGCCCGAAAACGTTACTAAGTAAGAAAATTTATCTCATTAGTTTGTTATAATTGTTTATTATATTTGTTATTATTAATATACTATTTTTTAAATAATAATTGTTAGTATATAATTACGATATTTTTAAATTTTATTGATTTGTTATGTATTGTGTACAGCGCATATGGAGCTACATAGAAAAAACCATTTGAAAATGGCGTTGATCCATTTCTAATAAATTACTGACAATAAAAAAAAATTACAATAACGAATATTATTACGTATATTGCGAAAAGCTGCCGTCGCGTTTGGCCTAGTGGCTAGAGCGCTTGACTTCCGATCCGGCGGTCTTGGGTTCGATATCGGGAGACGACAAAAATTATGCGGCGCCAGTTTAGTACACACTTAGGGAACTGCATTTGTATATCGATAAATCAAGCGACTATAGTCAGTTTCCAATTGTAGTCGTGTGTATATTAGCGTTGCATAGAAACACTCAGCCGGCGAACAATCGCATCAACCGCCTCGCCATTGGTACCTTTCTCACGCTGTCGGCAGCACGAAAGCTAAGCGTTGCGCTCCTGCTTACGTGATTCCAACTGCGCGTCACCTATCCTCTAATTCTCCTCTGAATTAGAAGATAACTCATACTCGGAATTTCGAGTGAGCTAGATGATGATTGCGAAAAGCGGGAGTCAGGAGTAAATTTTTAATATTAATCTCTTTTAATATATACGGTAGCTAATAATAGGCGTTCTTTATTTTAATAATTAATAAGCATTGAGTCTTCTGGATGACAGGTACAAAGTTTATCGAATTCGTTTTCGTCTCAACCCTAAGGTATCTAATGTTGGTATAATAAGTTAATCATATTTTTTTTTTCATTATTATCATTAATTATTAGGTTGTTTTCTATCGTTTTGTAAATTCATGGTGTACTATAATTTTTGGTCGACAGGTTTTTTCAGTTTCAGTTCTCTTCTCTTTAATTTTCTCGCGTTAAGTTAAAATTTTCAATGCCACTCTTGATGATACGTGATCCATTATCCTAATTCTTGATGCCCTGCCATGTTGAGGAACCCATCGCACCTCGAACTCGACGTGGGCAGTTTCACCTTCGTTATGATTTTGTGCAGACATTCGTCGACTATGCAGAGGCATTTGTGGCCATGATTGTTTGTTATAATTATTGTACATGATCATTGTGATTCCTGTTCCATTAATTTCCTGGTCAGTCAAGTTCAGGTACTCTATGTACCTTGGGCGCTTAGTCTGGCCAATTTCTCTTTCCTAAAGATTTTATTCAGCCATCTGCGGGTAATGTTGAACATTTACGGCCACGGTTGTCCGTAACCTTTTTCCCAATTAAATATTATGTATCTTTCATTAGTTGGCATTATTATTCCTATATCAACTGGTTGGTGGCCAAATGACTTGATAGTTAACTGAAGCCGGGCCATAAAAAAAAAAAAAGAAGTAGCAAGTGTGTTAACTGACCCAGAATTGTGAAGTTAAATTGACAGCTAAAACACGCTCGATAATTTCATCTTTTTCTTCCAATAACGGAGCTGCTTTAACGATACCGGCGTTGTTTACCAGTATATCAACTTGTATAGAGCTTTTCTGTAGATTTTCTGCCAACTTGTATACTTCTTGCTTGTCGGCTACATTCACCACAAAGCCGATTGCCGCGCCATCGCCGTGTTTATCATTTATTTTATTCACCACTTCGTTTAATCCTGCTTTGTTGATATCGATGCAGATTAAGCGACATCCTTCCGAAGCTAACTTCAACGATATTTCCATGCCTAAGCCGCGAGCACTACCAGTTACCTTGAAACCGGAAATTAACCATTAATGCAAGTTTACAACGCGTATTATATATAAATATAAATATATATATATATATATATATTAATTAGAACGTAATTCTTAGGCTACCCCCCATTCGAAAAAATGTTCCAACTTTATGTAACGCAAAATGTCCCAAAAAAATGTCCCAATTTTATGTAACGTTTGTTATATTTTATAGGATTTTTGTTATTGTTATTTAAAAAATGTCTTAATTTTATATAATGAAAGTTAAATGTTAGAATAGGACTTTTGCGGTTATGTTATTTTTTTTTTGTGTTGATGCCAGTAAGAATTACGTTGTAAATTTTGATCATTTTATACAAAGTATAGAAGAGAAAGAGACAGAAATGAAAGCAAGAGGGGTCAAGGGGCGCAGCCCCTTGCGAGGTCAAAATGGCCGAGTTATATATATATATATATATATATATATATATCAAATCGTGAGTTATAAAACGATTCCCTAATCGTGCTATAGATTTAAGTATAATTTTATGTATTTCGTTCTGTTTGGCTAGGAATCCCGCCGCCACTGATCTTAAAATATCCGGTGACTGACCTGAAAGTTTACTTTTTTAAATTGTAGGATATATTTTTCAAAATTAGTTTAATATTTTTTTTCTCGAAAGAAGCTACGCCACTAATACGAAGGACGATCAATATACTTCGCGATAAAAAAAAAAAAAACAAAAAAAAAAACGAAAAATTGTAAAAAATATGTAAATATATTTTTGAAATCTCAATCTTTTCTCTATTTTACGACACGTATTTAGCTAAAATATTCAAGCACTCCTGTCGTAGCGTGGTACCAATATTTTTCGTATATATGCCTTGTTTTTGAAAAAAACGTCCGTCCAACTGCGGCTAATCAATTCATGATCAAAATTCTTCACTTCTTCGTCGTTCGCGAAACGCTCTCCTCCGAGGGCTGTTTTAAAATGATCAAACCACATGAGCGATCACCCCAAAAGAATGAGAGTTTCGACGCGCTTAACGTTTATGCAAATTTGTGTGAGAAGTTGGCCGCCGACCGCTGGGAGCTTTATCTTCTAAACATAATCTCGTCCTTTCTCGAACATACAGTACCATTATTTGGACACCATGCGGGTCTGGAAATTTCTTTATCACCGTACACTTCACATATTTGTCGATGAATTTCAGTGGGATTATGATTTTTTGCCCACAGAAACCACACTTCGCCTCTCAATGTTTTGGATGACTTATTCACACGAGACGCTCCATTTCAAACAGACACACTGTGTAAATGAACCAAACAAGATACCGGGGTTTCATTCTTTCACAAGACGATAGAGAATGAAAACCGCTTTCGTTTAAACGTGTGGGAAATAGGTGTAGAGGCTTTGAAAAATTCAATTTTTTCCCATAAATCGCTTGTAAAACTATTCAGAAATATACTACTCCTCAAATTTCAAAACAAAATTCCAATTCGTTCTAAAATTGTTATAACCGATTAAGTGACGTTAACAAAGGGTCGGAGTGCGTGGTATGTAATACGGAGCGGTCGAGCAGGTAGTCATTCATATACTACCGGAAATGTATTTTTTTTGGAAAAGAACATTAGCTTCTTTCGATTCTTTTCACAATAGAGACCTTGGATGGGAAGTCTTAGAAATATTAGTGTGTCTTTGTAACGAAGCATCAGTTTTAAAATCAACAAGCTGAAGCTCTTGGAACAAAGCCTCCAGCACATCCGAATTCATTGCATCCTGAAGTTAAAAAATAAATTTTTCCAATTTATGAAAATTTGTCGAGAAATGATTTACTGGAGAGATGTTTAGGCGATCATACCTAAAGCGCGAATGAAAGTTTCAACTCGACGGTTTGGCGATTGGCTCCAAAAACTTACATTCCGGATTAAAAATCATTGAGGCTACGGCATATTTGGCCGCTAGCTTGTTTAATGAAGGTAGTTCAAGTATTTTATCAGTTATCAACGAGCTGAATATTTCAGTTGGTAACCGTAGCTTCAATCACACCCGAGAAGTAGATAATATACGTGTAACCCGACAAAATCGACGCAGCTCCTTGGACAGTAAGGAAAAAAAAAGTTGCAAGTTGAAAATGAAGCGTATGATGCTGAAGAAGGATTGCAATATGATGCTCTGGAATCATTGATTAACCAGTAAGTTGTTTAAATTGATTCATTACTGCCTTAAATTATTATAACACAAATTACTCAGTCGGATGGCGACCTATAATGTGCGGCAGCTGATATCTCTGTTAATTTTTGAGGAAAATTTTTGAAAATTTCAGAATATATTCTTAAATATATGTACTTATAAAGTGACCTTATAATATCAATAAATTATATAAATTTTTCATGTGTTCAAAAAATTCGTGAAAATCATTACAAAAACGCCGTCCTGTACCTATTTCCCCTCTTAAGCCGGAGTGGGGGTTGTACGTTAATTTGGGTAGAAACTACGCGCGAATATAACTTACTTATTGATCTCCACTACGTCAATAATGGTGAATGACGTGCTTATTTTGCTCTTATTTAAAGTGCACTCTTTTCTGCGTCATCAAACGGTTATTATATAAATTTAAACGCTTTGTACGCATTATTCAATAAGAATCCGAATTGCAGGTTTCTTGCTGTAATTATGACATTATTAACATTAAATTTAACTTTTTTCTAAACTCGTTTTCCCTGCGTGGAAAACGTGTGCTAAAGGAAACGTGTTTTAAATTAGTTTTCGTTTGAAAAATACAATTGGTATCCGGAATTGAGTGAGGTTGTCAGCGACAAGTCGACAGCAACAATTGTCATCAGCAACCATTGTCGTCGACAATTGAAGGCTAGCTTACAATGTAGCAGCATTTGTAAATCATAGTACAATTATTTCACCCATAACCGATTTAGACCTTTTCTGAAAAGTGTGGATTGAGGTAGACAAGCGTGCTGTTTTCGTCTTTTTGTCTTTGTTTCGGGGCAAAAGTACAATTGGCATCCGAAATTGAGGAACGTCACCAGCAGCAAGACGCTGACGTCAGCGTGTGGCAACTGGTTGTAGTTTCATCCCGATTGCAGTGACTTATGACTTCAAAAATATCGTATAAATATTCACCGCTTCTTTTATACACCTATCTATACAACTATTTGTTGTCCACGAATTATTAATATTATTTTATTAGCTTCTCTTATAAAAGAGGTTGCTCCGACCCAGAACTTCTACTCTAGTTAGCATGTTAAAACTCCTACGTCCTCTCACCGCTTTTCCGAGTACTTTCCCGCTGGAAACTAGTATGAATAACCGGGGTTCTTCTGTAGCCTAGCAGTCAGATATTTCGTTTTCCCGGTCATGATCTTCTTAAACAATGGCAATTCCGTTAAATTTAATCTACGCAGCACTTCCTGCTTTGTTAATCCACCCATTTTATCCTTTCCATTTTCCGATAACACCACGCGGTTCGAACGCGTTTATCCGGTTTTCTATATTTTTCGTGATTGTCCACGTTTCTGAGGCGTATCACTGAGCACACGTAACTTTCCAGTATTTTCATTTTTGTGTGGTTTTTTTAATCGCTGAGTTCTCGAGCGTACGTTCTATATTATTAAACGCACTCCTTGCCTGCCCTCTATACGTATTTTGATTTCTTCATTATCTCGGCCATCATCTATGATTCCTGTTAATAATAAAACAGCAATAAAATTACTACTGAGACTAAAGCTGAACAAAATATAGTAGGAGAAGCTATTAAAGAAAATTTTAAAGAGGCTAAAGTCATCCTTCCCAAATTGTTTGTTGGACCCTTGTATTGAATTCCCGAGAACTAAAAATATTAATGAAGATGATATAAAAGAATACTTTAAAATCAAAACTAGCATGAATAGGAATTAATAAAACAATAACAGAGAAAAACAGTCGAATGTGTATGTCCATTTAAATCCTTTACAATATGTTAGACCGGTAGATAAAAAAATTAAAATAAAATGGGAAAGAGTACCCTTTTTAGACTCAGTGCCTATTAAAAAATGTCAAAAATGTAGTAGATTTGGTCAGGTTTTTACTACCAAACAATATTGTGTACTTTTAAATAACCTACGAAATAACTGTGTAATTGTATTATCATACTGCATACACGCACAAGATTGTTCAATTACGTATAGAATTAGCTATGTATTAAGTACATATTACGATGTTTGCAACCATATTACCCGAATAAAATTACCCCGCCAGTTATATCTAGACTGGGGACAAAAAAAAAAAAAAAAAAAAAAAATATACACTACGTACATATTACAATATCAGCATCTTATAAATTAACAAGTGCGGTCGTGTGACCGCAATTTGGTATGAATTAATGCAACAAGCGGTGCACTAAAAACTGGTTTGATCGTTTCTACACTGCGAAGTTTTCTAAATAAGTTTTTTTATTAAAAATTTGTCCTTGAATTTTACCTAAAAGTTGATAACCACTTTTGGTAATTGAAAATAAAAAGATTGTACAACGCATTGCCAATTTCAGAAAAAGCATTAATTTAAATTGTAACAAATTAATTAATAGTCTTTAACATTTTCATAGTGCGAAAAAAATAATGCTTGTATTAAATCATTTTTACAAAAATACTCAAAGCTAATACAAATATATATATATATATGTTATATATTTTATTTTTAATTTTTGCGAAATAATTAAATTTATCGTTATTAATAGCAAACCTCTTCAACTCAGCATATGTGGACACAACTATTGCTGAACTTGGAAAATTCCCTAATTTCCAGATGGATTAAGGAAAAAAAAGTATTTAATATTACACGACGACGGGACGCCATTTTCTTTTTTTTGGGCTAGTCCTTGGCTTTGGTCCAACCACTTGAGTATATTATGCGAAGAAATTAGATTCCGAGGGCGATCGGAGATGAAAAGAAGAAAGGATTGAAGTAAGGGAATTAACGCTGGAGATGGGAAGGATAAAGGATTGAAATAAGGGAATTAAAGAGCCGGAAGGCCAAGAGCCAAGATTTTTGAATACAAAACTTTCGTTAACAAGAACCTGGTTTGCGTCGCTATTCGAATTGTGAAGGGTGAACAAAAAGGAGAAGGAGATAAAAAGAAATGAAAGCGAGAGGAAGAAGAGAATGATTAATTTTGAATTTGATTAAGGAGACAATAGTAGAACGACGACTGAACGGAATGGAAAGAAACCAAGGCTGAGGACTGGCTGCCGGCTGTATGAGAAGATAGTGCGAAGCGGGACTAGAGATTAAAGAAGGGTATCTATGCAACCGAAGTCTGGAATGATCGATTGAGGAAAGGATGACTAAGTCGGAAGTTAGAAAGTGGCTAGAGGAAGAACCATTGAGGGCGGGTGATCGAACTAGAAAATCTGCCGTGACAAGTTATTTGTATGTTTCTATCCAGCTCAGCTGCTTATTCCCTCCGACTTAAATCGACGTCTGCCCGGGTTGATCTGATAGATATAAGAAATGTTGCAATTTTTCAATGCTCGATTCCAACAAAATTTTTTTATGTTTCTCTTTCTCCTTTCTCTTATTGCGTGTATTGTAATAATCGTCTACTCCTCAGATCGTTTTTTATTACTTTCATTAATGCTAAATTTGTCGTTTGAATTTTATCTAATTAATGTTTATAATTTAATAACTTATTACGCTCTTATTACGACAGATTAATAATACTTATATCAGAAATTGCACTTCACTAAAAGCAAAACGTGACGAACTAGTAATGAGGCAAAATAAAAACAATTCTATATCACCAACGTGCGGCGCTGTTAATTGCCTGCTTCTAGTAAAATCACCTTTATTGAATTTTATTATATATGTATATATTATCTCTATTTGACGCGATTTCACTCAAACCAACGATATATATATATACTGCTATGGTTTTCACTATATTTCCGGTATCGCGGTTATTTTACTCGACTAGTTAATTATCCCTTCTAAATACAACTTGCGACAAACGATTACCGATCGATCACGACGGCGATCGGACGGCGAAGAAAAACAAAGAAGCCCCTCGCGGCTTTTCGAAAGATGTACCTATTTTGCAATTAAAAACAGTATCCAATATAAATATCATCCGTTCATTAATTTAACGTGTAATAAATAACATTTTAGATATGTATTTAAGATAAAAAACAAATTAAAAAACTTCTAGGCGAATTTTAGTTAATAAGTTTTGAGAAATGCGAACCAATTATCAAAGGAAGATTAAGGATTTACGGTGCCCGGACTAATCTTGAATGAGGGGCCCCCCTTTGAAGAATTAATGCTGAAAAAATTCATTATCATATGTATGTGCAAACAAACAAGCAAAAAAGGAAAACCTACTGTGTAATGAGAATGACTAATAAAATAAAAATTACATTCCCTTTAAAAAATCAACTTCCTTACCCTAAGAAATTAAATACCTACATAAATTGAATTTTAAAATAAAAGAATTTTATACATACATTGTTAATATTTGTAATTTTTTCATTAGTAACATTATCTTTTTCTAGAAATAAATATTTATATATGCATAAATTAAATATTGCGCGTAGCAAAAAAAAAAAAAAAACGTTTTTTTAAAAAAAAAGTAAAAATGCATTATCTACAGCGGCAACGGCGGTATTGTCGCTACAGCGATTTTCGAGCTACACCCACACGATGTTTTTGATCATGTTCTCTTTTCTTTATACAAATTAAACATACATGTTTAAAATTCCATAATTATCTTAATGTGACTATAAAAAAATGTTTTTTTACAAAAAATAAATACCGACTTCGAGATAATAAAAAATGCACTAAAAAGTAAAAAGTAATTACTCCCGATTAGAAAATATATATCACAGTGACGTAACACTTAAGTGGTGATATTATCGTAATTCTTATACTACACTGATACCTTAATTAGAGTCGGCATCAAATTCACATTACAGTATCTAGGAACAATTTTTAATGAACATTTAATGCAATTTTTTTAATTATTATTTTAATTTTGATATGCGACCTCCAATTTGTATCGAGGAAAAGATATTTAAGGATTCTAAAAGGATAGTCGTCTATTTACCATTTTCTCCATGATTTTCGTGAGTGAGAATAATAAGGAAATGGGTCTGTAATTTTGAGGAATAAAGGGTGGTTCTTTATTAGGCTTGAGAATGGGGACGATTAGAGTTTCTTTCCAGGAAATTGGGATGGAGGATGTTGCCCAGATTTTATTGCATATGTCAAGGAGTAGTTGTTTAGCAGAATGAGGTAGGTATCGGAGCATAAAAGGATTCAGTTCAGACATTGAGAAAGGATCGTTGTATTTTTCTTTTTTTATTTAGGGGAAAGGATATGTTTTGTTCTTTTAATCTTGATCTGTATTTTAGAAAGAAATCGGTGTAGGATGCTGAGGAAGATACTTTAGCGAAATGTTGTGCAAAGGCATCCGCCACTTCTTTGGTGCCTATGAGCAGGGAATTGTTAATGAGTAAGGAAGGGGTAGTTGGAGGACGGTAGTTGCCATACAACGACTTGATTCTTTTCCACACCACCGTCGCAGGCATATCTTTAGAGATAGACGAAACAAACGCTGTCCAGCACTCCTGTTTTCTCATCCTGATGAGTAGCCTGGCTTGAGCTCTAAACTTTCTAAACTCAATTAAGTCTGTAAGCGCCTTCGTTGCTTTATATTTCCTCAGTGCTCGTTTTCGTTGCGCGATAGCCGTTTTGATTTCCGGGCACCACCATTCCACTCGTTTTTTCTGAGGAGTTATTGTTGTTTTCAGTCTTGTTGCTGTGGCTGTTTCGTTCATTGCGTTGATGAGAATGTTCAGGTTTTCCTCTACAGGGTCCGTCTGAATTTTAGGGATAGTAACAACCCCCTTGCTTTATAACCGTTCTAGTCTGCTTTATGGAAAGCAAATTTTTTGGTTACCTGGGATGTACGTGATTCTTTTGGCTGCTGGGGGAAGTGTACGAAAATGGGAAAATGGTCACTTGAACACAGATCACAATGTACGTCTATGCTCGAATGAGATAATAGTGAAACAGATGCGAATGCTAAATCTATCGAGTTGAAATGTGTATGTGCTGTAGGAGGGAGGAGTACCAGGTCACTATTAAGGATACAATTTGAAATCGTGTTTCCTCGTATATTTGACTGTGTTGAGGCCCACTCTGAGGAATGGGCATTGAAATCTTCCAGTAATGCCACCACGTTCAACATCATATGCATGCTAGGTCAGTACACAGCAGACCCACACCGGACGGACTGCACTTGTAAAACGATGTAAATCAAACGATTACTAATCAGTTCCGAATGTAGTCTTGCGCGTGTACACCTGCGTTGCATATAATAATTGCCTGGTACACAACTTATATCGGTAAGAAGAATGGTTGAGAGCGGAAGGGACGGCATTTTAACCTTTACAGCTTGAAACGTAGTATTTATCATTATTTCTTGTGACGGGATCGTCTCATTAACCAGAATCGAGACTCCTCCACATGCAGCTTATCCTTGTGTGAAGTCAGAGCGGAATATTCTGCAGCTTTTAATAAATGGTAAATGGGAGGAATTTAAGTGAGTTTCATTTAAACAGATAATTGTTGGATTGTAATTATTAATGAGTAATCTTAATTCGTTTATACGTTTATCGAACCCTCTGCAATTCCATTGCAGAATACTGTGATTTGCCGGCATTTTCTCTGATTTCTATTACAAGTGTTATTGAAGATGACTAGTTTTGCATCTTAACTTCAACTTCCTCCTTGCTAAGGAGAGATTTTAATTTATTAATTATGCGAGTATACATATCTGTTCTTAAGTTCAACACTGCCTAGTAATGGTCTTACCTGGGAAAGCATATGTAGAAGGTTATCCCCTTATCTTCTGTGAAAGTCAGTGCATAATTAACAAAATCCTGAGTTGTGGCCAGCTGTCTTTTGAATTCTTGGAATTCCTGGAAGTCTACGAAGAATGGAGTCTGATCGCTAGTGAATAGACGTCATGTTCCTTCTGTTAATAAGTTAATATTAACTCCTTTGTTTGCTTCCTTAGGGGATATTTTAGTGGTGTTGTCTGTGATGTTGATTTCTACACTGTGCATCGCGGAATTTTGATTTTCAAGATTTATTCGCTTAGTAGCAGTTTTTTCTGGAAATGGGGGTTGAGTTGAATTGAATGTTTCATCGGGACTGATAGGGTGTGGTCGTTTTTCTAAGGGATTATTGTAATCAGTATCCATTGCAACGGGAATATTGGTAGTAGAAAGAGTAATAATTAATTTCGGTTGGTTGCTGTTTCTTCTGTGTTTCGATGCTGCTCCTGTTGGACAGTTGGCTCAGTTAATGTTACGTTAGTTTACTCAGTGTATGTTGCCTCTTGTTTGTTGTTAGTTGCTGTTGTTGTTGATTATTATCAGCGCTGGTATTTTCGACTGGCGCCAGAAATGTCGTTGTGGTTTCCGAAACAACTTCATTATCTGTTCTTTCCTTCTTCTTACAGTTATCACATAAATGGTCATTGAGCTGCGTGTAGTTCCTGTATTCATGGTCGTTGTACCTCAAGATGAAGAAATCCGGAATATTTCTGCAGTTAAGATGTTCAACGTAGAGTTGTCGCCTGAAACTTACTATTTTCCCAAATTCATCATCCGCCGGATTCACTCGTAAAATGGAGATTAGCGAAAGGATTTTTATTAAGAGAGCTTCTTGCAAATGCCGAACAAATATTTTGTTCGGGATGGTAATGGACAGACGTTTGAGAGAATGAGCTTATTCGCCGGTTGTTTAAGTCTTTTGGCAGTAATCGTTTTATTATTTATGGAAATTTGACCTCCTTTTGCTAGAAATTCGTCTGTTATTTGCCTGGATTTTAAAAATATTAGCATTCTATCACAGCTAATGCAGGAGCCTGCTACAATGTTAGAGCTGCCTGCGACATGGTTTTTAAGCGCAACGAAATAGTGAAGGTTTATTATAAAAATTTAAAAATGCACTAAAAAGTAAAAAATAATTACTCCCGATAAGAAAATATCTTTCAAAGCGATATAACACCTTAAGGATGATATCGTAATTCTTATACAACACTGATACCTTAATTAGAGTCGGCATCAAATTCATATTACAATATCTAGGAACAATTTAATGCAGTTTTCAAATATTATTTTAATATGTAATATGAATCCTACTCTAATTAAGGTATCACAGTGTTGTATAAGAATTACGATATCATCCTTAAGGTGTTATATCACTCTGATATATATTTTTTCTCATCGGGAGTAATTATTTTTTACTTTTTAGTGCATTTTTAAATTTTTATAACAAACCTTGAAGGATCGGTATTTAGTTTTTGTAAAAAAGCATTTTTAATTTAACTTTTTAGTGCATTTTTATTCAATTAAATTAAAACATTTTAATAAAAACAGATATTTCCACAGTGTGAAAACATCGAAAGCTACATTTCCATGGTAATTTGGCAAATTTATAGTATTTTAAATTAATAAATCTAACCCGACGGTGAAAACAATCATGAATGAAAAGCATCCAAAAAGCTTCAATCTCCCGCGTTATTAAGGATAACTCAAAAACTGCCGGTCAAATCTTGATCAAATTTAAATGGGACTACATGAGAAACACCACCTTTCAAATAAAAGAAGAATCGTCAAAATCGGTTCATCTGGAAGAAAGTTCTGAGGTAACACACATAAAAAAAATAAATTAAAAAAATAAAAATACAGTCGAATTGAATTCCTTCTCCTTTTTTGAAGTCGGTTAAAAATATAGTCGAATTGAGAACTTTCTCCTTTTTTGAAGTCGGCTAAAAATACAATCGAACTGAGAAACTTCTCCTTTTTTTGAAGTAGGTTAAAAAGTGTATGAAACGCCGTATGATTTATTAAATTTTTCGAAATACAATTCATAAAATCAGCAATCTATTAAAACTCGTTTTTATTTGAATTAATTTTTATACAGTTCATTAATAAAAAAAGGTATTATTAACTTTCAATAGGAAAATAAAAAATAAAATATTGTTAAAATCAAGAGTATTTCAGATCGTAAAACATTTTTATATATATAGGAAAATTTACAACGATTGTAAGGGTACTAGAGCATTTGAATAGAGAATTGTTATTAACCGATTTGTCGAATGTTTATTTATTATTCAGTATGTACGTTAAACGACTCATTCCTATTTTTTTGTAACAAAATAAATTAGATTTATGATAGAAAATTTCTATAAATATTAATTTTATGTAGTATTTAGTTTGAAAAGGAAAAAAGAGAAAGTTTTATAAAGAAAAAGTATATAATTTTATTAATGAGAATTCACAAATTCCTTTTTTTATATGCGAAAATTAACTGAATTCTTTTTAAGATAAAAAACGAAAATTTGAAATCTTGCATTTTTACCGTATTTCTGAGTATTTCGAAAAAAGAAATTAAAATTTTTTCTGTTCAAGAGCGTGGGGCCTCCTAGAATACTTTAGCCCCTTTAGATCCAGCTCTACCAATTATTATCAATATTTTCTATTTATTCAATAAAATGAATAATAACCAATAGACTGCCGGATTTTTCCGATGTTGATCTCTGTAACTGGACGCAATTCAAAGTATGTTTGTATTTAACTATAAGATCGCATACAACTATGTAATATATAATTTTTTAGAATCGTGTCCATGATGTGTACTATACACAATCACAGTAATAATAACATAAAATAATTTCGATAGAAATGTAACAAATTTTGATTGAAAAAATCGAATGTCGTAAAAATAATCATATAATATAGGCATAGATATGTAAAGTTGTGCTTAGTATAATAACGAAAAGTTAATTCGATGAGTTTTTAACTCCCTATCATATAGGAAGTATGTACATTAATAAATGAACCAACTCAAGGTTTCAGCGAATAGGGGCTTATTCAACTACTGCTCAAGAGAAATCAGTTATATTTAAGAAATCTCACATATCTTTTTATCTTTTTCTTTTTCTTTTTTTTCCAGCAGTAAGTTACATTTACACGGAGAAATTGCACATAAAATTTGTATAAAAAAAATTGTGATCCTAGAACCGGAGTGGCGAGGGAAAAAAAGAGGAAACAAAAAAATGAAATAATCTACGAAATGTTTTTTATTGCTCCTAAAAAAAATCCGATAAATACAGATTTTTTTAAGTAACCGATTCAATTAAAAAGAATTCAGCGCAACGGTTGCAAGTTTCACTAGAAATGGCTCATTCAGTTGTAAACTTGCATTGTTTTGTTTAAAACCAGAACGGACACAGTTATTAACACGAAACGTTCGTTTGCGTAAAGCTGGGTTGTTTCAAGACTTGTTTCAAAAATGTCTATTTCGTAGGGAAATAAGATATCTTTGGGGGATTATATATAAATTTTGCGCCACCTAGCTTCTAATATATTTCGGATATTTGCAATAAGTTAAAAACAAAAAAACAGCGACAGTTTCGTGGGAAGCCAGAGACAGCCGGGAAATTGAAGAATTCAGGGTCTGCTTAAAATTGCATAGATGCCGACCATTTCCTTTTTCTATTTCCGGAATATGTTTTTATATTTATCAGATTCCGAATAGTTTTCGATCGAAATTTATTTTTTGCTAGCGTAAAAAAAGTTGCGTTCAACACTTTCTTTAAGAATTACATTTTCGTAATAATTTCTATTAAATTTGTAATAAAATTTAAAATTACATTTTTTTTCTGTTTTAATTTTCCTTTTCAATTTGGTGAAACCCAATCGAAGTAATATTCCGAATTTCTAAATTTCTGTTTGACAATTTAAAAAAAAAAAAAGCGCCCAAAATTATTCCTGTAAAAACCCCAAAATAGCTTATAATTTTAATTTGCATCTTTCCCGTAATTACAACATCTCATATCGCGTATAATTCTCCTAAGTAGGCTCCATGTGCTGTATAATAGCTCCAGTAGTTAATCAAGGTGCATGGAAATCCTCATATACACGTTTGGTTAATAGAAAAAAAAAAAAAAATAAAAAATGTCAATTTTTGATATGATATTTTAAAAATAAGTAACAGCAATAATCTTTCTCTTAATCTGTTTTTTTTTTTTTTTTTGGTACAATTTGGTATTTAAAGGATCAGACATTTTTATTTCATTTTATCTGTAAAGATTATGTAGTAGTATTAAACGTTATTCCGCAACATTTGCTTTAAATCAATTACAAAAAAAAAATAAAAAAGAATTTTCTCCACCTAAGATTCAGAGCAGTTCACGTCCGTATGCAGAGGAAAAATTAAAAATTGAAAGAAAAGGAAATCGGATAAAAAACATAACAGCTGGACTTGAAAATTAATTTTCGTTACATAAACCCTTCAAAGCGACCACTACTTATTCTTCCTCATTAGCCATTATCAGTCCACTGCTGGGCAAAGAGGCCTTCCCCAATTTTTTCCAAACGCTGCAAAGCAACCACACTCCATTAAAATCTTTAGTTAAATTTTTTGAAGTCTTTTAACAGGTATTCTACCACCAGATTGGTTTAACGCTGTGTATGTATCACGTTACCAAAGAAGAATAATGCTTCTGACTGCAGCGATCATCGGACACACAATAAGTCTTATGTCACACATCTTGAAGATCTTGCTCAAAGTAATTCACGGAAAAATTTATAAAAAGTGCAAAGAGAGCGGTGGAGAAAATCAATTCGGATTTAAAAAAGGATACTCGTGAAACAATATGTTCACCTAATGTCCTAGTTCGAAGGTGTCGAGATGTAAATCACAGAGACGACTTTACTGTTGCTTAGTGACCAGCGCACAAGGCTTTCGACACTGTGTATGAAACATGTTAAGTTGATAGGAACTACTGGAGAATATTGCAGTAGGCTAGAAAAACAGAAGATTAATAGGGAAACTTTATCGAAACCAAAAAACTGCAAAAATCAAAAGTGAGAACTGAGAATCAGAAGAAATACCAATTAAAAAAGGTGTACGATATCGTCATACTTTTTAATATGTATATACCTGTGTTGAGAAGATATTTTCAAGCAAGTACTAATAGACGACGATGCTATTAGGTAATAGTTGTATTTGAAATATAATATATGCGGATGTTACATAATCTGTGATAAAACACTAATAAGCTCCATATGCTTGATCGAATCACCACGATAAGCAAAGAATATGGCCTAGAAATAAATGTCAACAAAACAAAGTGGGTAGATCTGTGAGGCTAGGATCAGTTCGAAAATGAAATTAACAGTAAATGGTCAGATTATCGACAGGGTTTCCAATACCGCCCTGGTTCCACGAGAAGACAGACATCGAGATCATGTATGGAAAAAGCAAGGGAAGACCCCTTTAAATATGCAAAAACTAATGTGACCCGGAAAAACATTACCCCAAGAGTGCGACTAATGTTACGTATGTGGTCGGTACCGGTACGGAAAGCTGGATGCTCACATCTTGGCTTGAGGGAAAGATCGAACTACCTGAGATGTACATATATCGCCGTATGCTGAAGATTTCATACAGAGAATACAAAAGTACCGCGAAAAATGTCGAAACAAACCGGAACTTCTGTACACTGTACGTTGCAGAAAATTAAAATATTACGGTCACCTAAATAGACACGGATCCGGAGAAGTATCATTTACTCCAACTTGTCCTGAATGGCACCAACGAGGGACATCGGGAGCCACGGAGAAGAAAGTGATCATGGAGAGCAGACACGTGTCCTTAACCAGAGTCACCTGCAGAATTGGCAACTTCGATCGGACAGGCCGTAATAAAAAGAAGGAGAGAAGAAGAAACCGCTGTAACGCTTTTCTTTTTTTTCAGCGAAACAGTTTGATGTTTTGTTCTTACTTGGTTTAAAAATACAGTGGATGCTTGTTAAGTTATCTCATTAACTTATGTATGGAATTCGAATATATTATGTAAGGCTAAGAAAACGGAAATAAATAAAATAAGTAAAATTACAGAAGAGGTGTTTGAAACTTATACACTATATCCTACTGGAAGCAAAACGACTCTGGATCAATTATGAGTGGAAGGAAAATGTCCCCCAAGATGTGTACTATTTCTATTATAGATTAGCAGAATTTAATGTCAATAATATAAAATTACCATCTAGGCGGAAATTAATGAGAAACCAAAATAATATATATTACATTTATCCCCCCCGGAGCGTAAATATACAAATTGATAATACTGATGATTCAGTTTTCTAATTAATTTAAATAAGTACACAATCCCTAATCATATACTAAACGAAAAAAAACTTGGTGCGTGGAAGAAGGAAGTACCATATATGGCTGAAAGAATGGTGTAAAAAGAGAGTAATACCCAAAAGATAGGTCCCGAATCACTTTATTTTATAATTTTCTTTTATTGTTCGCTTTTTATTTATATGCATTCGTTCATATTTGTTTGTTTTTTTTTTCTTTATTCTCTTTCTTTTCTTTGTATTTGAAGATATTTAGCTGCCCTCATGTGTATATAAAGATGAGTATTTACGGTGTGTATACACTTATTTGTATGCGTATACTGTAATTTATATAATTTTAAGTTGATTATTATTATGATGTAGAGGATAAGCAAGAATAGTTGTGTAATTTTGTATACTTAGAATAAACGTTAATAAGAGTGTTGTCGGACATTCATCCAACGGAAAAAATTAACCATGTGAGACCCACAATTTATTTAAAAAAAAAAAAAAAAAAACAATAATAATAAGACATGAACTTTTCCTTTTTCTACTCCGTACGGAAAATAAATCGATAATGCTTATTGCCTTGTACCGGAATAAAAAAATAAATGTCAATTAATAAAAACCTGTATTTATAACATTTTAGAGTTCAGTATTTTGTGTTTCTTACGATTACTGATCGTGTCTGGTTTCGCATTCAATTATAAATCGCTACTGACACTCCGACATTGATATAACGACGTGTCATTAGCGCATGCAACAATTTGTAGCTCAGTAGATTAAGGTCTATGGGTTGACAAACAACCATTTGGTCCTACGGCAAGTGTCGAGTCTGGATTTCTTTGGCTCAGCTTTCGTTATTTAGCCACCTGTTTTTTTTATGAATTTACGTCTTTTACACATTATTATCGCTTTTAGTTTTTTGATATTTCTGTTTTGCGACGCTATTTATACATTTATACACATATTAGTAAAGCCAGGTTTTTTTTTTTTTGGTTTTCTGTATGATCCATGTGGTGTGTGTAATTACCGAGATTATTATGGATCATTTAGAAGTATTTTAATAAACGTTATAAAAGCTCCTAGTCTAGGTTATATGGAAACACGGGTACAATTTATTAATTGGTATTGGAAACTCTGCGGTCGATTTTGCCACAATCTGAGACGTACAATCACTGAAAAAGTATGCAGCTCTACTGGTACTTAGGTTCTAAGTTCGTTTTTGCCTTGTTCGCATGATTTACACTGCGTCAAATAATGTTAGTCTATTGTAGCCCCTCCTACTCCCTAACAACTGAAGGTATGTTCCGTTTTCAGTTTGGTCATTGTTGCTATATAAACTCTTTCTCAAAATTGTTAGATCTCTTAAACCAAGGAGCCTTCGGGCAGACTTCTGTATTCTCCGGTAATTTTTTCCTTTTCGATTATTAATTTGTTGAAACTCATCGTCCCACCATGTAACAGCCTGTTTTCTAACTACCGGTAAAAAATCTCACTAGTTTTGTTTCCGGTCAATTGTTTTCCCTTTTCCGGTTCTTGCAGTTTTTTATTCGCTCTTTCATTTCCTTTGACACTCAAGTGCGATGGAATCCATTTTAAAGTTATTTCCAGTTCGCGCCTGTTACAGTTTATATATCTATTTTCCTACGAGGAGTATTCAGTATTTGACTTTTCCCGCCATTTCCACGGGACATTTTATGCAATACGGCAAGGGGAAATTTGTCAGAATTAGTATTTTTGTCCAGTAAATTTTCCGGTACATTTTAAACTTTTTAATATACAAACATTTCCACTGTGAATCAACGTATGCCAAAGAAAAACTTTAGACAATTTTTCGGTGGGATAATAAAATGCCGGGTAACTATTATGATCCCCATGAGTATAGAGGATTTCGTTATCATTGAAACGAGATTTTTACGTTTCATCAAATATCAAACTGTCCTAATTTGCAAATGGACAGTAGTTTTTAAGCAATTTTAAATCAATCATTTTTATTTATTCGTTTTTATTTTTCCGCAAATTCAAATTAAATGAAATAAAATCAGAACTTACGCAGTCCCACTGTAAACATGTGGGTGTTTTAGTTTAAAATTTAATATTTTCACATATATTTCCGAATAAAAAGGTTTTGATTCCATTTCATTTAATTTATTGGCACCTATGTCTAGGAAACCAAACCTTTACTATAAAAAAAAGTGCAATTTAAAAACACTTCACAACTGGCTCTATGTATGTATATACATATATCTATATATATATATATATTAATTACAACGTAATTCTTAGGCTACCCCTCATTCGAAAAAATGTCCCAATTTTATGTATCGCTAAATGTCCCAAAAAAATGTCCCAATTTTATGTAATGAAATATGTAACGAAAAATATAATGAAAAAATGTCTTAATTTTATATAATGAAAGTTAAACGTTAGAATAGGACTTTTGTGGTTATGTTATTTTTATTTTTTTTTTGTGTTGATGCCAGTAAGAATTACGTTGTAAATTTTGATCATTTTATACAAAGTATAGAAGAGAAAGAGACAGAAATGAAAGCAAGAGAGATCAAGGGGCATAGCCCCTTGCGAGGTCAAAATGGCCGAGTTAAGATGACAGAAAGAGGATATGGGTTATAGGAAAAATAAAATTTAGAATTTGTAAAGGCTTGAAATTTTATTAAACAAGAATAAAACCATAATTAAAGCATAATTTTCGTGTGTTCCTGGCAAATTGTTCTACTTCTTTCCTCTTCTTCTCTTCGAATTTGGCCATCTATGCACCGCGTGAAAACAGCAAACTTTTCCTTTTTCGTTCTTTCCAGTATTTCTTCATTATTTCACTGTGCTTTTTCTTCCTATCCCATTTCTGCCCTGTTCTGCTATTTTTGATTTTTTTAAAGCCATCGAATTCATTTCGTTCCTAAATTCTGCTCTGTTTTTTATAGTTGATATCTTCGTTAAGATCTTTTTTCGTGTTCCAGAACCACCGCCTCCACCTGGACTTCAATCTGTCAAAATGTTGAAAAATTCTTTTAGTTAACTGGGTATCATCCATTCTCTGAATATGTGCCTAAAATGCCAACCTTCTTTTCCTCATCACGTCGGATAGTTTTTCTACTTTCTTATATATTTCCTCATTTGACCTGTTCCCCTGAATGTTTTCCGTATTTTTTAAGGGCCAAGAATTTTTCTTATGATCTTCCTTTCCTTTTTTCCTAATATTTCAATTTTTCCTATATCATTTAGCTCTAAGCACTCAGCTGCATATATGCACTCTGGTTTAATGATACTGTGTTGTAATGTCTTATCTTGGTATTTATATTGACATTGATTTTTTGTTGTACATATTTCGTGTTAATTGGAAAGCCGTTTCCATTTTTCTTGCCCTTATTTTCAGTGCTTCCCCATCCAAACCGTTTTTCTGAATAACCTCTTTTTTTTTTTCGTACCCTGGGCGCGCCAGCAGCCATGACCCAACAACATGAAAAATTAAGAGATAGAATTAAATAGCCAGGCGGTCAGAAAGGGAAAAAACAAAGGACAGCAGCAACGGAATAACTGAAGGCAATGGGAAGGGAAGGATATAGGTAGCGTTAAAGGGAGTAGGAAGACCCAGAGACGAAAATTAGGCGTATAGAAGGGAGCGTTCATTGGAGAGTGCAGAACATTCGAAAAGCATATGATTTGAATCACAAATACAAGAAGGCTCAGAAGCGTGAAGAGAGCAGAAAGGAGAAGGTGACAAAGTGAGAAGAAGGGAGTCGAGAATGATTGATTCGGAGTCTAATTAAGGAAACAACCGTGAAACGACACGACAGACCAGAATAGAATGAAACCAAGGGGCAGGAAAAACCGGTTGAATAATACAGTAGTATGAATAATGATTAGAGAATAAAGATGGATACATGTCCAACCAAAGTCTGGAATGATTAGAGCGTGATATAGAAAGAATGTCTGAAGAAGGGAAAGAGTCGAGGAAAGGACCATTGCGGGCGGCTGAGCGAGCTAAAGAGTCAGCTGAGTCATTGCCCTCACTATTGGAATGACTAGGAACTCAGAAAGTCTATGAGAATGGGACGGGACGAGAACACAGAGAAGACAAGAGATAGAATAGAGAGGATGATACCGTCAGAAGAATGAGAAGGAGGAGAGAAGATGGCTTGAAGAACGCCTTTCGAATCGGGAACGATCAGGAATTTGTGAACCCCACTTGTAGAGGATATAAAATGAATGGCACCCTAAATAACCATACTTAGGGTATCTGAAATTTTTAACTTTTTTGATTTTTCCATATTTTGTACACATATCGATCGGGGTGAGGTTCTAACGTTTGTCATATATTCTGTTTTCTCGAAGGAAATCTGTAAACCAGTTTTTTCTGCTACTTCTTTTAAACGGTTAATCTGTTTTACCGCCGAGGGGTTACATCCTGTGAGAAAACTACTTTATTATAAAAGTCAAATTGTCAATGATTACGCGCCTATGAATACTCATCATGGCCAATTGATTGAAAAGTTTCGAAACTCCAGCGCAGGAAACGGCTCTCCCCATATATATATATATTTAAATTGTTTTATTCGCATTTCTAATATTTTTCCGGCATAATGCCCACTAACTAACTCGAGCAATATTAATTTGTTATTACAAAAGATTATAAAAAAGTTTATAACAGGCTGATTTTTTATTTAACGTCTAATATTTACATTTGTGCGCTGACTTCAAGAGGTTTGCGAAGCTCAAGCTCCGGCAAAAGTTTTACTGAGAAAGTTCATATGCGTTTCGTTAAAATTTTAACTAAAATGTACTGGTAATAAATATAAATATTACTCTTAATGAAAATAGATCTGCTGTTAGGGAAAAAATCTTTTAATCGAAAAATTTTTTGTTACCATTGATAATGTTCGACCGTGCAGCACATTTTACATAAATAAAACTGAACTTCGTAATTTATTATTGAGTAAAGTACATCAAAAAATGCGTTTAATTTTCGCTTGCAATTCGGCTGTTTTTATTTTTTCCTGGTTTTACAACAAAATTCGCGTCTTATTTCCGGTTTATTCCCGGTTGTCATTCTACGTCAAGAATAATATTTTAGTTGTTTAACAACTTAAATGACTTATAATGTCCCAATTTTAGGTAACGAAAAAATGTCTGAAAAAATGTTCCAATTTTATGTAACATTTATAATATTTTAATTTTTACCGACTTCCAAAGAGAAGGAAGTTACGTTATTTTTTTTATGTTATTTTTTGTATAATACTTATGGAAGAGTAATACCAACTTTAACATAATTATAATACATCTTCTGGTAATTCTTTAAATAATACTTTAAAAATTATGAATCACTAAACACAGAAGTCTTCATTGAGAATCAAAAAATTCAAAAAATTTTGAATTTTTTGATTTTTAATAAAGACTATTGTGTTTAGAGTTGTAATAATTTTTAAAATATCAACGGTTGACTGCGTCATTGGTGACAACAAAACGATTACATTTTTTTATTTTCGAATCGCATTAAAATAATACATGAAAACATTATAGGAAAAGTGGTAACAAATAAACAAAAAATGAATTTTGAAAGAAACGGTCTAAACATCGGAAAATACTATTTCAGTATACAAAAAGATCAAAATATCAAGAATCCATGGTACCTTCAAATCAAGGAGAATCTCTACCTAGCAATTATATGAAGCAAATACGATTTAGAACAGGACACATTAGAACAGTAGATCGACTAAAGAGGCTGAATATCATCGAATCAGATAAATGTCAGGAAACTACGAGGTTAGGCTTCCTTCCTTCTGCACTATTTTCTCTGCTGAGCCGATCGCCATCCTTCAAGCTATCTCTTTTATTTCTTCTTTTAGCGGGCCTTCCCAATTTCTAATAATTTCGGACTCTAAAGTCGTCCTTCATGCCCTATCCTCTCCTCCTTTACATTCCTCTGAGTATTATTCTCGCAATTCGTTCTCTTACCTCTACTCTGCAGTCATCCCGCTCTATTCTTATTGATTTTTTATGGATCCCCAGTCATTCCGGAATTAATGACGCAGTTGATTCTTTGGCTCGTTCTGCCGGTCGCCTTGATTCATTCTGCAACCATTTTCCTTCTTCAGATATCCTTTCCTTACCTAAATCCAATCACGCCAGACTTTGGCGGGATATTTATCCCTCCTTATTTTCTAATCGTCATTCGCATTACCGTTTTATTCAGCCGATTCCCCTGTCTTGGTTCCATATTCTATTCCTTTCCATCGTCGCTCTTCTATTGTCTCCCTAATTCGTCTCCGGATTAATCATTCTCTCCTCCTCTCCTCTCGCTCTCGATTTGCTCTGTCGTCTTCTCCTTATTGGTCTCTTCACGAGTGTGATCCTCCTCGTATATATGATGCTGATCACATTTTCTTCCAGCGTCCTGCTTTTCGTAATGAACGCTCCTTTTTACACAGCCAGCTCTTAACATCAGGTCTTCCTACTCTCTATAACGCTTCCTTTATCCTCTCCTTTCCTTCATCTACTGTGGTGCTTGCACTGCTGTCCTTTGTTGCGTCCATTTCGGCCCGCCTAACTATTTAATTTTTTAGCTTAGCTTTTCTGTTGTTGGGTCAAAAAAAAAAAAAAAAGTGTCAATCATCTCCTACAGTGGTGTACTGGATTTGAAAAAAAAAAAACGAGAAAATCTTAAAAATAAGTTAACGCAGCAGTATCATACATTACTGATAAATACAATATGCATTCTTATAAGCCCACTAGACTAGCAAATAACTTCATCAATACCTTAAAAAGTACAATATTGAAGTTTGATACTTTTTTTTTTTTCCTGGTGGCGCCCAAGCACCATTTTTAACTACAATGGTTGATACTTGAATACACGCTATTACATCTTTAATACATGTAAACTGGCTAAAACCAGGTTAAAAAAAGAAATAATAGGATATTTTTATTATTCTTAGCGTAAGAATAATATAGTTATCGTAATAGAATGATATTAGATTTTAAAAGAAAATCATAATTTACAACAGAATAAAAGAATTTGGGGTGCCAAACTAGTTTGCTGTTGAAAGTACGATATTAGTTTTTGATTAAGAAACTTACCGCACGTTCAATACATGACTAAGGAAAACTTGCAGAGTACCGTGATAAGACAAGTTTCAATATTTCCACAACAACTTTAATATTTGACCAATGTCTTATTGATTATCGGTAATGGTAAAAGTTGTTAAAAAATCAAACTAAAGCTGAACTTTAATTAGGAGAAGTTACGATAATCTGGAATTAGTATGGTCGAAGTTTAAAAAAAAAAAAAACCCTATGTAGTTCGATTGATTTTACGGACTTTTATGAAAATTACCTTTTTGCTGTTTTTCTTTTGTTATCTTTAAAATGGAACATATCAAGACCGAATGATGATTTGTTTTATTTACTTTTTTTCCTTCTGAACAGTGCATTGTGTTAGAATGATTTTTTGCATTAGACGTTTTGCGTCGAATGACTTAATTATCTTTTGATCGTCAAATATTATAAGTACACCGAGGAATACATGTGGCCGAGATATGGCTTTCGAGTACGGGGTTTCAATTTTTTAAAAGCGGAATTAGCGGTTCTTCTTAAGATTTAATATATAAATTCAGGCGTTACTTTGGTAGAAAATTTAAAAAAATAATTACTAATCGATTACCTAGGCCTGAGTATATAAATATGGGTAAAACAAAAATTATTATGAACATAAATGAAAAAATAAAAAATTGAAATAGGTGGACGAAGGGTGGAGAATATGTAGATGAAACTATCTATCTAGGCCAAAAAAAATAGAACTTGGAAATATGACACACCAAAGGAGAGGTACATAGGAGGGGATACTAATAGCTCGGAAAAAGTATTTGTCTTTAAAAAATATATTTAAGGGTCCGTTTGGGGCTAAAGACAAAAGTGTGACATTTTTAATCCAGTATTGACATATGGTTCTCAAACATGATCTATAACAAAAAAGGAAGAGAAAAAAAGTCGAGAGTACTCAAAATGGAATGTTTAGGTCAATTTTAAATATTAGACGTAGAGGTACACATTTATCAAAAAGGAAAATTAAAAAATTAAATAAATTTAGTTAACGAGTGCAAAACGAAAAAGCGGGATTGGACTGGGGACATGTTGAGAGGTTAACGGGGATAATAGATGGACATATAAGATAAAAATCTGGTATATTAAGGATAAAAGAAAAAAAGGTAGGCAATTTTTGAGATGGATAGACGAAATAAGGAAATTCTTACATAATAGACAGTATGAGAGGATTGCGCTCGAGAATAGGCAAGGTCGACGGAGGTCGTTGCCCAGGACATGGATTTTTAGTTTTTTTTTTTTTTTTTTTTTTTTTTAGTTTAGTTTTAGTTAATTAATTGTTTAAAATAATTTTTTTAAGGAATACTCGGCAAGTATGCATGACATGTAGATGAGTAGTCGTTAAGTACTTGCACCCTAAATTTGGTTAATAATAATAATAATAATAATAATAATAATAATAATTAATAACAATAATAATAATCGATTACCAACACGGTGTTTCCACGGAGACTTTTCGGCTTTTTTAGAAATTTAAGAACAGGAGCTTCTATTATGTAGTAGAAAATTATTACTACGCAATGAAGAAAATCCAAGCCCATCCTGGGAGACCACCAGTGTGTGTACGTCATTTTGTTGTAAAATCTGTAAACATACATATATCATGTAGATGTTTCGTTTTGTTTTTTTTTTGAATTTTGTTTTCACGCCGACATCGGCCGATAGAAAACAAGTTAAAAGCGTTAAATATAACACACTTTTAAATTATTATAATTTTCTCAATTTACGAAATGTATAAAAACGAGAAAAAAAAATAAAAATAAAAAATACGTTAGTTTTAGAATTTTTCTTGTATAAAACGTAATAATCGGTAAATTGATAATAACTTATGAAAGTTGATTTTGGTTTTTCCAAAAATTAATCATCGATCAAAAATTCCCGCGGAAATTTACCTCTTTCGCTAAATTGCGTGATCCTTCATGAACCTAAACTTACCATCTACCATAAACGATATAAACAAATCACATTATAAATCTAACTTCTAGGTAATTTACGTCTACCACACATACCGCAACTTAGATAATTACAAATAATTTTATCGTAAGTAAACGGAGAGTATTAATTAATCTTTTGCAACAGGTTTATACATTTTAGAAATCTAATAAAAATACATTAAACTCTATAGAGCTTCATCATTATCAAGCGTCTATAGCAGTGGTTCTTAACCGGTGGTCCCTGGAAGCACTCAAAGTGGTTCGCGAAGCCATCCTAAAAATATTAAAGCTATAAAAGTGTAGTTAACTTCATTAAAATAAGTGCACTTAATATACTCGTCTCTTTAAACAATTGTGCTCTGATATGAACTCTGAACACGAAACTCGGCTTTCCAAAGGAAATATGGTGTCGGGGTTGTACGAACTGAAAGAGGAAGTACAAATATTATTAACTAACAAGGAGAACAACGGAGTTTCTGGATCAGTTCTGCGAGTCCAAATTTCAAATTTGTTTTACTTATTATAAATTGAATCTTCAACAGGAAGGGTCATGAAATTTTCAGTTGCAAGGCGCAAGCAATAAATTTGCGTGTGAAGATAAAATTTTAGTGAATTTATCACTAAAATCATCGAGCTATGGATCGACAAGGTTGGAAGAAAAAAGTTTTCTGCGTTTGATACGCTACATCGAATTGCTTGACAGGCAGCGTGCTGAGATTAAAGGAGAAATACAAAAGAGAACATGATGATACTTTATTTGAAAAATTTAAAAAGTGAATTCAGTCGCTATTTTCCTGAGACTACTGTGATGACGAAGGTGTTCGCGGAAAGTGATCAACGTTACTGAGGTGCCTGATGAGATTCAAGAAGAAGTGATTGAAATGCAACACAATATAGTAACTTGAAAGATATATATTCGTGACAGGAATTAATTTTGAAAATTTTTGGAGCCAAAAGGAAATTTCTTTCCCCCAAAGATTCAAGAAATTGCTGTACGTTACCGAACTTTGTTATCATCATCTATGCAAGCAGGGGTTCTCAGAGCGCTTTTGATAATTAAAAGCAAGCACCGAAATCGGTTGCATGCCAGTGCCGATATGTGTTTGGCTTTGAGTAGCATTAGTGAACCAAGAGGATTCAGAAGTTAGTAAAAAGTGTATGCAGTCACAACAGAAATCGCATTAAAATAATATATTTGCCTCTATTCTGTAAAATTTTCGTAAAAAAAATTAAAATACTGTGTTGGCTTTGAACAATTTTATGCGTATCCTATCTATAGACAGATAGAACAACTCTTTATTTATTTACATTTACTGTATATTACAAACAGTAGGGTTGGTCCATGGCAGACAGAAATTTTGTCAAATGGTCCCACATCACCTAAAGGTTAAGAACCACTGGTCTATAGAGTATAGAGTCATTCTCTTCTGGTATGTCCAAACGCTTCTTCACGCTCTTTGTTGAGTTTTGGGCATACGGCGATGATATATAGACACACGGGATTTTGAACAGCACAAAATCCACATGATGGCAGAAGTTCATTTTGCAGCAATAGAGGGGTACGATTCGGTGGTTCTGCATAATTCTCTTCTCCTCCAATTGTACGACGGGTTTTGTGATGATTCCCAATGTTCCCCAGCTTTAATTTCCCGTAACTTGTTATCAGACTGATTCTTCGCCCATATGTTTTGAGCGGTTGTACAGCATATTGTAAATCTGATATCAAAATACCACGAACTCGCATACATTACGACGGGTTTCATTCTATTATTAGATTTTCCAGAAAGATTTCTATGCTGTTCCCTGCGAATAAATAATATGCAGAGAGGTTTCTCGGAGCACATACTGCGGTGCATATCTCATTTTATTTTTGGAAATCCAGCAGGAGTAACTATACCAAAAAAAAAAAAAAAAAAAAAAAAAGAAAAAATCAAAAAAATCCCAGAAAATTGCTTTATTCGAATAGCGTACTACAACGAGAATGTAGGTGCAAATATTTACGACCGTAGGGGAAAATATTTAGCTGTCTTAAACCGGTTTTTAGCGGTTGTTTCCCGTGCGTTTTCTAATGATAAACATTTTTTCAATATCTGACGAACACGCATTATAATTTATATTCTTATTTTTTTTTAGATTATTATTTATCCTGTAATGTGTTTAATTGCTTCATTTTTTTTTGTTTTATTCCGCTATTGTTTACATTCTCTTTTTCGTATTTTTTGAAAAACTTTCTTCTCAATAATTGGTATTTTTTTCTCGGACCTTCTCGTGGGCGAACGAATTTTCAAATAAAAACCAAACACAAAACTTAATAATTCGATATCTTTTTCCGTGTGCTTTTGCGATTATAGAGCACCGTGTAATTAATAATATTTCGGACGTATCGACACTCTCGTAC
Organism: Icerya purchasi; assembly: GCA_039619475.1. Lineage (NCBI taxonomy): Eukaryota > Metazoa > Arthropoda > Insecta > Hemiptera > Monophlebidae > Icerya > Icerya purchasi. The sequence continues at coordinate 453,043,075 of CM077115.1, forward strand.
ATGTAACATCTCTCTAGCGCGGACTCGTGACAATAATATCACGCGCGACCGGAACTTATACAAAACCATCCTGAAACTCTCTTGCGCTAGACATAATCGATTTACCATTAGTATGTGTATGTGTGCGCGCGTGTATATTTCGTTTTTTTAGGTAAAGCAATAGAAAGAAAACGATGCGACGATGGAATAATATCATCGTAAAACTAAATAAGTTGGAAGTATTAGTAATCCAACATTTGGCCGCTCTCGAATTAATAACGAAGCAGATCTGGAGCGAATAGAACAAGCTAGACTTTAATCGCTCGGAGAAAACTTTTGTATAGCGTACGACTTGCTACAAATAGAGCGCCGAATCCAAAAATAATTGAACATTTTGTTTGTTACTCAAGTACATTTTCTCTCTTCATTCGCAATTTTTTCCAAGCCAGAATAAAAAAAAAAAAAATCTTTTTTAGTCGCATATACGGAGAAATACGTCGGCACGAATACAATTTTTTTTTTTTCTATTCGATTAGTGTACAAGTTACGATTTTCTTTTTTTTAAAAATTCGCAAAAAAGAAAAACAAACAGAAACTATAAGCTATTGGAACCGCTATAATTAAGTAAGTGAACATAATACTTACCGAACTAGTAGTAGAAAAAATAAAGAGGAATGTAAAAATTTAAGCCTCAAATTGTGATAAAAAAATGTAAAAGATTTAACGTATTGGCCAAGAACATTACCAACGTAAAATGAACGCAGAGAGATCTCTCTGTTTAGCAGTTCGTGCCGGTAGGAAGAATATAAACCTCATTACGATCGTTTATAGAAAAATAAAAATAATTTCAGTGCGCCACGCAATAATTCTGTCACAAAAAAAGAAAAAAAATTTGTTCCCGCTTAACCGAGTAATTAATTACGAAACGACTAACGTAGCCGAACGCATTACTTCCTTAATCGTAAAATTTCGTTTTTTTTTTGTTTTTTTTTCAAATACTAAAGGCACGATTAATAGCAATACCCGATGATAATGATGTAAATAAGAAATGAATGATTAAAAAGTGAGAGAGAACTAAAACTTTAACCTTGCGTTATTTCGATTCGATATTAACTTTTTTCTTTATTTCCGAAAATACACAATAATATAAAAGACCGTTTTCGAGTAATTTTTTACATTTTTAAATTACATTAAGGAGTGTGTGGAGGGTGGGGGGGGTCTTTTTAATTGTTCCGCTGCCGAAGTATATTCTACATGTTTTATATCGATTTAAAAGTATTATTTTACAAAACGAATTAATGTTATATTATCGACTCAAATTTTTACCTCCGTTTTTCAATTTTTATTTTTTCTTCTCTTCGGTTCGAATCACCGGGAATAATATTTAATTGACGCAACTCGTGACCTATTCTCTGTTCCCGGCTGCATTTTTGGAATTTTCTTTCGGCAATTTGATTTTAGCGAACTTTCTTTTTTTTATCACTTGTTTGTTTCCACTCTTCCAATTTATTAACTCTATCCTTTCCTGTTGCCAGCACTTTCTTTCCAGTAGCGTGCTTTTAAAATTCTAAAACGCTACTAAAATCCTTTTTTCCTAACATTATTGTCTTTACCGTCCGCTTAAAAAATCTTACCGATACTATCTACTCTGTTTTTCATCGAACCAGTCTTAGGCACTTACACCCAATGTAAATGCAATTATTTCAGAGAATTCTGTTTTGACAATAAATAAGTTACACTTCGCGATAAAAACAAAAAAAACAAAAAAAAAAAACGAAAAATTGTAAAAAATATGTAAATATATTTTTGAAATCTCAATCTTTTCTCTATTTTACGACACGTATTTAGCCAAAATATTCAAGCACTCTTGTCGTAGCGTGGTACCAATATTTTTCGTATATATGCCTTGTTTTTGAAAAAAACGTCCGTCCAACTGCGGCTAATCAATTCATGATCAAAATTCTTCACTTCTTCGTCGTTCGCGAAACGCTCTCCTCCGAGGGCTGTTTTAAAATGATCAAACCACATGAGCGATCACCCCAAAAGAATGAGAGTTTCGACGCGCTTAACGTTTATGCAAATTTGTGTGAGAAGTTGGCCGCCGACCGCTGGGAGCTTTATCTTCTAAACATAATCTCGTCCTTTCTCAAACATACAGTACCATTATTTGGACACCATGCGGGTCTGGAAATTTCTTTATCACCGTACACTTCACATATTTGTCGATGAATTTCAGTGGGATTATGATTTTTTGCCCACAGAAACCACATTTCGCCTCTCAATGTTTTGGATAACTTATTCACACGAGACGCTCCATTTCAAACAGACACTGTAAACGAACCAAACAAGATACCGGGGTTTCATTCTTTCACAAGGTGATAGAGAATGAAAATCGGTTTCGTTTAAGCAGGAGCGGGGGCTTGTCCGTCAATTTAGGTAGAAACTACACGCGAGTGTAACTTACTTAAATAAATTTGTTAACATAAAATTTGCCGGTAGAAGGATAGGCCCACATCTAGCGCACAAAGGGATGCCGCCAGCGCCCAAGATTCGTCACAGAGGCGAAATTTAACCCAAATACCTTGTACACACGCTAAAAAGTAACCCTAATTTACGGTGCCGGAGCTCAGAAATGAACACAAATTTCCCCCATGGTTCCCCGAATTTCCCCCAAATTTCCTTAGTTAGCTTCTCCCACATTTCTGATAAACCGAATGAATTTTCAAAATCTAACCTAAATTACAGCCTTGGGGGTCAAAATTCACCTCTGTCTGACGTCCTCCTAGACTTTTACAGCCCGGCAATTCGAATCATTTTTTTTTTTTTTTTTTAATTTAGAGGCTAAGTATTTTTTTTTATTTTTCCATATTCTTCAATCGTTGCGATCCCGCACATATAATTAGCATAGCGTTGAAAGCTCACAAATCGCTCCTATGCATGTTTTGGTCGCTTCCGCGAAAGCTCATGAGTCGTTCTCCAGCACGTATCCTTCCGTTGTGCTACCGTGTTTTTTTTAAATTCAAAGCCTAAGTATTATAAAATTAGTCTAAGTATATTTTTTTCATATCCGAAAAATTTTTTCCACACACGCATCAGCCACCACTGCGACAGCCACCGCAAACACCCAGAAACAATAGGAACTAATTAAAACTTAATTCGATCGGAAATGGCAGAAATAAAGGTTAAAATTATTTTCTTCCATTTCTGTATTAACACTTTTTATTGAACAATATAAAATCTTTATTAAACAGAAATTATTTTTAAATTAAAAATTAAAACGAGCCGACATGTTTCGGAGTCACTCCGAAACATGTCGGCACGTTTTAATTTTTAATTTAAAAATAATTTCTGTTTAATAAAGATTTTATATTGTTCAATAAAGAAATAAAGGAACTAATGGCCGGAACAACAAACTTAGACGGAATGGACAGGATATAGGAAGCACAGTAGGGAGCAGGAAGCCTTGATTTTAAAAGGAGTGCGCACACTCTACTATCGCTAGTTTCCATATCGTTTATAATAATTTTTTCCAAGCCTAAGTATATTTTTGCTCCTCTAAAAATTTTTTTTCTGAACGTTCATAATTTGTTATTTTTTCTCCGGTTCTAAAAATAGATCCATCGATGTCTTGACAACAACGAATGCGCACTGCATGTTCCCACGCACACATCTACTGTTCCGACCCTAAGTATTATATAATTAGTCTAAGTATATTATTATTTTTTCATACTTCCGATTATTTTCCATCCATAAGTATTTTTATATGTCTTCCCCGGTTCTAAAAATTATCTCGCAGAACATCCCGACCGTTGCAAAAGCGCACCATCCATTCCTACGCAGATTCTACATTATAGGTTATCCTATTATAAGTTTTTCAAAAATTAATTCAAGTATGTTTTTCATTTTTAAAAATCCCAAAAATTCCTTCTTTCCCATGCAAAATTACTGATCTTTCGTAACATTTTTTTCGAACACACCTAGCCACACCTGCTACAAAAGTGCACTGTACATTCCCACGCATATACCATGTCGCCATGATAGCCACTGAAAGTTCACAAGCCATTTCCACACATACACACATCTTCTGTCGCTGATATTCCTATCACTCGTAATATATTTTTTCCAAGCCTAACTATATATTAACGCTTCGGAACATTTTTTTCAATCGTTCGTAATGTGTTTATTTATTTTCACAAGTCTACCATAACCTCCGCCGTCACAAAAATTCACAGCTTGTTCCAAAACCCGCATCTTCCATTGCGAATTCGTTTTAAACATACATACACACGCGCACACACACACACATGTATACATATGTCTACATCCAAATCCTTAGCAACTTTCTTCAGACAAGTCTACAGCAAACTTTCACTAAGATAATGCAGTTTTTCTGATGCAATATTCCAGAAACCACACATTATTCAAAAGCATGCATCGAGCTAGACTAACAAACGGAATCATTCGTTTAGTCAGTCTGTTATTATTAGTTACATGGTAAACAAGCTTATTTTACAAAATTGGTGCTCATCTTGCATTATTAAAAATTTGCAATTATGCTAAAAGTTTTTAATTGTTTACAGTTCGAGTAAAATGTTAAAAATATTATTCAGTTATGAATAATTATAATAATATCGAATCTAATGCTGTTAACGTTGAAAAATTTATTCAAATTTTTTTTATAAATGATAATGATAATGCAGTTACAATTAATATTTTTCCAAATATACATATACCACAGTAATCACTAGCACCGACTCTGCAACAACCGTACGTTGAACAGCACAGTTGGCTACATCATCACCTTCATCCATTCCATTAATATCATCAACTTCTATTTCATTTCCATCTCCACTAACGCAAATACCTTTACCTCAGTCTCAAACAGCTTTGAATTTTATACTGTAACAACGATTGGATTACCTAAAGAAATAGTTAACCACCGAGCAGTCATCTATGTTAAAGATCCGAAAACGATTCTGAAAATAAAAATAGTTTCATTTATTCTGTTTTGTCAAAATTGACAAGGAATCCGTTATGAGTGTGACAATACAACATATTACAGAACGTATTCAATTATCAATCCGTATGTTAACTGATATCGAAACATTCGAAAGGACTAACGGAGTATCAATAAATTTGTATAAGCTAATCAGATCCTATGACGTTGAACCCGATCAAAGTTATGTACCCATTCCGAAAAAATCATAACATGTTAAACTACAAGCATCACACCAATATATTAAATTGGGTATCTAACGGAGATTTCCAGATTGTTTGGATAAAGAAATGCAGTCGGTTATTATGGATACAGTTGTCGAAAGCAAAATGTATTTGCTGAAGATGTCTCGATCCAATGAATACAGATTATGAGCATAACAATACTCACAGACGTAACACAGTCAGCTGGCATTGCATGTAAGATATAAAAATAGAGACAAATTTTTTTTCTCACATATATTTTTATTATTTCAAAATTTTTTTACATTGTTTCACATAAATATATAATGCATGTATGTTGAGGCGGATTCCGCATTTAGTACACTGTTTGATAACGATGTCCGAGCTGGAAAAATAAATTGCCCGGCAAGATCATTAATTTCTCGGGTTTCTCGAGCATCGAGCAAACGCTGCATTGTTGCACTCGGCTGAAATCGTAAAACCCCATACACAGCGGTAAAGACTGATGCCGGGGTAGCGAACTTATTTCATAGTGTGAGTGGTCGAAAATCGGAGATAATAGTGGTTTCTGGCAGAGTGTGCGTCTGTAACGTGTGCAAAGTAACGTAGAGTCCAGGGAAGATTATGGAAAAATACGAAGAAAGGCTGGCAGGGTAATTTACGCTACAGTAGTGTTTAAGAATATTCTAGAAATGTCGATTCGGCAGTACCTTTTATCTTTTATTAATTGTTCAGCATTCGTTAACGATTCGAGACACATTGTGTCAGTTACCGTTCTCATCGTGGCCGATTGTGCTAGTGATGGGTTTTACAGTTCTTTTAAAGAACTGATTGTTTTCGAAAATCTTTTAGATCTACATGTAAACAAATCTCACTATACTAAGCGACTGTGTAATCGTTTTTATTTTGTCTGTCCGGACTATATTTTCCGAACCGAATAAGATAAAAGGGTGATTTTTGTAATCATTTTTATTTTGTCTGTCCAGGTTATATCTTCGGAACCGAATGAGAGAGTATAAAATTAAAAAAAAAAAAAAATTTTAACATGTTTTGAAATTGTTTAAAAAAATTAAAGCTTCTTGTCTAACATGTGTCGTGTAATTAGAGTAATGATAAACAATCTTCGAAACGATCAGTTTGAAAATGTGACCAAATTACATTTTAAAAAAGTGAACAAGTTACATTTTGAATAACTATACTAAGCACTAAGCAGCTCTGTAAAAATTCAAGCACATATTACGCAGAGCTATACACATTATTTATTTATTTGAAATTTGACATGCTTCGAACAGGGCTATGAAACATGTCATCAAATAATAAATGAAAGGTAAAAACGGATGATATATTTACAATGAAAATGAACAAAATTATACAGTTAAACATGTGCTCCGGCTGCTACACGCAATGCCCTTTCAGTTATAACGGAAAACAATAATTAAGAAATCAAAATTATATAATAAAACTTATAATAGTGAAATTTGGTGAAAAATATGTACAAAAAACACCATACGAAGCAAAGAAAACTATTTAAAAAGGGAAAATTACACAAACTTAATAACAAGTAGAAAAATAAACCAAAAAATTAAAATGAAGCAGTCAAAGAAAAACTGTCTCGGTCATCTGTCGCTGTCGCCTGTCTCTGTCACAAGAGTTCGAATTGACTTTTTCAATTTATGCATTGTTCGGAAGTCTACCTTTATGTTATGATCACTCCGGCTCATTCTATTCATTCCCTTTTCCCCCAAAACAGTTCATATAGGCCCGGGTCTTTTAAGTTTTGTGAATCAGTTCTTTCAGTTCTTTTTCATGAATCAGTTCGTTTGCGAACTATACGTCACTAGATCGTGGCAACAGTAATGTTCTAGTCGCTGTGTTACCGTTTTCGTTATATTTTATGCGTCATGCCGCACGTTTTCGGCTTCTTTGCTTGAATTTCATATTAATTAGTCAGTTTTATTAAAATTTTTTCTAGTCTACATTCATTTTGTACGCGTTCGTTCCATTTTTCTTAGTTTTTTTATTTTTACACTGAAATATAGTTTCATTATTGGACACGTGGTGGGCCCTCTGACGTCTCCTGGGTGGAGATACTACCGCCGCTTTGCTAATTTCGTTATAAATTTTTTATTTGGGTTTTTTTGATTAGGCAAATTTCCCCCCTTCGTGATTTTTTTCTCTTTTCGAAAGCCCTGATGTCCTGCTATGCAGAGTTATTCTAGTTGTGGCACGCCGTAAGGTGTCACTGGCGCCTATAGTTTAATTTGTTCATCAAGATTTACACAAAATATCATCAAAGAAGAAGAAAAAACGAGTCAGTTACAATGTATATATGTATGGAATTTTAATCTGTAACAATAATACATATTTTTTACACTTTATTTTATTTCATCAATGTATAAAATTAATTCAAAATTTTTTTGGATGCATTACAGACATTGTAGTACCGAACACATTTATTAATTCATTCCATTTAAATTCGTGTGTTGTACGGATGAAGACGAAATAATTTATGTAACCGTTCATTTAAATTTAAATAATCTTTTTTTTTTTTTTTAAAAAAAATCTCTGCATGTACATGTTGTATATACTTACGTATAAAAGCATGAAAAAAAAATCGAATTTTATTATTTCCTTTGATATGAAAGGTAAATCTATAAGTTTATTGAAAAACAATCAAAACTCGATACCTAAATTTCAAACTTTGATGAATATTTTCGTAACATGTTCGGTTCCCGCATATTATTATTTTAAAAAATATTTTTCATTATTAATCATGTCGCTTAAATATAGACTGTTACAACAAGGAGAAAATAAAGGATAAATTTTACATGTGAGGGAGGGGAGTTGACGAAAACGTACGAATCTTATTATTTGGAATACAGATTTTGAAGGAAATTTTTATACCTTGTTTCGTTCTAAGATTTTTTCATTTTTACATTTTAAATTTTCAATACGCAAATATTTCAAAATCTACAGGAACGTCTACGAGTAGTCTTCGTCATTATAGACAAACACTTGTAGAACATGTATCGACATGGCATGTACGTAAGGGCGAGTAAATATGTGTAAATATGTGTGAGCGTATGTGCGGATTTTAAGGTATGCAAAATAGCTAATAAGAAACAACCGTTGAATCACGGCGACAGGTACACAGATCCGCTTACAGCATAAGAGAGAGGGAGTGAGATAAAATATGTACCTTTATTATAACAGAACTGTACTGTAATAACAGATGCAAAATATCTGTTAACATCCTTTTCGAGATGGGTTTAGAAAAAAAGAGAAGAGAAGCGGTGTCTAGACACCCGGTAGGAACGAAGTTCCTTTCACTTTTTGGTAGATATACAAGTCTAAAGTCATTCATAAAGTAGACCATAAAAAATGATACAATACAAATCCCGTATAAATTAAAACAAAAACAATAAATAAATCATCAGACTCGTGGAAGTATGCTAACGCCGCACAAAAAAAACCGCGCCAATTTTCAAAACACATGTTTAAAATTGAGCTTATACAGCTGACCGCGTACGATGCTTGCTGCTCGAATCTCGATACTCGCACGAATGCACACGTACACACACGTATATAATAGAAAGAAACAGAGTGAAAGAGAACACTCTAAATATGGTTCAAGCGATGGCGAATAGTAATCAACGAGATATTTACAAATGAAAAAATCTGAAATATCAAAAATATTCATATTAACAAACAGAAATTCCGGTTAAGGAATCAGCAAAATATCTCGGAATCCACTTGGACAAACAAATTAAGATTGAAAAGCCATATAGTTAAAAAAAGGAACGAATTGAATATAACGTATAAGAATATTTTATGGCTTATAGGAAGAAAATCCCAACTGTCGTTGGAGAATAAATTACTATTTTATAATCAAATTCTAAAAAGGGAAGTCCACTGTGGGACTGTGCTAAACAGAGTAATATAGCGATCATACAGCGTTTCCAAAGTAAAGCATTAAGAACAATTACAGACGCCCCATGGTAAGTGAGCAATATTACAAGTTGTCAAAGAACAAATACAAGAAATAGCTCGGGAATATGGAGTTTAAATTGGATCATCACAAAAATAGCTTAGCCATTGGTTTACTAGACAATTCGGCAGAAATCAGACGATTAAAAAAGCCGACAGATTTATAATAAACTAGCGGACCCGACAGACGTTGTCCTACCTGAACGTTGGCTTGTCTGCTATTAGCGGATTAAGGAAACGTTTTTTCAATATTCTAATTTTCTACGGTTGCCCAAAGCAAAATTCGAAAAATAAGTGCAATTTCTCATTATCCTGGGCCGTTTAATTCTCATGAAACTTAAAAATGTTTTAAATAAATTTAATGAAATCGTAAAATGAGGGCCTCCACAGTTGGATTGAACAGTTAGATTATAGCAACAGATGCGGTAGGTAGACAATTTGGAACTATTTTTTTAAAATTGTTTTTAGAAATGAAATTTTCTATTATTTCGTTGCAAAATCTAATTTCATTCTGTCTTAAGTGAAATTGTTTAGTTTTCCTTTATTCCCTTCTGCGTTTCGCGGCCCGTTCCTTTGCAGTTTAAATTATTTCACTTAGTAAATTTTCATAACAACTGCAGCGTTCACATATATTTATTATTTTTTTTTTTTAAAAAAAAGAAGTACACGAATATATCGATCAAAAAAGTAAAATTCAAATTAAAATATCTGAAACCCTGAAACTGCTAGCAGGGTAATATATATGACAGGAATATGGTAAATTGAATTCTTTTTAAAATAAGATATTAGCGTTATTTACTTTTTTAAATGCAATGATGAAATTTGTTTTTTTTTTATCAGAATCTAAGTGATGATATATTAAGTCATTGTTGACTATCACTCTAAACATTTCAGAATTTGTACGCTTAAATTATTTTTCAAAATTTAGGCCCTTAAATTAAAAAATTTTGGGGGCCTCGTATTTTTCTTATATTCTAGTGACTGAAATACACTAATTTAAAGCTATGGAAAGAGCTGTGGAGTACTTTTTAGTTTCCAGTCTTTCCGCTTTAAGGGTGGATTTTTTCAAAATTCGGTTCCTAAATATCAGAATTTTTCAAATTTTATATTTTCCCCGTATTATAGAAGCCTTAGTACGCGGGTTAAAAATTAAATCAATAATTCATACAGAACTGGCTGTAGAATTTTTTAAACATTTTTTTTTTAAATTCGATTTTTATATATTTTTAAATTTGGACCGTTTAGTTATAAAATTTTGAGGGTTTTATAATTTTCTTAAGATCTCACGAAGAAAATACGTCCGATTGAAAAAAAAATTAACTCTCCAGCTACTATAGAACGGGCTGTACGATTTTTTTTCTCGAAGCTTTATGAAATAGTTTTTTGAATTTCTACGGATAAACCTGAAACGATACTTTGTTGTTTTCTATATTCGCTTGTACGTTCCACTGTTAATTTAGATCTGAAACGAAACGGGTATTTAGCAGTCGATGTGATAAGCGTCTTTTTATATATAGCTTTTTTATAGAATTTTAAAATTCTTTTTTCTTGCCAAGATAAATAATAAATCGCAATAACGACTGAAATATAAAATTGTCACTCACCACTCAAATATGAATATTTTTATACAATATTACCGAAAGTTGCGAAAATACGGAACACGCATTAAAAACGAATACACACGGATAATATGCGAGTAACGAACGGGCAGATGAAGCACATTTACCGAAATGAAAATGGGAAGAGATCTGAATAACTCGGAACACGAAAAACACTATTGTAATGTTCGCAGTCGATCTTTCGATTTCCCGCCGATCACTAATTTTTCGGATCAAGGACTTTTCAGTTGTTATAAATTTCTCATTGCTAGGGTAATCTTTTTGTGCTCTTCAAATTTCTTTCGTGATCTGATTGCCGAGACGTGAATGTTTCATTTTTCTCGATAGTTCTCGCGGTACTTGTGAAGTTAAGTTGTTTATTATTTTCTTATCTCTTTCCCGATTTAGGGTGTACCGTGTTTAAGAGAAATGCAGACCGGCTTGCACCATACTCGCTAAACAATCAACATCTTTTTATTATATATTTAGTTTATTGTTGCGACCATTTAACGACGGTAAATGTGGTCCGCTACAATTCGAAAATGTTAGAACGACCTTTTACTCATACCTCTATACCTGTTTTCTTTTCCAGCATATGATGGAGGTTTTCTTTTTTTTTTTTTTTTTTTTACTAGGTGTGGTACGCTACAACTTTAAATTAAATATGATAAACTGATCACCGTTAGTTAGAGATAATAAAATAATAATTAAAGCAAAAAACTAATTTTATCTGTAACCTTTTCATTTTACTTATTTATTTATTTATTTTTGGGCTCGTCAGCTATCGGGGCAATAATCTAGCGCGCACTATCGTTTTTGTTTACACTTTTCCGTTAACTATAACAGCATTCGGACCATCGAACGAAACATCATTGCCTAACCGAATCACGCGTCATGTTATTTAATTATAAGTACCCGGCGCACCGAGCAGTTGCTGGGCTCACAAAATCATGCTGCCCTCAGAAATTAAATTACGCGATTCGCCTTTTTTTTCTCTTTTGAATATTTTATGAGAATATATCCAAATGTTGCGAAAATACCGAACACACATTAAACCACGAATAGGAACGGATAATACGCGAGTAATGGACGGGCGGCAAAAAACAAACGTGGACCATGAGTGCAGATTACGAAAGAAGAGTAGCTCCGGTTATCCGGAGACTACTTTAAATATTATAGACCGAACATGTAATAAATGCGCCAGTAATGGCAAGAATATGGGAACAACAAAAACTATTCGAAGGTATTAAAAATCGAAAAATGAAATATCCTGGTTCATAAAATAAGAGAAAACGATTTGTTTACGATGGCGGTATAAGGAAAAATACATTTCGTCTTCTTCTTCATGCAACCCGATTCGGATGTAGCTTAACCACTTTTCACGGCCTCCACCATTTGACAAAATTTGTCTTGACTTCTTGCGACCTGGAATAATTCTCCTACTTTTGTAACTCCAGTTCATGTCCTAATATTTTGGAGTCAAAAAATCCTTCTTCCTTGTCCCCTTTTTCCCTTCTACCGCTCCCATCATTATTGTTTACAGAATGTGAAATGTTGGCCCTCTCTAAAATGTGCAAAAAAAATTGTTTTTAGTTTTCTGATTATATCCATTAGTACCGGATCTGTTTTCATCGATTGTAGCGCACCGCCGCATTACTGTAGTTGCGTAAGGATTTCGAATTTGGACGTGAATAACATTCCCCGTAACAAATATTACAAAAATCCGTTGCAGGATTTTTTATTTCTCTGTAAAAAATAATAGAAAACGTACCTTTTTTTTTTTTTTAAACGCTCTACAATGAGTACAGTAATTAGGCTAGAAGTGCGACTTGTTTGTGTAGATCATGTCATGGAGTTTTAATGATTTCAGTAACGCAAAAAGAAAAGTAACAGACCATAAATTATTTATTTCCCTTACACCAGAAATGAATAAAATGTTATTTAGAGTTTATCATTTACCATAGTAATCATTTTATTTAAATTTTAATTGATGAATTTTACGGTTTTGAATGCACTAATGATATGAACAACACCGATAACACACTGAACTATCGTTTTCAATTTAATTCTTGTTCGCTTAAAACTATCAATATTCAATGCGGAATTTGTTGTTGTTTTGAAATCATGTAACAGCAGAACTGACAAACTGAGCGTCATATCGTGACGCCATTTTTGCCAAATTCTTTTAATGTTCCGACTTCTTCGATGAATTTTTCTAAAATTTTCTTTCATACAAACCTTGTCCTGGCAATTACGAACACAACAAAAAACAAAAAGACAGTCAAATCGGTCGAGCCATTCTCAAGTTATGATATTTTATACACGCGCAATTGATTTTTATATATACAATATTATTAAAGGAGCCCGTCGAAACCCGTCGAACGACAGAATTCCCGACCGCGATCTAAATAACGCATATTGGAATAATTTCTTTACTCTGGCGCCATCTGTTGGAAATAAAGGTAATTGGTGTTTTAGCGCTAGTTGGCCGCATTTTCGATCAATTTTTATTAATTTTATAATTTATTTATTTATTTTTTTGACTTTGAAGTTGCCTACACTGTTCCTCACAACCCTATAATTAAACTGCCCAAATTTCATAAAAATCGGATGGATAGTTTCGGAGTCCGTAGAGGACATACAGTATTACATACATTCATTTTTATATATATATATATAGATAAAAAGTAATAATTAAAAACTATTAAAATACAGATAGCGGAAATTCTTGTTGCTGGATAAAGAGCTCCACAAATCAGTCATACTGTGTTAAAAAAATTGCTAGATAGCCCAAGTTGCAAAATTGCCGGAAAAAGAAAAAAAAAAATTATGACCGGTATACATGTACGTAGGCATGCGTGTGAGCGCGTGGTACAACGGATGACGGAAGATTATTAACTGTATAGGCATTGTTATGATTTGGACGTAAAACTAACAGATTTTACCGTTGTTTTTTTTTCAGATTTTTCAAAAAAAAAAAAAAACTCTTGTTAGTTCTAAAAATATTGCTAAAATCAAATTAGACCGATCATGTTATTTTATTTTTTCTTTTTGTTTCTTTAAGCAATATGCTACGGAAAATAAATGGTATTTATCTTACTCGATCTCTTACCTGATATTCCAACTGTTTTAGACAACAGAAATATGCAAGCTACCGTGGACGTATTATATTTAATCATGTATGCGGTATACACGCTTTCTATACAGGCGCATGTAAATATCAGATGCTGAAAATGTATGATAATATAATTTTTAAATCATTGATCAACGTATTATTCATTTTTTTCTCTTTTTGTATTATGAAAAAATAGCATCATATATGCTTTTTTCAAACCCCACTTAACTTCTACAAATAAATGTCTCCAGGATGGGGAATAAAAATGTCAGGAAGAATCGATATTTTATTAAATTTTTGTTTTTTTCTTGATTCACAGTCATCTTTTTTTTTTTTTTTTTATATATTATTTTTATTTCGGAGATTTTTTAAAATAATTTCTTTACACTCTAATATGGAATACGTTAATTTAACGTACGCGGTTGTTGATAATAATATGATAAATGGTAAAATTTGGAAAGTCTTTTCAAAGAACTAATTGACAGAAGAGTATACTTTGAAAGCTAGAAGTTAAGAGACTATACATAAGAAGCTATATTATGCATTAAACATACTCAAATAAAAACGTAAACACAAAGACTATTACTTATTTCACATTAATCTATTCAATTACAACTTTTTTTCATTCATCTATATTCTTTCTAAGTTCTATCGTAAGTTTGAATTTTTATATGAGATGCCTACTGATTTCTATGTTTACTTAATTTCTTTACTTTTCCACGGATCTTTTAGAATTCAATTTTGAAGAAATTAAACATATTTTCGCACCTGCGGTAATCATCACATTAAATACATACAGAATTTTTCATTTCAAGCATCGCTTGAAAATAACATTCTTTTTTGCTATTTTTTAAAAAATTTATTTATAATCTCGCTAATTATAACTATTTTTATACAATTTTTCATAAATCTGACTCACTTTTATACTCTTCATACAATGCTTGAGCTATTAGAGGGTGCAAATTCTGAATACGTCATATTGCTATCATCTCTGATTATTTTTTTTTATTACGTATAACGCGTTTTTATTATTTTCTTATGCTATGTACATGTATTAGAATCTTTATGATTTTACAATAAAAAAGTGTTTATACTCATTACTGAAGCCGAAATAGATAATATTTACGCTTAAAGAAAAAAGGGTTCTTTTTATTATTCCATTCGCACATGGAAATATTTATTTCGGAAAAAATTATGAAATTTGAAATATATATATATATATATATACATATTTCATGTAACATACTTACAAACAACACAATTCTTATTAACAAAAATAAAAGAAAATTAATTTAAAAAAAAAAATTACATACGGAAATTTTAAAAATCGAAAAAATTACAAGATTCTTACAATGCTCACAAATCAGCTCCTTTGATTCGGTTATGTCAGAATTCGAACAAACTGAAATGGTCACATTGTGGGGGCAATCTTTGATTAAGGTAATATCATAGCTATGATGTTTAAAACACGGTAAGAAGCGTCTGATACGTCGATCGTTCTTCAGTGCTATGGGTAATTTATTGTAAAAATCGCAAATTTTTTGAGGGCACACGTTAATTAATATCTCCGCAGTAAAATTTTGCATCAAGTCGCGCGTAGGATATTTTACCAATGATAATATAGGTCTAACATTTACATCGTACCATTTCATCATCACATATACATTCTGCAATGAACATCTATGTATGTTGTTATCAGTGTGTGCATCATTCATTTTACAACTCTTGATATTCCTCTATACATATTATTCAATTTCCTTAAATTGAGTAAATTCTTTTTCTAAATCAATAATCTTGGATGTTGAAAATGATGTTTGAAATAATTTTATCCATATAGTTTTAATTTTTTAATTTCCCTTAACATAAATATTCACTGGTTTCAAATCTTCCAACAGATTTTCTATATCACCGGCAATAGATTCATAATTGTAATCTCCCGCATTCCATGGAATTGAATGACAGTTTTGAATTATCCACATATTTTCTCGTTTTTTTTTATTATTGGATAATATATTCCATTCGAATGGAGGCTTGTAAATTCTATGAAATTGAATTTCACTATCGGCACTTAATATTGCAAGTTCCTTAATGATGTACGTATCACTATCACATTTAAAATACTGAATATCGATAATTACCTCACGTGCTGTACTATCATTGTTTCAGTTGCTATTGAAGAAAAAAAAACATTAAAACTTTTAATACTAACAACAATTTTAACAACGTGCGAAGAACACCAATTCGTGAAACTAATAGCAAGTGAGCGAATACTGTTATTCAGAGAGTTGGCACGATGTCTGCCTTTGAACTAGATGTATTCGATGAAATGTTGCATCAGAAAAATGCCGTTCAAACGGTGAAAGTTGATTGCGTACGCAGATGAATGAAGTTGTTAAGAACTTGTATGTATACATTTTGTTTGTGGTAGTGTATGAATGTACACACATGAGATCTTACATCGGTAGAAAATAAGTTAGTGTCAAGATCCGATTTTAACAGCTGTATCTGACGATCTTAATGCGCAGCTATGTGTATGTAGGGATAGATTTTTAATATATTGATCATGGACGGTAAACGTGAACATTAACTCATTTTTAAATTGTAACGTATCATCTTCCGTCACTAATAAGGTATTATAAAAAAAACTGCTAACTTCACTGAATATATCCTTCTTCAACCAATTTTTCCCCTATCGTTCGAATTTCATTATCTACGTCAGTATTCCCAATTTGTTTATAAGTATGTAGTAACAATAGTCGTTCAACCAATTCTCATTAGGATCGTCTGAATAATTGACAGGCGAATCTTCAAGATATACTACGTCATCAGCGCTATGCTTCGTCTTTGCTCCATCGTGGTAAACTTTTACACTCGGACCCCGTTAGACTGAAACAACGGTCATATTATTTTTCTATATTTAGGAAGTGGAGCAGCCCCTTTAATATGCCGGGAACACACGTAAATGAACTCTAGTATACTCAAATATTTGTTTATACAGATCTAAATCATTGTTTGTATATTTATATTCTCATCAACATTCGTTTCCATTAATAAATGAATTAGTCCAGACGTGTACATTGCGTATTTACATTTTAATAATAATATCGTATATTATCATCAAGGACACCAATAATCGTTTGTTCGTTTTTGTGTAAGTGTAAAATGTATAATATCGAAGAGATTATCCCTAATAAAAAAAATATTTTTCCGCATCATTGTTTCTTTCTTTCATGTATATGTGTTTAATTCACGCATAATGTTCGCAAAAGGTAAAGGTAAACAACTGTTTGGAGTAGCCGCCGCTGAATAATTGCAGAAACTCTACCTACCACTTTGTTTCTAGAATGTTCTATGAAGAACAAAGTCCTTATATATGTACAGGATCGCTTTATGCGAAAGAATGATTACAGCAATTAACGCAGTTCATCGTGAGATAGTAACGTATTTTTTTAAATTTTTTCCACGATACAGTTTCGGTTTTTCACCTTATCTTTTTATTCGCAGAAAGTTTTTAAAAGTTATTTTATCTTAAATTTTTTTTTTTTTTTTAATATTCAATTACAGTATAAGTTAGGTAAACATTGTTTCCCTCCTGCGTTGCACGCTTTTCACTAAAACCTAAAATACAAGTGACTAATAGGATAAATGTGTTATTATTTTTTTTTTTTTTAAATAAAGAAATTAATAAAAAAAAAATTTAATAAATATATTATTCTATAGAAAATGGATTCTCCACATTTACGCACATTTAATAAAGAAATGGTAATAAAATTTGAGATTGATCCTGAAAAAGATGAAAAAATGGAGATAGCAATGGAAGATTTGGAAGTAAATAACAAACTATATTATAGATTTCTTTAGAAAAACAATTTTTCATTAAATAATTAACAAATATAATAAAAAAAAATTTTTTACATACTCTAATCCACATCACGTACTAAAAGTATGCATCAGTTGTAGTAAGAGTTCATGAAGGTGGACCGTTGCTACATAATTATCAAAAGTCATTACTGGATTAGAAAATCGCTACTAACGGAACGTCTGAAGGAGTATATCATGATGCGGTATACTTTCATTACATGGTGGTGGAGGGGGTAAACGACTATATTTTCGGGCGGCAGAAGATGCATAAAAGATATGAAGAATTAGAAAAAAAATACTTACTTTCTCGAAAGTTATCAGTTTATTTAAATAATTACCTCGCCTAAATTTCATGTAAAGAAAACAGCTAAAATAAAAAACAATATTGAATACCAAAACCTATATTTTTATATCTAGTACAGAATAGAATTACGGAAAAAAAAAAAACAAAAAAAAAACAACAATTACACATTTCGAAAATCGTACAATATGAATCATCATGAAATTACATAATTTTAATAGGGTGTATTACTTTATTAAGTGATATTACTTACAGCAAATGCGTTATCGTGCGGTAATATTTTTTTCCTACTTCTTCATATCTTTTACCCATCTACCCCCGCTCGAAAATATAGTCGTTTTCCCCCTCCACCCTCATGTAATGAAAGTATATCGCATCATGATATGGCCACTCCTTTAGACGTTCCGTTAGTAGCGATTTTCTAATCCAGTAATGACTTTTGATGATTATGAAGCAGCGTCCACCTTTACGAACCCTTACGACTGATGCATACTGAAAGTACGTGATGTGGATTATAGTACGTAAACAATTTTTTTTTTATTATATTTGTTAATTATTTAATGAAAAATTGTTTTTTTAAAGAAATCTATAATATAGTTTGTTATATACTTCCAGATCTTCCATTGTTATTTCCATTTTTTTATCCTTTTCAGGATCAATCACAAATTTTATCACCATTTCTTTGTTAAATGTGCGTAAATGTGGAGAATCCATTTTCTATAGAATAATATATTTATTATTATTTTTTTTTTTTTTATTACTTTCTTTATTTTAAAAAAAATAATAATAGCACATTTAATCTATTAGTCACTTGTATTTTCGGTTTTAGTGAAAAGAATGCAACACAGAGGGGAAAAAACGTTTACCTCATTTATACTATAATAGAATATTAAAAAAAAAAAAATTTAAGATAAAATAACTTTTATAAACTTACCGCGAATAAAAAGATAAGGCGAAAATCCAAGGCTGTATTGCGGAAAAAATTTCAAAAAATATGTTACTATCTCACAATGAATTGCGTTAATTGCTGTAATGATGGGTTTTCGTGTGTAGCCAAAATACAGATATCGTCTGCAAATGTTCCAACAATCATTAAGTAAAGTTTCAGTACAAGCCATATATCATCTAGCAATTCAATGTGTTGGAATGTATTTACGATTTTTCAGATTTACATACACCACTAGCCGCGCTGGACGAAATACAACAATTCGAAAGACGAAACTATGTGACCGTTAATTTCAACAAATTAGTCAAACCAGACAATGTAAATACCACCGGCTATACTATTCAAGCGATTTGTATGTTTCAAAAAAGTACCGGCATGCTAGATTACTAAACGCATACAAATATTCTGTTCTGAGGAATGAAAGGTAAAATTACCAGTTTGCTTGGATCGAGCGATTAAGCAAATTAATGCGAAATAAGTTTGCTGGTCATGCCTAAATGCAATGAATGCGGATTATGAACACCTCAACCGTATCAGATGTGACAATGATAATTGGAGGAATATGAGCAGTATGTAAAATAAAAAAAAATAAATAAAAAATCACTATATAAAAAGTAATTTTTATTGTATTTTATAGTGATTACAAACACCGAAGTCTAGATTCATTTTCAATCAGACGTTTTCATAAAAGGATCGTCGTTTTCACCATATTACATGTAATTATAAGCAAAATAGTCTTTTTTTATTTCGTTATTCTTCCCTTTAAATAATTGCTTCAGTATTTGTAATAGTTGATGAAAATTATTTGTAACATTTTATGCTTTATTCGTTTCCTTTTTCTCTAAATCATATGTTACAAGTAGATAATATACAGCATGTTTCTTTTTTAGTTCATTCGCCCGATCCGCTAAATTATCCATTTTTGCAAGAACATCTTAATCATATAGCTCTTGCGTTTTTTTGTTTTTTTTTTTCATAAAAAAACTTCAACTTTTTCCTCTAATACAGAAAAATTTCCTTTTAAATCATTCTAATACAGAATATAGCATAAATTTTATCTTTTTGTAAGATACAGCCTCAGACTTGCACAGGGTCGTGATATACTGTCATTTAATAAGCGCCTCCCTTTAAAATTATAATTTCCACTCGAATCTAATTTGATAATAGCTCCTTCAGCAATTCCCCCTTCAGGCATATATTTTCTGCTTTTATGAAATGGTATAACTGCAGCGACTAAATATTTACTAATGAACTATTATCGATCCGAGAATTTTTTGAGCTAGGAAATTCAAGCCACTTGACTAATGATTTTTCACCTTTACTCGAATAGCACCTTAAACCAAGTTTACGTCGAGGTAAGATGTTTTTTGTAATTCTTCCGCATAAAATGTACCAGCTAGCGGTTTACCGCTTTTATCATTTAATGTATGTATACACGTCATAGGAAAAGTAGAATTCACTGTACTTCTAGTAAATAATTTACTGGTCCAGTTAGGAGTATATCCTTTCTCTAATAATGTTTTAACTTTACTAATTCAAACTACATAATAGCTAATGTTAAATTTTTTTGATCTGATCGGGGGAAAGAATTGAACGGTAGTGCTACTACACGCTTTCGCTATATTCTCCGCAGCATTTTTCTCAACACGTTTAGTATGTCCACATGCGCAAATCTTATTGTACCATGTATTTTTGTATTGTATTTTTGTATTGTATTTTTGTGTTAGCTCGGCTAGTAGAGTCAACCAATGTTTATTACAATTAGCGGAAAATTCTTTCCACATCCGATTCTTCATTGTACGATTAAAGCGCTCAACGATACTAGCTTTAACTGGAGAGAAGGTACTGTAACGATTAATATTGTAACGTTTTAAAAAGGCTCGCATTGGCGGATTATAAAACTCTGTACGTTGATCTGTTTGTAAATCATTAGGAGAGGTTCAACACTGTTAGCATCTAAAATGCAACACTGCAATTTAGATTCGTTTGTGATATAAATTAATTTCAATGCAGCATACAGCGGTAAGTGAACAATAGCGCGTTTGCTATTCCTTATCGCTGCTGTTGTCTGTGCCGGCTTTTGTTTAGCATCGCATTCTAATTGATTTTAATATGTCGTTCTTCGGTTTTGTCGGTTTTTCACTATAACTCATCTTTTTCGTTGTTGACTATCGTCTTATTTCGCACTGTTTTTCTCGTCCTTTTGCATTTCCTTTATTCTTATTTCTCTTTCCTCTTACTTTCCTTCCCAATTTCGCAATTGTTCACGTAAACTCTTGAAATAGCCCTTTTCGAGGCTTCCGTTTTATTTGTACTTTTTCGATTATACCGTGTTTATTTTTATTTATTTTTCTGCCGACAACTTATTCGCAAAATAAACACCCCTTTCAAATAAAATCTTTTCTAGCTCTTTTTTGAAATTATCAGACCTTCTTCTTTTTTTTTTTTTTTTTTTCCTTTACAGAAACTGTCTAAACGTATTTAGAAAATGCGTTTATTTCAAACTAGAATAAATTTATGTCCTCGATTAAATCACGCCTATTGCGTCATGTCAATCAAATCTGCTTGCCACAAATCGTTTAAGCCTAAAAGTTGTACACACATCGTGTTTAACAACATCGTTTCCTCGCAGGGCGATGAAGTTCATAGACTATATTATCTCTTTGTAATGATTTTGTTGCACCTTTTCTAATACTAGTACTAATAATCAGCAAAATAAACAAATGTATCCTTCTTCTGCGAATTCTTCCTCCATCGACTGAATCTCGTTATCTACACTAGTATTTCCATTTTGTTTAGAGATGCGTGCAGTAATTGTAAACGTTCGATCAATTCATTCGGATAATTTCAATACTCATAAGGTCATTTAAGACTTATACCAGCAACACGGGAAACTTTTCGGTTAGCAATAGAATTTTTATAATAACCACACTCACTGTATGCGTTAGTTCAAAGCAATATTCTTATATTTTGGAGTCAGCGTGTTTTTTAATGCACCAGAAGAGTAACATGCAAATGAGCTCCCGTAAATTCTAGTATTTTTGTTTATATATAGCGTTAAATCATCTCTCGTATATTCGTTTTTATTTATATTCGTCTCCAACAGTAAATGCATCGGACCCGAGGTGTCTGGGAATTTCACACGATTATTTCCTTTCCTAAATATATTTCTCCGAGATCTTTATTTCATGAGATTGGTGTTATTCTATTCATCATCAACGATAAGATTATACTTTATTCCATAAATTTGATCTTTTGCTTCGAGACCATCTCCGTCAATACAAAACGGCCCTAATCCTATCACGTTGCATGTGCTAGATACAAATTCATTGTTAGTTTCCTCATCTGAGATAGCTACATTTTCTTTAACACTTTTTGGCTTTTGTAAAGTCTCTCGAATATCAGATAATGGCTTTGTAATCGGTTCCAGCACAATAGTAACTGTACTTGTAAAATAGACTTGGCTTCATTTTTTAACAAATTATATTTATTTGTAATATCT
Source organism: Icerya purchasi (assembly GCA_039619475.1). Lineage (NCBI taxonomy): Eukaryota > Metazoa > Arthropoda > Insecta > Hemiptera > Monophlebidae > Icerya > Icerya purchasi. Next base: position 453,065,542 of record CM077115.1, read on the forward strand.
TTAAGTAATTTTTCTGATTCCTTTTTAAGTTGTATTTCTTCTGTAATTTTTTTCAAATCATTCGCGAAAGTCGTCATTTCGTTTTTCATCGTTAAATGTTTTTTTTTTTTTTTTTACCGTCATCAACAATTAAAAAAAAAAAAAATGTGGTAAATCCGGCAGCGATCGTTTTTTCAAATGCGAAAGTAGAAATTTTAATTGCAAATACGATTGCAAATAGTCGATTTTTGTTTTTACACAATACCGAAAAATTATATTACTTGTTTTATAAGCTTCGTTACTGGTAGCCTAGTGGTTAAGGCACTTGGCTATTAAATGAGAGGTGTCATATCGAGACTTGTCTCGTTCCGGATCCAAATAGCTTCTAAGTTTATACCTAATCTGAAATTGAATATTGGTTATACCAGAGAAATCTGGGGAAGTATAAAGGCGGATCCCAAGTAGAAAGGAACTGGCCCCCCTACTCTCCATTAATGCCGTGCGGCTCAGTACATTATGAAAAGCTTAATTGCACAACCCTCGACACCCTGCTAAAGGGTATGGGACTTACTTTACTTACTGTTTTTAAGTATAAAAGGAAAGTGGTGAATAGAAATTTGTGTAACCTTTCGGATATTTTTTACAGTTACGCATGTGTATTTCCCGCGTTAATTAATTAAATAATTATCGAAACGAAATTTTTTATAAAATAAATAGAGGAGAAAAAATGGATGCCGAACAGAAGCAACAGTCCGATGCTAATAAGCACTTCAGAGCGTTGATAATACACCGAGCAAATCTAGCGCGCCTACTTACAACGAAGAAGCGGTTAAAAAGCAGCGCGAATAACGTTAACCGGTTTGAAGGATAAATATTTCGACGATATTCGAGACTTACCGTCTCAGTTTATTCGCAAAATTTACTTGTATTAACGCTATGCTCGAGTACATTTAAACAGGCTGTAAGATCGGCGTTATTGGAATATATCAACATTACGTCAAACTATATATTGATATTCGTAATAAACGATTAATTAGTATTCCCCGATGGGAATGACGATGGAGAAGCCGTAAACTGGCAACAATTAATGAAAGGACTAGCCGCGTTAGAAGTAAGAATTGCGGGTTGGAAAAACTAGAACTACAAATAGCCCGTTTAGAAGACCCCAGATACGAACATCGGAATCGTCCTACCTCGCTTTATTGAATGTCATAAACAATAATGGATCGGTTTAAATTTTTCGCTTAACGTTTTTAGCTGCATTTATGTAATTTCGTAATGATATTTAATTTGTACGATTTCGAAATGTGTAATTGTTTTTTCTTTTCGTTAATTTATTCTGTACTAGATCGGAAATGTACTTTTTTTTGTATTTCAATATTGTTTTTTTATTTCACTTTTTATTTTTACATGATATTTCAGCAAGCTAATTATTTCAATAAACTTACGATTTTTTTTTTTTTTTGAACGAATTTTCGTAAAGAATAAACAACAATTTTTTTTTTAATTTATTTTTTTATACTAGTACACACAGCTAAAGTTGGAAAAAAAAATGTAAATCTTTTATCCATTTAATTCCACGGAGGCGATAGGCTAGAAGATGCGCCTCATCTTTGTATAACAAAAAATAAACAAAGATGTATTTTGTTCGTTTACTATCTAAACGTAATACAGGCAGATAAATCTGTTTCCTTCATCTGTTCATATACTTACATAGCACGTTGCACACGTTTGCTGTATTTCTCTTCCAACTTTCCGAAGCGCTTCTTCCACTTTTTTCTTTCCAGCATCGTCTCCGCATTTCCATCTGTTTCTAGATGTTTAAATCGAATACTACCCACCCCCCAAGGGGAAATTTTCCAGCCTTTTCTTTATCTCACTCTTCCCGATCCAATAATGAACTTTTATCGTTAGCGAAATTGATTCATAATTAATTACAACAATTTTAGGCGCCTTTAATATGTGTTGAATTACAGTCTGCAAAAAAAAAAAAATAAATAAATAAATAAAAAAAATAAAATTTATAAATTTGTGAAAAATATAACAACAGTATACAAAATTTAACAATAGCAATTATAAAGGCCGCGGCAGCATAACTTCCTTTTTTTAAAAATACGTCACCTTTTTTCTACTAAATTTCGTTAAAGAGAAATAATAACAGAAAATCGAAATAACATACTATTGGCTATGCTTATTCCCTTCTCGCAGTTTTATTTCGATTTTCTGCTTTATTATTTCTCTTTAACAAAATTTAGTAGAAAAACTATTTAAAAAAAAAAGGCAAGTTATGCTGCCACATCCTGTACTTTAATACATAGAATTTCGCGCTAAGTAAATAAAAAACACTTTAGCTAGTTTACAAATATAGACCGCATACATGTATCATAAAAATGCTAGAGGCAGTACAACAATTTCCATACTTTCTTCCTTATTTTCAGCGGTACCGGGGTTTTGCTCAGTTTTTTCCAACCGCTTTTGTTTTTCTTCTTCTTCCTCACCAAATAGTTCACAGTAAAAATTTGATGTAATAACACTGACGCCAGCGAGAGTACCATCGATGTTGACTATCAGGCTATCAGGGTTGATTGTGTCGGCTCCATTTTGTTTTAATGAGAATATGGGGAGGGGATGATAGGAGAACCAAAGTAATAACAAACGTAGAATTAAGAGATTTCAATGTGAACCTTAACACAAACAAACTGTGTAGCTTTATTAAATGTGTAGACACGTTACAATGGGACTTTTTATACTAATTTTGCAGAGAAATTTGGATCATTTCTCTGCTTATCGCCATCTTCTTTACAAATTATTACATAATAATTACTCGCCCGTCATTTTTAAAACATTTAAATAGCGAATCGAGTAAAATTATTATATACCCTCCTACGGAACAGTGGATATAGCGACTAGATCACAGGTTTGAAATCAACTGTTATTTACGGTTTCATATGAACCAGACGTTAGGTACTTGGTGATGCTCATATTTAATATCCGCTAGGCGATGTACACTAAAAATTTTACATTTTAGTATATTTATTTATTTTAAATAACAAATATGGGAAAAAACTATTTCATCAGTTTATTCCTAAATTAATTAATTAATTACTGATTATTTCTATTTTAATATAATTCGATAATTAAAAAAAAAAAAAAAATTTACGAGAAAATTAACCGAGCAAGCCAAATAATAATAATACTAATATAATCGTAATAATATCGTGAAAAATAGCGCCAGGCAACGTCGTCACCGTCAAGACCGTAGGAATCGCACGGGTTGCGTACACCGGGAATCGAAGGCGCTATAGTAGAATTTTCAAGAACTCCTTATTTTGCATGTTAATTACCGCTTTACACGACTGAATAACTTTTGGCAATAGTCCATCCGGAACCCCTTGTTCGAATTTGTCGACATTTTCTTTAATTACATGGACCGAACTATCGTAAAAGTCTGTAAAATCACCCCCCCACAACTAATAATTTGCAGGGGGAAGGAAAATTTGTCGGTATGATATGGCTAACTTTTTGTCACTGCTGTCGCATGTCAGAACATGGTGTGTAACACTAAACTACATTTCATCCCTGTTCCTACGTTTTGAGACAGTAAATCTAGAGCTGTAGATTTCACACGATTTTTAAAAATTTATCGATGTCATGGTTATTCATATTATCATTAATAATTTGGTAGGTGGTAAATCTCTTTCGGTAACATTTATCAACGTGGAACAGGACGCGCAATGGGAACATTTTAGCTAATTCACTATTTGCAGCAGACATCATGAAATACCAGTAATTAAACCAACCGGTAACAAAATCAGTTTTTACTAGACAAAAAAAATGCAGCGACGTGGAGTATATTTATACTTTTTTAAAAGTTGGAGTAAGACGTTATTTATGAAGGTTATTTTAATTGAAAATTTGGTATAGAAATAGTACAAATAAACCTTGTTCATTTTATAGTTGGAAAATATTTTTTATTTTTTATTTTTTTATGCAGAACGTGTATATATATATATATATATATATATATATATATATATATATATAAGAGTATAATTTTTTGGTAAGGAAACATATCTTCCGATAAATCAACATATATGACAGAATATTATACATAACATAATTTCAAATAACATGAAATATATGATATATCTGTCAACAATACAGTACCACGTATATACAATTACACATTTCCTACATTTTTGCATTCTTTTTTTGAAAATATGCTGGTGTATGAATATTATTCAAAATTAAATGATAATTTTTTGTTTTGTTAGAAGTTTTTTTAATGATACTTTTTTTTTTTTTTTTTTTTTTTTTATTGAAATAACTGGAAAAAAAATATATATACATATATCGTCTGCTTGTATATAAACAATTATGCCCATTGTATGTATTTATTTAGAAAAATATATCGACCGTACGAAATTAAAAATTTTTCATGCACTTACTGAACAGAAAAACATTCGGAAAAAAAATACAAATTTGATTGTGGGTCCTCCCTTTTGAACTTACTAAACCGCTCCGTGCCGAATTAACAACACAAACTAAAAAAAACAACAAATTATAAGATGAGATTAGAACAATGAAAATAAAAAAAATAGCATTATAAAATTTCTGTTAATTTCAAAATAAAATAAATCCATATGTAGATGCATATAGTAAAATTAAAAATAGTAATTATATGGTTTTTTGGGAGTATACTAATTTCTATCAATTTCAAATTCATAATTTCATTTTTCTTCTCAAATAAATAATTCATGTATATGCCTTAATTTTTTCCCCTTAACATCTAGAATAATCTATTTTTTTTCCAAATTTCAATAATCCAAATATATCTTATTTTCTATGTAAATTCGAAAGTAAAATTGAAAAAAAAAATAATGTAAAAACGGAACGCAACTCTGAAAATTGCTTCAAAATTTGAGTACTAAGTGTCCAGTTTCTCGGCAAAAATTTTACCCCTCCTACCAACTACAAATTATAATACATACGCATGATGATAGAAGGTGGCGTGCGTGGGGTTGCACGGCCGTGTAAATGGATGAATTTTTAGAACCCTGGTAGAATATTTATGTCCCGAATTTTGCAAAAACGCGGTAGTACCCGATGCGGCACGGTATGACGGTTGGCTTCTTACTGCCATACTAATAGTTGGACCTCCCAGCTTCGGCTTTTATAGACTATTTATTAAATGTTTTTATTTATCGTTCTGTTCTAAATCCGTTCCTCAACATTTCGCCAGAACTGAATTTTCCAATGCTTTAGGATTTCTTTCTGCTACATACACCACTATCTGCACTGACGGTTCCAAAATGAAGTTGTTGGTTCTGCTTTTCTTTGTCCTGCGTTAAATTACTCTGAATCTTTTAAACCTTTTTTCCTTTTGTTCAATTTTCTATGCGGAATCTATTGGTATTCTACACGCTGTTCTCTTTGTTTCCTTTTCAATTAGTTTCCCACAAAGTGCTCATAATTTCGGATTTTAAAAGTGCTTTACAGCCTATCATATCTAACCTTCTTCCTACCTCTTCCGATTATGTAATACTTCTATTCTGCTAAACAATCGACCTTCCACTATTTTTCTATTAAAATTCGGTATTCTTACTCCTTACATTCTTTCATTTCTTTTTGCTTCTGTTATTCCTGCCCTTCGATTATTTTTATTCTCTATCCGCAAACGTTTAAGAATATAACGTTATTTTCTCTTTCTTCCTATTTCTTGGGTGAATGTCTCCGTTGACAAACCCATTAAAGTTTAAGAAAAAAAAAAGTGCAGTGTTCAGAATTACTGATAACTTGGAAGATACCTTACCTGACTTTTTTTTCTTCATATTTCGCACTTTTTATCTACAGTATTGACATGTTTTTTACTTCGCATAAGTTGCTTCTTGACAATGCGTACGATCCACATTTCCTTTACTCCCTTATCGGTTATATTTCTACATGTAATAATGAAAACAAGCATAATAATGAATTAACATAATGAACTTTCTTCAGATCATGAATTTACATTGCAGCAACATAGGAGTTCTTTAAAATTTGGCCCTTTCAAAAGCAGAAATTATTACCATCTTGAAACGGTTGTAAAAGCATCTTACAAAAATTTTCAAAAAGAAGACTTGCTTTGAAAACACCCGATGATATCTTATATTTCTTTAATAATGATTCAATTTCAAATGTATTTTTCGCGGGAAAAGTAAACGCAAGAAACAGCGATGATCTCTACCACATTGCAGAAATAAAAGGTAAAAATTAAAAACCCGAAGTGCATATAAGCTTGCACCACTCGTTCAAAAACATTACTAAATACTTTTTTTTTTTTTTTGTTTCTTTTTTAATATATCAAAAAACTTCTTTTAGAACAAAAATAAAAAGATGTTTTACAATGTTAGGCGGAAAGTATTCATGATTTGGGATAAAGAGTAGTTTAAAATTTTTTAAAATTTCCAATAGCTTTTAAATTTCAATATTTCTACAATAAATATTTTGTAATTTTTTTGAGAGAAATTAAAATAAAAATCAAAAAATATCGATTACCACAGTATAAACTAGTAAAGTTAATGGATATTTAATAACGAACAAAGTAAATTAAAGAAAATTACTGTTTCGATATCACTTGTTAACTTCATTTCAATAAATTATATAATAGACCTTAAAGATTTACTCTGAATATGGGGAGATTGCTGTAGCACTGAAATATATCCAGTTGTAAATGGCGTGATGCTACAAAACAATCCTCGGATTGATAACAAATGATGATGATATAAGTAAATATTAATATATTTCACTTAACTTTTATTAAAGAAAATTAACTCACGAAAACTATATATAGTAAATAGATAAAAGCTAGAAAATATACAAATTAAAGTTAAAAGCTAAGAAATAAAGCAATATGTTATTTGTCACTGTACATTTACGAATGTTTTTGAAAAGAAAATACCTGAGACTTGTCAAAAAAAAAAAAAAAAACGATAATCTTTATTTTTAAATAGGCATTTCAAATAATAGAAAACGGTGTATTTATACATATACAATATATATTTTTGTTCTGTTTATTAAAGAATAATTAATAATGCACTAACCTAGTTTTGATGGGTACATCGAAATTCATGAAAAATAGTTTCTTTAATTTTTCCGTCCGTATTATTTCGTTTTTTTGTCAATGTTTTCAGTACACCTACATTCTTCGTAGAAATAATCTGAAATTGCCGATATAGTTATTATTTTTCGTCTATTTAATTTAATAAATAACTTTAAAAATTAAATATCAGCCATAATCATGCGAATGAAACTGATCGATCTGTAATCGTCCTATCATTGTGACACAGTATATACATAAATCGTGATATATATTTTCCATATAACAACCTTTAGGGTTATTTACTGTCAAAATATACAATTAATCGCAACGTTAATTTCTAAACAATATTAAAAAAATTACCAATTCGTCAGCATTTACAAAGAAAATCCTTACATAAACAGCATTTAATTTAATGAATTTTAAAAGCAAATAACCGCAATATTTAAAATACCGCGATTGTTCGAAATATTACCAAACTTAAAATTGTCCTCCGGAATCACATTATATCGGCCAAACAGATTTTACCATTTTTATGAACCTTTTAACAATTCACGTTCGGTAATTTAGGGAAATGCGGCATGGAAAATGTAGGATAAAAAAATCACGGCCGTTATCAGAGCTCGATGCTATAAAAGAATACACAATAAGAAGAACATGCCTCGCTTCAGATCAAAAATTTTTCATACATTTTGAAATAAAAGTACTACACGAAATTCATACATAAAAGTTGAATTAAAACGAGAATCAGTGCAGCAGCGACACCTATATCTGGCTGAGAATGAAAATTTTCAAGTAAGCATCTTCTGCGAAAAAATGACGGACATCGTCTTATAAAAGGCTTCGATTTATCAATTTTCTGATATTTTCTGCGCAAAATTAAACGTGTAATTAACGCTGTACAGTAGAACTATACTTGTGGATAAACAGGCTTGGCCAAACAAATCAACCACTGATTCATGATTGGATTAGGTATGGGTAACTCCGGGCATAATTATATACTTGGAAATATATCCGTGGTCGGACCAGTCGGATATATTTCCGACAAAATGATTTAATATGTGTCTCAACTCCGAAACATGTCGCACAACGAACAAATGTTGTCATTCCAGACACAATTGAATCCATCTCTGGCGGAGTGATTTGTATATCTCCACTCTGAAATCAAAATTCACCTTATTACTGTTCCACAGAATTACATCATGTTCATAGATTGCAGTATAGAAATAGCGACGGTGTGATTTATTTCCAAATCTGGATGAGTAATGTGATCCACGAATTTAATACTAGGTGTTATTTAATGCGATTCGAACTAGCTATTTTATCAAAAAAAAAAAAAAAAAAATGCTGGTAAATCGGAATCGCGCGAAGAAAATGTGCATTGTGTTTAAGGACGTTTTGTTGCTTTGTGCGTTTGAAGTGCTACGCGGAGTTGGAGATGAATACACAGCCGAAAATGATCGCGATTATACACTAGATATGAGATACGTAGCGGATCTATATCCGCAGTCGGAAAGGACACATATATCCAAATCATCTAGCGAGTTGATTTGCACATCTCTAGATTGGATATCTTAAGTCGAAAAAAGGTTTGCACACTATCCTTCTTTCATTTTCCATCTGTACTAATTGATTATTCATTTGTTCGTACATTTAAAGGCACCGAGAGAGAGAGAGAGAGAGAGAGAGAGAGAGAGAGAGAGAGAGAGAGAGAGAAAGAGAGAGAGAGACAGACAGACAGACAGACAGATCAACAACAAAATAAAAAGATAATGAACGATAAATTTTAAATGAGATAGAGAAAAGCGAACAAATTTTTGAGTGATAAACCTAATACTTCCTAGATAAAAGAATTCCGTTCAAAATTTGTTATAATTGTGCGAAGTACGTTCACTATTAATAGAAACTATATTACATATGTTAAACCCAACAATTATTACCACACTTGCATAAAATTCGGTAATTTCGCTTATAATTAAATATCAATTGCAATGTTTATCGTATTCAAAAACAGAGAATAGTTATCAAGGTTTCGATGTCAGAAATTAGAAATATTAGAACATGTGCATATACGGAAAAATGGATGAAAAAAATGATCCTAAAAAAGTATAAAAATTTTTAAATTCAATAAATTTTGAATTACTTGACATCGTGATCACGCGAAGGGGAAAGTAAATATGCAGAAACATAAACGTCCCTAGCATCAAAATTAATTTAAAAAAAAAACACTTGAATTTTACTTATTTACATAAATTATGGATTTTTAAAAATAAAATTAAAACAATTATTATATTTTCAGAAAATCAACAAATTATATGAAGAAAATAATAAAACACTTGAATCTTGATTTATTTTGCTTTACAGGCGTAAAAAGCTCTGAAGTATATCGTTGTAATGCGAAAAAATCAGCTCACCAGATTTCATTCGTAAACTTGAGTCTCTCATTTCGCTAATCAAGATCGTGTAACTTTGACTTGATTAGTTTTAAAAAACTAAGCTCATAAAATGCTGTCGATACTGTTAGTAAGATATTTTAGAGCAAGTGTTTTTTATTTTCCTATTACGCTTTTACAATTATGTTTTTAACATAATTATAACACATCTTCTGGTAATTTTTTAAATAATATTTTAAAAATTATGAAACACTAAACACAGAAGCCTTTATTAAAAAATTTAAAGAAATTCAACAAATATCCTGACATGTTTCGGAGAAACAACGCTTCGTATTCATCGGAACAGTATTATGTAATAATGTTGTTCCCGTGAATATGAAGCGTTGTTTCTCCGAAACATGTCAGGATATTTGTTGAATTTCTTTAAATTTTTTAATAAAGGCTTCTGTGTTTAGTGTTTCATCATTTTTAAAATATGTAAATACAACCGTGTTGTTTTACTTTTAAAATATAATTTTCATTTCTAATAATTCGGCTCTGTGTTTGTAAAAAACAATACGAATACAATTATTTAATAAGTAAGATGTAATAAAAAAAAGCAAAGATGTTTTTACACAGCGGTGAGTAATAACTTTGAAAAAACCGGTTTTTTCCTGTCACTGAAATTTTATTAGATATTTTAGAAACCGTTTATAATTTTATAATTGTTTGTTTTACAAAATTGTTATTTTCGAATTTTAAAAAGACTTTCATGTCTAAATTTCCTTTTAATAGTGGGCTCTAGTTATTAAAAATTAGGTAAAAATAAAGTCAATAATATATATAAATCGTAAAGCATAGTTTGTAATTTCCGAACTGTGAATTCATTAAAACAAATATTACCATTTCCTCTCGTAGTCAATTTTTCAGTAAGTAGACTGTACGCATTAAAAAAATATACAGATTATTTAGACCAGAAAACACATAGAATTAGAATGAAATTATGTTTTTCCAAGAAAAATAAATAATTACAGACTTTACGTAACACAACATGATGCAATTTGATTGATTATATTAATCTCTTGGCCTCGCGTAAAATATCAATACATATTCAACTACATTTTGGAACATTTTGTTTCTTCGATTATTTTCGTTAATATAAATAATAATTGAAAAAAAAACCACTAATTTTATTGAATTCTCTATAAAGTTTCTCACGTACCTCCTCAATGAGTATGCATTAATTTTCAACAGTTCAAGACAACTCTGGATATTCCTAGAGACGACTTTAAATATCTGTAATAATAAAATTAATTAAAGTACTTATTGTGTTACATAATTAAATGAAATAAACGTTAAATAAAAACTTCATAGAAAATATGTAAGTTAATTGTATTCATAAACACTGCTTATAAATAAAAAAATCTGTAAATATAAATTCAAAGAAAATCAAACTTTGAAGTAAACTAAATATAAGCAAAAACAATTTACCAATACTAAAGGAGCAGTGAAAAAGGCGATTTTTTTTCACACTACACATGCCATTGGCAGTGCCTACGTTAAGGGGTGACAAATTTAGGTAGCCGTGCATGGGCATCTTACGGAATATCACTAATACAAGTTGTAATACTTTTAGTCCTGTACGGTCACATTATAGTTTATTGTTTAGCGTTCTCGTTGAGCATTTCGGTAAAGGTAGTGTTACACAACTTTTATTAACATCCCGAAAATGATTACTATTACCGGATGGAAGTAATTATTACCAACAAATCACAGTATATAATTTCTTTGCACATTTGCGTTATAAATAAAAATACGTTTTTCACTAATATTCATACTACTAATAATTTCCATCATTTTAATTTATATATTAATAATTTACATAAATGAATTATCCCGTATATGAACATTAATAAAAATTACGTACGTTATTGATTATACTTGTAATAAAAATTTTTTGCTTAAAATACCTAAAAATATGGAGCATATTTTTTCTTTGTCGTTTTTTTTTTTTTTTAATGTAAGAACACCCCAAAAAATCATCAATATTTATTTTAAATTTTTGTCTTTTTTCAGATTTTAGTGTATTTATAATAACTATTTTAATTCTAATGGGGAGGGGGGGAGCTGGCCTCTCCTGGGACACGGCCTTGATACTGAAATTTTTCAGTCTCTTGCTAAATACACTTTCAGCATCAGTCAATGAATGATTTAAACAGTTTAATGCTTGTTCAGAATTACGGAGATTATTTCATAATATAACAAGCGATCATCTACCTGAGAGAGATAAAATTCTCGATTGTTTTAAAAATTTAACAAAAAAATCTCACGATGAATTTTCAAAATGTGACATCAGTGGTTCAGTTCAATGCGGAGCTGATTAGAAATAAAACTTTGGCCAATGGAAAAGATGAAAATGAAATTAGTTTGCTCTTAATACTGAATTTCATCAAACAGCTCAGATTAGAAAATTTGTACCTGAACGTATGGATTGTAATGAGAGTATAGTTGAAAGTACTAGTCACCGCTGAGCTGGTGCAGAGAGAAGTTTTTTCGAAACTCAAACTAATTAAAACGTATTTAAGGTCAACTATATTACAAGAACGATCTTCGTGTTTAGGAACCTTATTCGTTAAAAATGAAATAGCACTTTGATATTTTTAGTTCAATAGAGGATTCGGTGAACATAAAAACGGGAGAAGTAAATTTTTGGTTTCTATGGAAAACTTTTAAGAAAATTAGTTATATATAGAATTATCACAACACTGTTCCGTATTTATAAACTTTAAAATTAAATGAGTAAAGGTAAGATCATATGAAAATACTGAGTTTCGGAAAATCTGGATTATCAGATTATAACCTATTGGTATTATTTTACGTACGACTATAAATTCCTCGGTTTGCAATGACTGAAGCAAAAATCTAGAATGTACTAATAAATTTATTTATATGAAGTTTCGGATATTACATTTTAGCGTGCTTGAGTTAAAAAAATGAAAGTATATAAATAACATTTATTGCAAAAAATTAAATACTTCGAACGACTTACTTTTAAAACATTTCAAAAAATGCTGCACTCTTGGAGGGGACCTATCGAAATTCTCCTAGGGGCGCCAAGAGTACCAAAGCCGGCACTGGACGTAAGAATACAAATGTAGCCAATTGCAGTTCAGAAAATGTACTGAATTAAATTAATTAATTTATATATATATATATCATAATCTGTAAAATGGTTACTTTTGAAATATCATTACTTCACAATTTTTGTGTAGTTTTAGATATTTCAACATTCCTTCTTTTTCATAAAACCATAAAATTATTCACATTTCCTGCTATTTGCCTAAAATTTGAATTTAGTTTAAAAAAAAAAAAAATAAAATATTAATACATCTGTAGCGAGAATTTTTGCTGATTTTGTTACAGAAAACTTTCATATTATTATATCTTTAAACCATCTAAATTATTTTTGTTTCGGAAGAAAAACTTTTTATCTATTGCATTTTAATCTTGAAACAGAACTTAATTTTGATAAATATTGTTCAAATAGTAGGCTACCAATTATTATTTCTATTTTTACTCAATTGTGAAGATAGCTTTCTAAAACAAAAATTCATATTTATACTATTTAACTCCAAAGAATCAAACGTAACAATTACCTATAATTAGGTATGCTATATCATTATAGATTTTAACTCTGGTAAGATTAATTTTATACAATACTTTTGAAATTTATCATTACACTAAAACATTATGTAATCTCTTATTTTTAATTACAAACAAAAGTAACATATAACTTTTTGTAATAATTCTATTCAAATGAATCGGAGCTTACACATAATTGTTTCAAATCCAACAGTATATACGGCGCGAAAAAAAGTTGCGAATGATCAGTTACTAAATACTATTTACTTACTTCAGTGTCGCCAATAACTGATAGGAAAATTCGAATACATGTTTTAATTATCTTTTTCGCTTTTGTACAGAAATTCGCTAGAAATACTTTTAAAATAATGTTGTTTTATAAATTTCACGGCGTGTTATAAATAGGCCTATTTGTTAAAAAAAAAATAAATTAACTCCATTTGTTGTAGTACTTATTTTTCAACAGTATTTTGAGCAACCACAAAATAATTTAATTTGCACCAAATTATAAATAAAAAAAAAAAACAAAAACAGATGAATAAAATTAGCTAATACTAAACACTGAATAATTAAAAATGTGAATAAAAATACTTTCGATATATAATTTAGTGAGAGTTGTGTACCGTTATTTATTTTCTAGTTCCCTATCAGGGTATAGGGTGAATTTTAAAACATAAACACAAAAGTATATTTCATTTAACAGGCAGAGAAGACATCTGTGCACTGGATTCTGGTTACCGTTATCGGGCTGGCACTATATTTCCATCTGCGCATTTGAAAAAACGGCAGGATAAATTATACAATTTGCGGCGTTGAAGATTTCATTGTTTTTTGTTTTCTTTATTTCATTTTCACATTTTGTCCGTAATTATTTTTATTTCGATTGCTACATTGCGCGAAGTAGGCTCGTTTTTGTTACATATATTTTTGTTTCAAGTAGTAAATTTTTGATTAAAAATTAAATATATCATCTGATATAATTCGAAAAGATCAATATATGTACGTAAAAAAAAGTGACGTATCGTATTTAAAACTTTTTATGTGGCTAGGAAGTTATTCTTAGTGCAGCTGTGTAATATGTTAAATATGTAACATCCTCTTTTAAAAAATTTTAAAGTTGGAAACTTCAATTACGACGAAATTCGATACCGAAAATTTGTACATGTTAATATAAAATATAGTACTTTGACATCATTGGCTAGTTTGACCGCTTGTTTAAGCTGCGTATTTCATATAAAAATATCGCGGAATAATTCAACGTTGCAAATTGCAGAATTTCGTATATCGTTTGCCTTGCAGTTATTTGCGTAAACAAATATTCCAGATCTCGGTTACTACAAGTCATTTCAGTATGGGTCGGTGAATAGTTCGCGAGTGGTTGCGTCGTCGTGCTGTGATTCGGTGTTTTATTTACATAAGTCGTTATCTTTGTTTATTTGTTGATGTTTTATGATTTTGTGTTTTGTTCAAACTAGTTCGAAAGATGAAAGAAATATATTCTATAAGACTATATGATTAAGTATTTTTCTGTTCACTCGGTGAAGCCATATGTGTAAAAGTTTTTTCAAAATGTTAAGATTCGCTATTTTATTACTGGTGTTGGTATCGATCAGTGCTTCATTTAGCCAGAATTGGTTAAAACAATGGAGACAGAAACCAGTCATTTTAATAGACGGAGTCAAAGAGCCTTTGCAAAACTCATTATCGTACGATCGAGTATATTATTCGAACGCGAATATCTCCAGCGATTTCAAAAGTACCACGAAATTTCGAGCAACTGGTATGACTCACCTTTATTACTTGACGGAAAAATTCGTCGAATTTTTGAGCATTGACCAGGTTCTTCCTCCAGGTATTTATGAAAAATCGTTTATATTTTTTCAAATTTATAAAAAATTTCTCGATAATCGCTTGTGTAGGTGTTCGCGCCGCTCTCATAGGTTCTGCTTATTAGTGATGAAAAGGCAGTAGAACACATATGTTTTTATTTTTAAATTATCACGCTTTTAGGTTATAATGACGAACGTTTTTCCCAATCGAATTGTTGCCGAGAAATTCCTTTTTCGTGTTTTTAATTAAATATTGATTGTGAGGTTTGATATTTTCCATTTTTGCTGATAATTGTTTACACGATAAAAAAGCGTCGTTAATAATTAAAATGTTTCTTTTAGTTGAAGGGAAATATTTTCACAGCTATTTGCAGAGAGTTAAGTAGGTTTTACTAATTTTCAGCGAGCAAGTTTTTTTTTCCCGTTCGCTATTTCGTTTTTATTTGTACTAGTTGCCACGGAACAATATTATAATATTTTATAAATGATTTATTAAAAATTTACGTTTTAAAGTGAAGTAGTGCGAAAAATAGATTAAAATAACTCGAGAGCTTTTGGTAAACGCCTGTTTTTAAAATTAAAAAAAAAAAAAAAAAAGTCTTAATTAAAAAAATGTATGTAATTGATGACATTCAGGTTAATGTTAAAAATGAAGTTGAAAATGTAAAATCGTTAAATGCGGTTGCTCCTTAAAACATATATAAAAATATTGATAATTGAATTAGATGTTAAAATAATTATTTGCGCTGCGCTGTTATTGATTTTGAAATATTTACACAGTAGGAATCGCGATACTCCGTTTTCGAATAATCATTGTAAAGATTTTTTTCTTCATGCGTTTGAACATTATCGTGTTATGGATCTGAAAGAAAAAAAAAATTATTAAGCTTTTAATTTTTTTTTTTGATAAATACCATTATATGTTGTCAATTTTATGTGGAGAAAAGTCTTGTGTCATTTAATGGTACGCTATGTTTCATGTTAGCGATTATAAATTTTGTTTAAAAAAAAAAAAAAAAAAAAAATGTAAAATTACAATTAGCGCATTTCTTACGTTTCCGTTTGTTGTGATTTTAAAATACTTTTCGTAATAATCTGTTTTTCTAAGATTTTTATTTCTCTTTAAAATATTATTTTTATATAGTTACGTCTTAAAATCGCTTTTTTTTTTTTTTTTTTTTGTGCTTTTCCGGTTATTATAGTTCGAGGCGACAAATTACTCAAATAGTTTTAAAAATAACGGCAAAAATTGAAAATCGAAAATCTGTTGAAAAATCAATTTTTTTTTCTCACAGAAAAGTAAAATCGTTTATTGTTTAACAATGTGTTAACTAAATTGAATAAGAATTATACGAAATGATACGAGTTCGAATTAATCACATTTATCGTGACTGAATGTGAATTCATATGATCAGCTGCGTATCATATTCCATTTCAATAATTCCAACGGTGTGCTGTATGTTTTTACAGCGGCGAGATCAGAGAATTCGCGTGTCTCATTATTTGAGTATTAACATTAAAGTCAATAATCTGTTTTTTTTTTGTTTTTTTTCTGGATTGAGATTTCCTCGATCGGCTAGACTTTTTCCTCTGGGTAAATTCGCATTGTCTGCGTTGAGATTTCGAACACATTCGAGATCGACCTATTAAGGAAGTGTTCGAAATTAAACATTACATTATATCTTGCAATACTTGTTCGTTGACGCTTTGCTGATAATAATTTACTACACTGATATTGTTTCGATGTCTAGTGACAAATACACACAATCTAATGCCTTTGATTGAACAGACATATTCTAAATTAGCAACGAAGTATTTCCTCTAATCGTATCGGTATACAGTAGAGCTCCGAAATTCGCAAAGAATGCGTTTCCCAAAATTTCTATTCGAAAATGTTTGTTGAAGTCTACTTGCTTTTTTCTGTAGGTTACTTTATAGTGAGGATTGTGACAGCGAAAATGGCAAATTCTTTTGAATCAACTTACTAATAAAAACTGTATTTGGAATTTCGAAAAAAAAAAAAAAAATATATATATATATTAAATTACACCGATTTTCTTATAATATGAAAGGCGCACAAATTTAATAAAGATGACTATAAAAATAAATTAAAAGTAATCGTATTGGTCGTTTTAAAAAAAAGCGTAATAGATTATATTTTTATACCGTTGCTAATTAAGACCTCGATGATTAGAAATATTTTTAATTGTTGATAGCGCGGTAGCCTCTAGTAGTTAAGGTGCTTGGCTACCATAGTAGATGTGTTACCGGTTTTCGAGACTTTGTTCCGGGCATCTTACAAGTTGCTTTCAGTCAGTGGTGTATAAGCTGATCTGGAATTGAATATTGGTTATATTATTACAGAAATCCCCGGGAAGAAAAATCGAATCCGACGAGAAAATAACCGACTCCTCCGATATGATTCATTAAACCCTTAAGTACATTGTAAAAAGCGCTTAATTCTACAATCCATTATACGTTACCTGGAATATATGGAACTATTAGTTTACTTATTGAAATAGAAGACAAACTGACAATGTTAAATAATTCATTTGGGGCGTTAATTTTTATTGCAATCCGAAAAGCGCCGAATTTCAATACAGATGTTACCGAACGGATTTTTAAAATAATTCGCCAATGTTAAAAACGGTCACTGTTTTTTCGTTCACGAATACTGTGAATTCGCGAAAGCTTAACATTCCGTTCTAGTTTGTTCCATAACGAGCGGGAAAATTCATTGTATCGAATAAACTATTAAGAAGATATTAAAATGCAAATCTTTGTGTCTCGTTTTATCGGCAAAGAAGGTTAGTTTTATTGATGCGCGGAATATTTTCCGGTGTCAGGCACGATTAGTTTCGGTGTTTAAAAAATTTTTCATTTTAATCTTTTGAGCGAGAAAGAATAACCGAGAGTTAAGTCTGCTTGTACTCGGGAACAAAAATAATGCGTCAGCGATTTATATAAGCAGCATCGACGCTCTACAGTTGGAAGTCTATATAGCTGGAGGTGGTGCGTTGGTGAACGATGTTAAGAGTATACCACCGGGTATATCTCCTATAAGCACATTTCACCTACTGCAGATACCACTACGGGAAAATATCGAATTGCTAACTGACGAGAGTAAAATTTACATGCTTCAGCGCTGCTTGTATTGTATTCATCCGTTGGTAATTGAATTCTACAGTATCGACGACCAGCCAATAACTTATGTATTTATCGTACTTCGCTGCGAGCGTGCTTCGTCCGTGCTAGAACGTAATATCGCAAAAAATAAAACACGGATTTGTAAGTTGTTTGTGCCGTATTTTCATACATACAGGCCGAGAAGGCGCAAAACATGTTATAGAGATCATTCTAGCAAACAACTTGGTCTAGTTACATCGTAGGTTTAGTATACACATTTTCTTATTAAAGAGTGTCGCTGTCCGGAGAAGGTGCTTTTAATTTTTCCATTAAACGGATACCTATCGCCTCTGAGTATTTTACATATGATATCTGCGTTGCAGTAATTTTAGGATTTAATACTTGGAAAAAAAAAAAGGAAAAAACTTTTTGTTTCCTGTCGATCATCTCTTTAAAATAATTATATCAAATGATACACAATTTTAACGTAGAATCTCCATTTGAAATATATACTATAACAAGGGTTCATAACGTGTAACTACAGCGCTAATTACACAGATACCATGCGCGATCATGAAAATAACGGAAAAAAATGTATCCTAAAAATGCCCCAGGGTATCATCTAGTTTCATCGCAAGTTCATAGTTCGTAATTGGCTTCTAGCTTTGCCGAAGGTTGCCTCAGCGGAGGCTACATGAATAAGCTGACATCTTAAAATAAAACGTTTTTTTGAAGTTTAAATAATTCGAAAAATTTTTAATGAAGCGCCCATGTTTTTCTAAGTTGAAGAATTTCGATGTCCTGGAAATGCTGCCGCAAATACAGAAATCTGTCATTTTGGACGACACCTGTCATACTGTTCGAAAATGTTTGCATCTGTTACAATAGAAAACTTTGTTACTTGTTCATTAACAATGTTAAGCACCTTTAAATGGAAGAGTTCTAAACCACACAATAATAATAAATAATAATAATAATAATAATAATAAAACTAAATAAATAATAAAAATAAACAATATTCAAGACGATGGTGACATGGTCCTGAGGACTTAATCGTAAATAGAATTTAACGTTAAGCGCTTCAAACTTTAGGTCCGTTGTACGTTTTTTCTTTAGAACTTTTTATGGAACATTACGAGTTTTGAAATAATCTGTTAAACTACTTGTGTGCTTTTCTAATGCCCGTTCACTAAAACGTAGAGCGGGAGAAATATAAAAAAGTATACGAAAAAAAAAAAAATGAAACTAAATGTTTACCGGCATATAAGTCAAAAAAAATATTACTACTTTTATAATAGATGAGAAAATGTTAATAAAACGTTTACTGTGCTAAGTATAAATTCTAGATCGATATGGAACTTGCTTGGATGCTGCTTTTTCAAGATACTTAAATTCATAAAGATCTCTGAAGTATTTGTGCATCTTATTATAGTCATCACAAGCCGCAGTTATTTCTATTCTCAAATAAAAAAAAAGTTACTGTGAAGATAAAGATGATGATATTTGTGTGGTATTTGTCGCGAAAAAAAAAAAAATGTGCGTCAGTCGAAAAGTAACGGTGCTAAAAGTGAAACTTTTTATGGAATGCAATAAATTTTAAACGAGGAAACCAAAAAAAAAAAAAAAAATACATCGAAGTAAAGAAAAATTTCCACTTAAAGCTGTAACGGAAATGATATTTGTTAAATCAATAACAATCTCGAATTAAACACTACAGAAGTCTTGCATGTACATATTTATTATTACATATTTATTATTACATATTAATTATTGTTACATATATTGTTTACATATACGTACATGCAAGCCTTCTGTATAGTGTTTAATTCGAGAAGGTATTATCTGCACACTATTATTTATATTACAAAAATCATTTCTGTTATAGTTTTAAGTAAATTCTTTACTGCAATGTACTTTGTTTGTTTCCGCGTTTAAAATTTATTGCATTCCATAAAAAGTTTCACTTCTAACGCTGTTAGAAGTTTTCAACGACGCACATTTTTTTCTTTTTTTCTTTTCTCGGATGCATGATTTTAATATAAAAACAAGTGCATTAATTCAAAAAAAAAAAAAAAAAAAATCGTTAATTGCTCTATTGCAAACACTATTAATCGGTTTAGTTTTGCTTTTTAAATTACTTTCTTCCATGTATTGGGGCGCTGAAATGAACATTATACGCGTGTGTGTCTGCCTGTTCTTTATCAACTAAATAGTCGTCTAATTTTTCCGACACATATAAGTATGTCGGTTTGCATTAAAATTCTTCAACGGAATAATTGCCCTATCTTTTGGCTACACTTTATCTTACATCTGTACAGCGAATTAATAAAAAAAACTGGTTATTTCTAAATTTTTCGTTTATTTCGTGTACCGCAATCAGCGCGTACAATGTTACAATTCACTCGAACTTTGTACATTACGATAATGTATAAATCAGCAACATACCCATAGGTTATTACTCGTTCGACGAGAATAATCTCGATTCACTTAATTCGTCGCGTGTGTATTCTCTTGTTTAGTGTTTAATCAGTAAGTGTGCGCATTGATAATGAAATACCGAATAAGTGATAATTCTCGAAAAAAGGTCCATTTCGATGAGCGGTAATTAGCTCAACCGCCGGGACCGTCCAAGATAAATGCAATGTCAACCTGATAAGATAATTTATGTCGTTTATCGTCTGCGACCTAGAACGATGGTAGTGTCTAGCGCGCTAGTGAGGGCTCGTTCAAGTATCAGCTGGTACGGTGCAATGACTTGCTCGACTCCGCTGTGGTAGATCGTGATCGCGACGACCAGTTGGACGACAAACTGGTTTTCTACGAGAGCCGATTGAGTTTAAACAACGAATTTCCGAGATTATGAATGTGCGCACGCACAGTTCCAGAATGTCGCTGGCTGGTTCGTTTTGTTTCAGAGTTGTTTTGTTTGGGGATGAGTCTTTGTTCCGCAATTGCTTTTTGTTCACATACATACGCATGCGCACTATCGTTTGTTTGTTGTTAACCTTTAGTAGTTCTATTTTGAAATTGTTTTTTTTTTTTCTTTTTTTTTTTTTTGGGCGCTTGTTGTGTGTGTTTCAGTAATTTTTTTATTATTATTTTGGCGGGTGTTTTTTTTCTTCTCATGTCCCCGGGCCCTCCCACCCCTGCCCCTTTTGTTTATTACAAATAGAACCACTATACTACGTTATTACTATTAAAAATCCTATTATCAACATAACTATTACATTTTTTTTGGATTTTAAATATCGTTTATTTTAATCTTACAAATTTATAAATTTGTAACACGATATAATATCCCATTTGCTGCGATATACATAAGTAAACTAATGAAATTTCCCAGATCAACAGACAAGATGATATAGAAGAAAAATATTACGCTCACGCGTACGAAATAATAATATATTAGTTTAAGTAATATAGTTATAATTAACATATTAAAGGAAAAAATAATTTTACCGCAGAAGAATTTTTGTTTTTCTGATAATTTAATATTGGCTCGGCGTTAAATCTAGTATCACTAATTAACGTTCTTTCAAAACGAGGTAATCGCGAGCCTAGCAAAAAGCACACGTTTACCTGGGTTTTTTTTCTCTTTTTCTACCTAATCAAGTGACGTCACCTAGCTCGCTCTTCTTATTTGCCAAAAAGCGAATAACGAGAAGTTTTCTGTTCTGTCCGTTTAGGGGAGAAATTTGCGCGGTTGTGTGTTGTTTCTAATTAAAAACACGGGGCTTTTCATTGCAGGGTTTTTGTGAAAAAAACTTTTCCCTTAGAGTTATTCAATTTAAATATATAGAGACATTTGATCTCTCGCTATAATATATACGAGAATCAATCAATGCGTTGATCGAGAATGACGACACCGCTTGCAGTATTGGGGTCAATAATAGTTGAAAATTAATAGTTTTCCTTTTTTTTTACTATTTATCGTAAACGGTGTTTAATAAAGAAAACCTGAGGATATACTCTATAGCCGATGATCACAGTTGTATGATATTAAATATACATTTGAATTTTATAAACTGATGGTATTCCGATTAAAATACAACAATAATTTTACTATTAAACTTTCCGGTAATTAAAAAAAAAAAAAAAAAAAACAAATTACAAAAACGAAATTTAATTTAAAAATAAGTTTTAAGTAATATAGAATATAGATTATAAATGTATATAGTTTTATTTAGTAAACTATTGTGAACTAGGTGCATAAAACATGTATATGATATTTTTATTATTTTAAATTCAGTACATATAAACAATTGTAGTGCATGCGCATGCACTTAACAAAACTAATCGCCGTTAATTTACAAATTATATTATTAATTAAATGTTTATTCATTATCAATTATTTTAACTAGATTTCTTCGACCGGTTTGTTATATTATTAGATAGAAATTCATTTTTCATTATGAAATTCGATTTACACATTACAACGTTGCGGGGCGGTCATTTAAGATTTTTCTATTATTCGCCTATGATTGTCATTTTTTAAAATTAAACATTGTTCTTCATTAACGTAATTTTGAATAAAGATTTGCATCGGACTGCCAATTTTTTTACAATCCCAACACCAAATTTCGAAAAAGCTTCCAGCTGTTTTTGCTGTGATCCACGTTTCTGATCCGTCTAGAGAAGCGCGCTTTCGCTTTAGACGTACACTTTTATTACTCCTTTTCGTATGCTTACGTTTCTGCATGTTTGCTTTTTTCGTTATCAAAATTTTAACTTTTGCTCGTGCAATTCTAGATCTTACTTTTCTGTTGTTTCTGATATCGTGTGTTGTCGTTGATGGTCAATATTTTTCGTGTTTCCTCTATTAGTAAAGATTAACGCATTCATATACGGGGGGGCGAATCCAGAAGGACATATTTTGGGGGGGATTATATAATTACGTAAAATCTTCTACGGTAGGCATCTCTGGTTTCATAAAGAGAAAATCAAATAACGACCTTTGTAGAAATTCAAAAAAATCTGTTTTAAAAATACATAATTATTACAATTTTTAATTTAACTTTTGTTTTATTTTTATTTATGAAAAAAATAAAACGAAATTATAAAATTCTCGGTAAAATGGTAGTTTAGAAATAGTAAGACAGATAGTATTTTTACTAGATATTACTTTATTTTTTTATTTTTTTTTATTTTTGTTAGTAATCCGATCCGAATTCTCTTTGTCCCCATGGGGAAGTTTGAATATTTCTCATTGAACTCTATTTTTAATTAAAATTACAAAATAAAAATAAAAAGTAAATAAAAATGGCAAAAGATCGATGATAGTTGCGTTTCAGAATAGAATAAAAATGTACAACATTAATAGTTTTACTAGAAAATAGTATTAAATGTTAGTTATTAAAATCCATAGGTGTAAAATTCATACAAATCTTTTATAGCATAAATTAAGTTTCTCTGTTACAACAACGTTTTTTAAAGAGGCTTTGGTTCTTTGAGGGGGGGGGGGGTCCCCTATAATATTATTAATATAACATATGTATATATATATATATGTTATATTAATTTAATATTTTTTTTCCTAGCTGGAAATGATGTGATGATGAAAACGTTTCTAAAATAAAATTATGTATAAATCCATTTTTAAGATGTTTAATACAATTCACGTTTAGTAATTATTCGTTATTTTATTTTATTAATTAAATAAAAAACAGGATGTACGGACACAACAGTGTTACTTGAATTAGAGAGGATTACGGGCATCGGACCCCTTTCTCCTTCTTTTTTTTGTCTATGTGAGCCACATGTAAGAATGTTCATAGCACACAAGCAAACCCTTTTGTTCCATTCGGAAGGGATAACGATTTTTTTTTTTTTTTTTTTGGTTAATAATTTTAAAGACTGCGACCTAATAAAATTAGTGTACAATAACTTTGTAGAAATTCAAAAATTTCAATTTATTCCAAATCATATCCGGCGGGGATCATTTAAATGTATTCACATTTCAAAAAGTTTCTCCAGTGAGCAGAAATGAGATCACTTGTTCTACAGTCTATGCATGTGTTTGACATTTGGATTTCCGAATTTTTGTCTAAACTGATGTGTCCTTTATTGTTTATTTTTTCCTTTTTTTCGGCTGTTACTGCGGAATTGCAGATTATATTGAAAAAAATACTTTTTTCTCATTCCTTTGACTTGTAAGTTTGTTATAACGTTATAATTTTTCATTTTTTCTCCGATTTTAAACAATTTCAGATTTGCTGCAAACTTTTCGAATAATAGAAAATGGCACACGAAAGAAACGAATTTCGCCCGAATACTGTTGATTCTTTTTTAAAGCTTTCTCGATAGGTTTCTTCAGCCCAAGTTGGATTTTTATACCGTCAATCTTTGGATAAATTTCAGTTGAAAATTCATAATGGTCGTATTGCATTGTTTGAACATTTCTGCGATACCCGAAGAAGATTCGCTCTTTTCAGATTTTTAACCGAATAACGAAATTGCTTCCGCCACTTTTTTGTTGTTTAAAGTTCGGTCTTTGTTGTGGAAAAAGAAAACAAAAAAAAAAAACAGATTAATACATGAGGGATAAGTTTTGCTTTCAGAATTACACGTAATTTTCATTTTATTTACTTTCTGCTCGAGAAAATAATTCGACAATACGCGATAACTTTTATATGATGCGACGTAAATATACCGTTAGAAGAAGATATATACATCGAAAATAAACACAACGTTAAGAGGACAGCTGATCAGCATGATGAATTATCGCGTAGAAGGGATGCCGCTACGGTCTGGAATCGACATCATTTTTTATAATAATAATTATTATTATTATTAATCTTATTAATTTTTTTATACAAATAGGCGGTTAGACTTTAAATTTTAAATTACAGAAAATTACGCTGAAAGGACACAATTAATAAATACGTACAAGTAATAAAAACAATGATGATTTTTAGCAATAGTAAAAAATCGAAGTTGATGTAACATTATTATCTTGGAGGGGGGGGTGATTTGGCGACGGCTAATTTGCGACTTGTCCGAGTCAGGTGTAATTACGATCGACGAGGATTAGAATTATGTATATCGAAATTAAATTGTTACTTTGGCAAACGAAAATCTCTCGGGGGGGGGATGATAATTTATAACTGGGTTTCTCGATAACGTATTTGAAAAATATCAGTTACGTAACCGAAAGAACGTAATTCTGTTTTTCTATACAATCGGGGCACTCCTTCTGCAGTAAAGTAAGTCCCGCATTTATCCCAGATTAGGTATCATTACGGATTGTGTGGAATTAAGCTTTTCACAATGTACTTAAGGGTGGCTTCCAATGTGCATCTGAAGAGAATATTGGGGCTCCAGCTCTTTTCTCACCCAGGCGGATTCGACTTTTTTGCTCCATATTTTTGTGTTATATAACTAATATTACCAATTTCAGATTAGCTATAAATATGCTTCTGGAAGTAACTTGGATGACCCAGAGCGAGACTAGAGTCTTAAAAACCTATGACACCATCACTCTGGTTTCGTAACCGAGCATCTTAACCACTAGGTTATTGCGCTATATAACCGACAATTAAAGGGAAGTCAAAAATTCAAAATTCAACTGTCTGCCATCGATTAAAGTGCTCTTGGGCCGTGTCTATCCCCTTCGATTATTCCTTCCCAACCACGCCGCCGATTTCAATGACCTCGGCACGCTTTTCGCTCATCGCCAATGCTCAATGTGTGGTGTGATACATTTTTACCTTTACAGCGAGATCTCATGTACTACCCCTTTTCATTTTCTCCTTGATGGCGTACGCAATTCCTTGTCTACCCTTATTTTTATTATTTATTTATTCTAAAATACTCATAATGACAAAAAACATACAACGCAATCTTTAATTAGTAAACATTCGGCATCGAACGTTTAGCGCATCTTGTATAGTATGCCATTCGCGAAGGCAGATTATTATCTATGCTTCGGGCTTTGTTTTACACGAGATACACATAAACTGCAGTCCATAACAATTGTATCATGTACGTAGTTTATCTATGTACATATATATATATATATATATATATATACATATATATTTATCTGATACACGTCGATAATACGTGACGATATAATGATAACGTTGCACTAATGATAAGTAAGAGATTCGGTGTTGGTAAAAATTTTCCGATTGTATTGAAGTTCGATCGATGTTATCAAACAGTTGGGCGGCTTTTTTCTCATTTTATTACGAGTTAGCGATGAGAGCGGGCTACTGATGACGACGGTAGTATTGATAACGCGAACGATGTGATTTGCTTGCACACAGTTTTAAAACACAATGCGGGTTATTCACCTCTGTGTAATTGTAACCACGGTAACTAGAATATACGTAGCAGGGGTCACGGCACTTAGGTTTTTTTCTAGTGACCTCACTGGAGACTTCTGTGGCACCATTAATACCGTGCTCGTCTCGCTGCATTACACTCTCTTTATTAAGGAATAATATCGTTTGAGACGCTATTTGTTTTTTTTTTTCGTCTACATTTATCAAGGAAGTCTCTGCTGTTCCAAATAATTTTTCGTTTTTAATTACGAAACCGCGCTTATTTTGACGACAATAAAAAATCGGGTTATTTTTTTAGTTTTTTCTGCGCGATAAAAAAATAATTAATTAGCTGCGATATTATTGAATTCCGGGCGATATTATTTTTCACACATAGAATAATTACCGTCTTAAAAGATGCATAATAGGGACATATTTAATATCACCGCACTACGTTGTGGTCTTCACGGCACAGGACGGAAATTGCAACTGCATACCGATTTTGATCCTTACCCGTGTGCGCATACTAGTTGGTTAGGTTGTAATGCTTCACGAGTTAGTGGAGATGATTTTTCTCTCTCTCTTAATCTATCGAACAAGTGGCACTAATGTAAACGCCAGTTGCACCAATTTGTGCGGGCTAATTTTTACTTCGACCAGATTATAAATTAGTAGGACGGCGTTACATTTAGAAAGACGACCCCGGGTCCTTGTGTTCTTATTATCCTGTATAAATCTATTATTCGTTCGAAGTTACATTATCGTTCCTTCTTGTACGATAGTGTTTTCTCTACACAGCGCTCTTTCCAAACTGGATCGTGTAACGTTTGTCTCTGTCGCTGTCTTGGAACTTTGAAGTCGTCAGCCCACTGCTGAAGTTCTTTCAGAAACCAATATGGCTCCTCTATATATTCGTCGGTCTTATCTTGACTATCGTTTCTAGATTAAGCGACTTCCTATTTCTTCGTCCGATCTCATTAACACTTATATTTCCATATTACACAATTGGCGTTTCTCTCCTAGGAAAATCCCTATTCTTTCTCAAATATTTTCCAAACGACTTAATCAATTCACTCCTTAAGTTTTCTCTTATAACAAATTTCCTTACTTCACACGTTAAATTACTCTAATTTCCCGTATCCGCCTATAAGATATACTCTCTTTTCACCATTCACAAGAACCTGCCGGCTCATGTAGTCGTCCAACAGGAATATGTCATGCAATCCTTATTTCCTTTTCACACTGTTATCTTTACTGATAGTTCTAGAACGTCGGACGGTACAGGAGCTGCCTTTTTGCTCCCATCACTCAACACTATTTTGAATCTTATAAACTGTCTTTCTTCTGCTCCATATTTACCGCCAAGTCCTCAGCGTTATCCTTCGTGCTATATCATCCAATACATCACTTCCACTAATGGTATTCAATTAAATTACCGATAGTCTCGGATTCTAAAGGGGTGCTACTGTCTATCGTCTCTGCTCTTCCTCGTCATTAGACTTCATAATTCTCCTGATTTGTTCCCTTGTCACTAGATTGTATATCGTTCGTTCCATTCAAATCGATTTCTTATGGTTCCTCCAGTCGTGTTGGCATTGAGTGAGGGCGCAATGAATTGGTTGATTCATTAGCTCGATCTGCCGTTCAAACTGTGTGGTGTCAATTTCTATCCAAATTTTCTTCTTGCAATCTTAACGTTCTTTCCAGGAATCGCCATCGTAGACGGTGGCGCGATATTTATCCTCTTTTATTCTCGATGAATGCTTTTTTTTTTAGTACCCAAACCCATTCTCCTCCGTACCACTATGACTTCCCTCATCTCTCGCGCTTTTTTATCCCTTCTATATGCAGGCTTCGCCTAGATCATAGTCGACTGTATCCTCTCTTTTCACTTTTCTATGTCCTCTTCTCCCTTTTGTTCCTTCCATCATCCGGATGATTCTGATTTACTCTGCGACACAAATCACATCTTCTTCGAATGCGCGTCTATATCTACAGAACGCTCTCACTTCTACGGTAAACTCCTGAAACTTGGTTTACCTGCTCCATATATAGTGCGTCATTTATGCTTTCATTTCCATTTCCGGCAATCATTCCTATTATAGCGTCCTGCATTGCATCTATGTCCAGCAATATTTTGTTCTAATTCGTTTCTCTCTCTTTCACTAACACAACCTAATGTTGGGTAATGCCCTCGACTGGCGATCCTCCGCAACAAAAAAAAACAGGCTGTTACGGTCTGTTTATGATTGCGTTAAAACAAATTTTTTCCTTTCTACTTTTCGGTTTTGTCGATTATTATTATTATATTATTATTATTCGGTGTTTGTTTGAGGCTTGCCAGATTTTCTCGTTGCTCAATATAGCAGTAAGTCGGAGAGAAAAAAAATGTACGTTACGAATGTGCTTGAGCAAATCCACTTATTTCCAGCCGTATATCGTTTGAAACGTACTTGTATGAAATTGAGTAGATTCAATTTTGAGAAAATTTTTAATCCAGGGATTTAATTTTAAAGAAATAGGTGAAAAAAGGAATTAGTCGCGCTGCGAAATTACCGGAATGTCCCAAATTCAATATTCGCAATGTAATGCTAAAATGAAACGTAGCGTCAGCTTTTTTTTAGAGAAAAATTGTGTCCTTAGAAAATATTTTTATAGGTTGCGATTGTCTGTTCATGTGTATAGCGAGCATTTCTAGTGCATTCAAAATTTTGTAATAAATATATAATGAACTAGCTGTGCCGGCGGAGTTGCTCGCGTGAATTATGATTCTAAAAAATTACTTTATTTGTTAAATTACACCCGCGCGGAATTCAGTTCATGACTGTGTAAGAGTGTCAGTAAATGATTATTTGTCAAAAGATTTTTTATTGACCGTGGCGGCTCGTGAATATTGGGGAGACTAACTTTTCCAGAAGCACAGCACATACCGCTAGGTTCATTGGCCCATTTTTTGGCAGAACACTTGGAGCAGATCTTATTCATGGCTCCGATTTGGACGGAAGACTGTTGAGCATAATCAATCTGTGGATCGTATCTGAAAGCCGATCTGTTACTGTGAACTAAAACTCGATTACCAACTCTAGCCGTTGACGTCTGTTGTCTTTCTCTCTGATCTCGAAGGCGTTGGGAACGCTCAGAGCTCGATTCCCTAGTGCGAGCTTGTATGTTTGTCTAATATTTTGCTCTTCAAGCCGCTGCAAACGCTCCGTACTCGACTCTCGCGCGCGTACTTGAAAGGTTCTCAAATTTTGTTCAGCAAGCCGCTGCGAACGCTCGATATTCGACTCTCTGGCACGCGATTGCGACGCGTATTCTCTCTGACTTGCAAGACGATTTTCAGTTCCTGATGAAGATTCTCCATTACGATGTATTTTTGATGCCTTCGCCTGAGAACTATTTCTAGAAAGTTGAGATCTTAATCTTTTGGGCATTTTGCACCTTTTACAAAAGATAACGGTAACGCTCGAACATTTTCATTCCTTACGTTAACACACTATTTCCAATTAGTGATGAGCTTGTAAACGATGCTAAGGCGATCTTTATCCGAATTTACATTTTCCCATGGTAATTAACATTGATATTTTAACGTTTTATAAAAAAGTTTTTGGTCATTTTTTTACACCTTGAGTTACATTATTGGAGTTTTAGTAAGGATCCCTAATTTTTTTGAAAATATAATATAGCCTATGTCACCCGGAGATAGTTTAGCTTCCCAACGGTGAAAGAATTTTTCAAATCGGTCCAGTAGATTCCGAACCTATTCAATGTAAACAAACAAACAAACAAACAATCAAATCTTTCCTCTTTATAATATTAGTATAGATGAACACAGCCAGGCATTATGATATTTAAAATGCATCGGTGTTTGTCCTTCTTTTGTTGTAGCACTTATCACTCTTTCCATTTTTCGAAAAAATGATAATGACTTAAAGCGTGTTAGTGTAATCGTGCCGCTCAAAACAGGCTGGCTATTTAGTGTCGGTATTTCTTCTGTGTTTAATGTGAATCGTCTAGTTTAGAGACGGATTGCTGTTATAGTTTGCTAAAAACTACTTGATGAATTTTTTAAAATACACATACAGACAAGCTAGCAATTATTTCAATAGACAATCGTGGCAGATACAATACGAGAAAAAATGAACTCTGCTCCTAATTTAACTTTTGTTCGTCACACAGTAAATAACAAATTATTCGACGCATCTCCTCACTGATTTGATGGCATTTCTTTGTGACTAAAAATTAAATTAAATGTTCGAATAAAGTATAATGAAGAGGTGTTTCATTTACTCTCTCTTTCTATATATATATATATATATATATATATATATATATTAATTATAACGTAATTCTTAGGCTACCTCCCATTAGAAAAAATGTCCCAAAAAAAAGTTCCAATTTTATGTAACGTTTGTTATATTTTATAGGATTTTTATTATTGTTATTTAAAAAATATCACAATTTTATATAACGAAATATGTAACGAAAAAATGTCTTAATTTTATATAATGAAAGTTAAATGTTAGGGTAGGATTTTTGTGGTTATGTTATTTTTTTTGTGTTGTTGCCAGTAAGAATTACGTTGCAAATTTTGGTAATTTTATATAAAGTATAGAAGAGAAAGAGACAGAAATGAAAACAAGAGTGGTTTAGGGGCACAGCCTCTTGAGAGGCCAAAATGGCCGAATTTTTTTATATATATATATATATGTATTATATCGAAAATATCATCATATAAAAATATATGATATGTAGAACGGAACTAATATTACACAAAAATCCGTCAGAAGTATTTAAAAAATCTCAGCGCACTCGAGGGACATCGGGAGTCATTTTCATTTATTAACTTATAATTGAAACTATTGCTTTCTGTGCATTTCTGCGCTGCTTGCAAAATCTCTTGTACAAGGCACGTTACACGTTACTGGTCGATGGAGAATCAATTTTCCTGTCGGGTTAGATATTCTTCTACGATCGTACATAATAAACCCCTCTACTCCTCTATTAGGTTAATATGAAAAGTCGGTAATTAAATGTTTAATTCGGTATATACTACTAAGGCCAGTCTAAAATGAATACTAAATATCGTTTAATTATTTGGCGATCTTTAGTGAATTCACAAGTGTATTTCAAATTTTTCGAACCTTTTCTATCTGTATAATGATTGTTTCGTAAATTGTTTGACGGATTATCTGAGTTTGTCATTATTGCTGCAACTATATCGCTTTATTTTTCAGAGAATCCGAAAATTATTAAGAAGAAGGGAAAAAAATGTTTGTGTGAATTGGAGAAGGTATTTAAGGAGTTTGTTATTGTATATTTTCTAAATGTCACGTTTTAATTTCATTCGTTAAACAATAAACGAAATATTCGACTTGTGACCGCACGGGTATGTTTATTGTTTACAGTTATACGACGATTATTTAGATGTTAGAATTCGAAAATTTGCTTACTGTGTCGGACATGGCTCGGTATCGCACTTAAAATTTGATCGGAATCGCGCATTACCCGAAGTATTCATTCATTCAGGGAGACAACCCTAAATTTCGGGAAATACGTTTTATGAGGAACTAATAAATTTCGTTAAAAATTACATTAATTACCTCACTAAATTCGTCGGACAAAATACATTTTTAGTCAAAATTAAATGCGTGTAAAAACTTCGCAACCAGAAAAGGAAACTTGAGAAAATTTGCAAAAAATTGTAAAAAAGTAACATTGTATTTTCTCTCTACATATGGAATAATGCATTTTTTTGTTCTTTTTTTATTTTTTTTTTATTTTTTTTACTATAAGTGTGACATTGAAAGAGATCGAGATCACATTTAATATGCCCTAAAAAGTTTCAAAAATTTTGGAGAAGATTTAGCGAAGAAAATTTGTTTTTAAATGGAAATTACATTGTTTAGCAGGCGTATCCGTTTAAAAATCTGGTTTAGAAGAAGAAAAACGGACCGCGTCGCAGAAATGAAATTTTTAAAATTTCAAGGGACAATTTTGCAATTTATATTCCAAGTTCATAAGTTAACTACGTGTTAACTCGTGTGATAATGCTTTTTTTTTTTTGTCTCCGTTTATTTTAATAAATTTTAATAATTATCTTCACTTATAGTTTTAAAAAAAATTAGTACTTTTCGTCTTCTATTGCTGCTGATCATTTATCTAGGAGGCAGTGAAAATCTAATTGTGTCATATTCCGTAAGTCAGATATGGGCTATACACCCATAAATTGAAATTAATTCTCTCTTCCTCAATCGATCGATATTATAATTTAAGGTCACTGCCTCATAATTTATAATAATAAAAGAAACCGTGGCGTAGACGATTGGACTTTTTCCCCTTTCGGGAAAAAGACGATGACCCGCGGGCACCAGTGACACAACGTGTCACTAACTGATCGGTGGGTCTCCACTTGTTAGTATGAAGCAGATACGACAAAAAAAAATACACAAACACATATATATATATATATATATATATATATTATTATTATTATTATTTGTCAGCTGATCAACCAGTATTTCATGGTGTAGCCTCTTGTTGAATTGAGTTCCAGATTAGGTGGTCCGTTGTTCCTCCACTATTCTTCGTCATTTCTGCCGGTCTTGGGCAGTTCTGGTCCATGTGACCCCCCAGTTTTCGTCTAATTTCATAATCCCACTTCATGTGGGGCCTTTTTCGAGGTCTTTTAACTCCTCGTGGGTACCAATGTAAAATTCGTGTTGTCCATCTTTGGTCTGTTCTTCTCGCTGTATGTCCAGCCCATTGCCGTTTTATTTTATTTATTCTTTCTATTATATCTGTTAATCCTGTTTTATCATGAATCCATTCTATCGTTTTTCGGTCTTTTTTAGTAATTGATAGCATGCATCTCTCCATCGACCTTTGAGCTACTTGTAATCGGTGTTTGAGATTTTTGGTTAGTATCCATGTTTCAATATATATATATATATGTATATACATAATTGCACAAAAAATAACAACTAAACACTGATTATTTTTATTCACCAAATCAAAATAAAAATAAAACGCGACTAGCCAAACGGCTTGGCCCCGAAATCGCGTTATGCACGACGGTACGGCGATGCGGACTAGCGAAGGTTCGAAACTCGCAACACGGCGTGGCGTTGACTAGCATAAAAACAAACGGTAAACGGCAATGAACCACTATCCACGACTCCCGTATATGATAATTAACCGGTAACTAATAATTACCTTTAGCTAGTCAGATCGGCTCAATATATTACATTAAAACTAACAGTACATTACCGAAATCCTTATCAATTAATAACACATAGCCGCTACAGGGCTGATCTTCTCGCACGGCTTACGCGGCTGCCAGTAACGTTACCTTGCCGTCGCAGACCACACATACCAGGACACTTACATGACCCCTTAACACGTTCCGAGAAATTTGAAGAAAATCGGAAATTCGACATATTCGGCCGTGTAAATATCCCGGCCGTATTCTCTGACGACGATGAATCATAATAGGATTGATGTCGAGAGATCGAATGATTTTAATCAGAGAATGATTTCTAGCTCGACATCATCGCGCCAGGTAAATACTGAATATCCGTATCAAAATGTATTACATAGTATAACGAGTGTGCATTACGAGCGGTAGTTGATTTACTTTTATCATATAATTCAAGTTAACTTGGCAGTAGCGGAATGGGCAGATTAAGGATTAGAGATCTTGTACTTGCGCTGAGAATCGGATGTGCATGGATACATTATATATATAAACTCGGCCACTTTGGCCTCGCAAGGGGCTGTGCCCCTTGACCCCTCCTGCTTTCATTCCTGTCTCTTTCTCTTCTATACTTTATATAAAATGATCAAAATTTACAACGTAATTCTTACTGGTATCAACACACACAAAAAATAACATAACCACAAAAATCCTATTCTAACATTTACCTTCCGTTATATAAAATTAAGACATTTTTTCGTTACATTTTTCGTTACATATTTCATTACATAAAATTGTGACATTTTTTAAATAACAATAACAAAGATCCTACAAAATATAACAAACGTTACATAAAATTGGGACATTTAGCGTTACATAAAATTGGGACATTTTTTTGGGACATTTTTTCGAATGGGGGGTAGCCTAAGAATTACGTTGTAATTAATATATATATATATATTATGTATGTATATATTATGTTAGTGTTTATTACTTGCAATATTTTCCTTCCTCTGATCGGTTTTGCCTGTATTTGCATCGCCAACATGAATATTCCGTTTTCTCATATTTTATGCGCCATGTATTTTAATTTTCTTCTTTTGGTGTCTTCAACTAAAACCTCATATTTTTGACAGTTTTCGGTAACATCAAATTTCAAATGTGGGGATATTTTCACATTCAGCGCTCATGGTCCATGTTTCGCATGAGTATTTCAGCACCGACCATACGCAACACTGCATCCTTTTCCTCCGGAGATTCAGTCTCATCTTTTGATTTACTAGCACCCTGCTTAAGTTAATAAATGCACATTCTTTGCCATACCAATTCTTGTTTTTATTTCTTTTATGTCTCTGCCATCGTTACTTATTAGAATTCTCCTAAATGTATCTGTACTCATTTACTACTTCTAGTTTTTGTGTTCCTCTATATTTATATTTACCTTTTTGTCATCGCTTCTCGTCAACTTCATTACCTTTGTTTTTTATCGGCATTCATTTTTATATTAATCCGGCGCTATTTATTTGGTTCACGATTTTTTGCATTTCAGTTTCCGCGATTATATCACTGCTTTGTCATCTGCATAGCTTATTTCATTTATTATTTCGCCATTTATCTTGATATTTTCTTAATTCGCGCTTCTCTTATAAAATCTCCTCTGCACGTATGTTGTATAATCTTGGAGACAAGGGGTATCCTTGTCTCACCCCTCTCTCAACGCTGCATTTGTCTTTAGAATATTCCATTCAAATTTTTACATTCGCGCGTTACAAATTCTTAATTTCTCTTATATCTTTATCGTCTATATTTTGTATTACTTTAAGATTTCGATCATTTTCCTATGGTTAACACACACTATCGAACGCTTTTTCATTAAAGCACGAGATTATATCGCTCTATTTGCATTTATCGTTCTTTGTATGAGATGACCTTTAATAATGCAATCGCGTCTCTCGTTCCTTTTTTCGCTGCGAAACTATAATGGTTTTCACTCTAGTTTTTATCATTCAACAATCGTTCGATTTATTAATTATTGTCTACAATAATTTAAGCGTGTGACTCATTAGAGCAATGATTCTATATTCGGAACATATTTGTGAACGGCTCTTCATTGGTATTGGCACAAAATTTACAGTTATTATGAAGTCTTCAGGCAGCCTACTTTCATTGTATATTTTGTTGATAATCCTCAGCAGCTCTTGTTCACATCTCGGTGTAATGATCAAATCCGCTGATATCAAGTTTTCCCCTATTGCTCTGTGTCTTTTTATAACGTTTCGGAGTTCCTAAATTTCTATTTTTGGCGCCGTTTCAGATTTTTTAACGTTAACTTGATCAGGACGAGTGCCATCTTTATATAATTCTTCGATATAATCTGGCCAAACTTTTTCTGTTTCTCGGCTGTTCACACAATATTTTCCATCTTTCCCCTTCATATGTGTTGTACCGCTCCGTTTATTTTTATGCATTACCGTCATTTGTTTTATTCTGGTACGTAGTTCTCTGCCATTGTGTCCTATACATGTGTATAGTTCTAGTTGCCGAATGAAAAGTGTATCAGTTAAAATTCATGTGATCAAAAAGCCGTTTTGTGTATGGCTATTACCTCGGTGACTAGCTTTAACAAAAAAATTTTCTAGTTTCTTCTGGCTTGAAAAAGGAAGAAATCAATCGTTCAGCTGCATCAAATACCCAGAACCGAACCGAATTAAGCAAAATTTTTATATGATAATATTAATATTGATGTACGTTTAATTATTATTCTTGTTAATCTAATGTTATTATTACTTTTTTTTTTTTGAGTACGTCAGCAAAGGAACTTCGTTCATCGGCAATAAGAAAGGAGAGGATCAGTTAAATACTGATTCGGTCAGAAATGGCTGGAATGAAGGAAGCAAGCATTGGGATAATAGACTAGGAGGGAAGTGACAGGATGGATGAGGCGCAATAAGGACCAGGAAACCCAAGGTATAATAACAAGTTTGAATAACGAGAGGTGGGCGTTCAAATAAGATTATGTTAGGATCATAGACAGCTCCGTGATTCAGATGAAGATGACACACTTAAGACAGTGTATTAATTGAAAACACAAAGAAGGTAGCAGAACATCGCAGAAAAGGTAAGTCATAAAATCATGGGAAGGTTTTTTTTTTTTAAATCCCATTTTCAACATTGCGGATGGGGAAAATTTATTCTGAAATTTGTCTGTAAAGGAGCAGGAAACTAGAGTACTTAAGAATATAATGCGTGTATATGTTATGTAAAAAAAAATACAAAATTAACTATGTGTGTAGCAGCTCCTGCAAGTGTACTTAGATTATTAGAAGGTGACAGGATGTAAACATAGTCTCCTGCCACCAACCACATTGTTTGTAACTAGTCTGTATTTCTTCTTTTTTTTTTTATTTTTTATA
The DNA here is from genome assembly GCA_039619475.1 of Icerya purchasi. NCBI lineage: Eukaryota > Metazoa > Arthropoda > Insecta > Hemiptera > Monophlebidae > Icerya > Icerya purchasi. Next base: position 453,102,440 of record CM077115.1, read on the forward strand.
TACAATCTTAATGTAATAATAACGAGAAAGGCTGAAGAGACTACGTCGAACATCCAAAAACGAACAGCAACCTCGGGATCACGTTTGACTTAAAGTGTAGACTATTACTGATTGGACAGCGTAAATTTTAAGCGCATTGCCCCTTTCAGCATATTGAAGGAAGTCAGCATAGTTTCTTCTGTCGAGAATAAGCAAAGTGCGTAAGGATTCTAAGTTGTAGAAATCACGAATGTCGGAAAGGGCAGGGCGATAAAAAACAGAAAGTGTCTCAGGTCATCGACTAAGTGTGTAATGTACAAAATATGCACTCGGGGGCATCGGCAAGCCCAAATCTGTATAAGTAGGAATGAAACTATTTCCGGACAACACTGCGCGTTGAAAAAATTTAATTTCATGTTTTTCAACTTTAGTCTAAGAGCAACATCGCGGGCAGCAACTCGAATGTTTTCCTACCAGTGAAGTTATTGTCCCACCGTCTCTGCCACTCATCCAGTATCACAGTTTATCCACATATTTCCTAAATAGTTTTTTGAAAATCGGCTGCGGTATCTGTAGAAAGTTGTTTTCTAGCAAGCCTAATTGTTTCATAGATGTGGAATTAACTAACCTATGCTCATTGATCATAGCCCTACCAAAATGAGACATTGGCAGGACGCCGCAGATCACAGAAGCTGCTGAGGTAGGTGAAGTCTTATATAAAGATGCTATAGGCAACAGGAATTTCCTCTGTTGCTTATTTACTCGACCTAAAACTCGTTTATTGACATAGAGAGCAGCGCCATACCCGTACAGGGCCTGAGTCAGCCCTTGGTAGAGTATGCACTGCTCCCTAAATGCCAACCCCCAAGCATTGGGTTGAATTTTGGCGAGTTTTGTGTAGTCACATTTAGAGGTGATCATGTTGTAGTGAGGAATAAAAGTGCGATTTTCATCCACTATTATTTCGAGATATTTTAAAAGGGGGTTATGAAGTAATGAATTTCCGGGGACACTAGTGAACGATTGGAAACCCTGCCAACAACTTCACGATCACCAAATACAGAAAAGCTGCACGTGGGAGCGGAGAATTCCAAGCCAAATTCACCTATAGTAGTTCCCTCCGGGTATTTTGAAATAATTTCTATTCGCTTATAGGGGGATAATTACGATGTACGTCAAATACCAGACATAGGTCCTCTGCGTACGATATTAAATGGCATTCGTTGTTAAAACAGTTACAGAATCTCTCAACTCTACGGTGTACTACGGAGTAGAGCAAGTTCCATAGAGTAGGACCCGAAATTGATCCTTGTGGGATGTAGCCTTCCTTGAGAAAAATGAGGTGCCTAATTGGAGACTGGCGAATCTATCAGTGAAGTAGCTAATAATTAAATTAATTAAATATGGATTAAAATTATTTTCCTTCAGTATATCAACACTATCGCTGACCGTCTGCAGTTGTCGAATGTTCCACGAATATCGTAAGAGACGACCACCGCAGACCTACCTTTAACAACGGACGATTTAATTTAAGAAAGTAGATTAACTACTGAACCCTCCGAAGAGAAACCGGAACGGAAACCAAATTGGTTAGAGTGCAGTAGGTTCTTAGAGAACACCTCACTGAAAAGCAGTTTGTGAACAACCTTCTCGAACACTTTGCCGATCGAGTTCAGATATTGGACGGTAGCTAGTGACTAGTGAGGGGACTTTCTCCGGCGGCTTGGAGAGCAACTTTATATCTGTTACTTTCCAGCATTGAGCAAAGACCTGAAGTTGAATACATTTAGTAAATAATGTAAACAAGAGATTAGGGGAATTTTTATAGAAGGATTTGGCTGGGTGGACGGATAGAAGGTTTTTAATTTCGGGATTTTTTTCTGTCGCAGCAAAGTATGTCGGATATATCTATGTAAAAAAATTGAAATTGAATTTTACATATATTAGAAAAAAGGTAAGGTAACATACAATCCAAGTGAAATTAGGAAGTTGTATACAGTTAATGTAGAGAATGTGAATGATGAGACTGGGAGATAAGTTGAATAATTAGATGAAAGGCATATGTTTGACAAATTGTAGCCAATTGTAATGCGTAGTGGATGATTTAAGCTTGATGTGAAAAAAGTGCGATGTTAAAAGATCGCAAATGAAATGTGTAAAGTTCATACGTGCGAAATGTGTAAGCTAATACAAGGGAACCAAACGTTCGCAGATTCCGCAGCCGGTGGAAAGGTTTTATGCGAGCAGAGATAAGTATCATAATAAGAAAACATAATTTTTAAAACGACGTACTGGGCTTCAATGTAAGAAAGAAATTATTTGGAGGAGGCGAGTGTTGTTAATATCGTTGCACAGTTTAAATATAAAGACCGCGCGGAAAAAGAAGTGATAAAAGCTTTTGTGAAAGCGTGAATATAGGACAACGCCGAATGAAAGAATCGAGACAGAGACGTTTAAGTCGAAAACGATGTAAATAAATACGTGTGTAAGCACATACATCAGTCATTTCGCTTGATTTCAAGCGGCGTCGAGACTACCTATTTGTACAATCCCGTTGTACAGACATAGACATAGTGTTCATGACAATTGCTATATGTAACGCTAGTGTACACGCAAGACTACATCCGGAACTGATTATAGCCGCTTGTTATCGCGCAACAAATGCAGTCCCCCCCCGCGTGTCTGCTGTGCACTAACTAGCGCGCATATGTATGCATGTTTGCCATCGCCTTCTCTATGATTCTTTTAACGATTATTATATTTAATTTCATTTTTCGTAATAATTTCTGTCGTCCTCCAGGATTGAACTCGAAACATCCGTAACTGAAACCAAACGCTTTAGCACCATATATACTCATATATACATACATACATACATACATATATATATATATATATATATATATATATATATGTATGTATGTATGTATGTATGTATGTATGTATGTATGTATGTATGTATGTATGTATGTATGTATGTATGTATGTATGTATGTATATGTATTACATATTAAGGTCTATCCGGTTCTTGAAGTTTTTGCATTATTATTCAGAAATCCTCTTACGTCTTTGCGTTATGGAATTTGTTGGAAGTTATGAATGAAATTATTATTGCTAGTTTAAAACTTTACTCGGATTATTACGAAAGTGAGCTTTGTACTTATAACTGAAGACTGGCCGTAGAGGATTTTAAAAATATAAATTTGTATTTTTTTTCTTTTTTATTTCTTTAAAAATCGTAAACCGAAAAAAAAAAAAAAAATGGAAAGCCCGATATAAATTGTTGTCACTTCTTTTTGGACGGCTATTTTATTTGCATTTTTGTAGATTTGCTTTTCAGTTGGAGCGTGGTTTCGTGTTCGAGATAAAAACGAGCTTACCACCAGCGCGTTTTTAATAATCCTATTATCCGATCTCGGTTCCATTGGGGTAGCCTAAGCGCCTTTTGCCGAAACGCCATATATCGCTTTCGACGGTAATCCGCTAATAAGCAATTTTGAGAACAAAGTTAATCGAAAAATTTAAAAATCAATCGGTTAACTCGCGGTTGCATTTATTTTTGGGCTAGTCTGAATAACTAAAAATTACCAAAGTGTGAATTTGTTCACGGTGTATTGTGATATGGTATCTTAGCATTTGTTTTTTTTTCCTGGCCTGACGGGGAACCATTTGACCACTGACTAGCGCTGGATCTACAAAGGATTATACTAAGATTCTATTTTTTACAATAAATTTGAATACTGTAAATAAAGTGGCCTCTCCTCAACGTAAAAGATGATGCAGCGTGTAAGGAGGAAAGGTATTCCTAGCGATTCATTCTTCAAAAAACAAAAAAAAAAACAGTCCTATCGCTCACAAATCTGTCACAGGGAAACAACAGATGGTTAACGTCATGAACATGTTTACTATTACATGCCGAGGAATCGGAAAAATTTAAAACTTTGCAAGAATGCCCCATTCTCAATCTCTATATAATAGTGACGATCCTGCGTACAGAACGAGTCGAAATACTTTTGGAAAGGGAAAAATACCGGGGTGCGGGGCGTTGATATTTTTCTAGTTTATAAGGTTATTATTTAAAAGGGAGGAAATAAACGGGGAAAAAAATTAAGAGTTTACCTTGGATTTCTTAATTCGTGTCAATCTGTGAACTTTAATGATGCATCTGACGCGAAGATTTATTTCGATTCTTGATAAAATTATCTCTTAAAGGAGAACGCCATCGTTCACTTCACGTCCCTGAGAACAATTTAATGATGTGTTCCATCTTGTGATAGATTAGGAAATGCGAAGAAAAGAAAAATGGTCGATTTGAACTGGCTGCTGTAAATACTCTGGCGAATTGTTGTTACATCCAAGTATAGAAGACAGAAACACAAAGAAATCGTTTCTTACACTTTTTGTAATGTAAAAATTTCTTTCAAGGGACGTTACATCGCATATTCTAACTACAATAAAGAAATCATCGAGAATGGCGTAATGAGACATATGTTTTAAAATAATTGCGGTGTCATATTAGGGGGTAGGACAGGCGAAAACTAATTGCCTTTAAAAAATCCTAATCGTCTTTAAAAATCCTGATTGCCTTTAAACAATCTTGATTGCCTTTAAACAATCTTGATTGCCTTTAAAAAATCTTGATTGCCTTTAAAAAGTCCTGATTACCTTTAAAAAATCCTGATTGCCTTTAAAAAATCCTGATTGCCTTTAAAAAATCCTGATTGCCTTTAAAAAATACCAGCAGTTTACGACTAATATAGTAATATATTGATAAATTAGAAAAAAGTTCACCTTTTTGCAGGATAGAAACTCGCATTTTTCATTTTATGGTTTTTTTCTTTTTGTAAATTTATTCTTTTGTGCAATATCGTTAAACGGTTTAAAAATGTGTCATAGAAAAATGAGCCGTAAAAACCTCTTTTTTGTGTTATGACGAAATCAAACTTTTAAAAGAATATAATTTTCTTTTTGCAGTACTCTGAAATGTAGGGCGGATCGAGATTTCTGACGGAGTACCTTCCGTTAAATTGCCCCCCTGCTCCACATATAAGTGCCATTATAGCGCACACAGAATAAAAATAAAATAATACAAAAAAAAAAAAAAAAAAGATTTAAACAGGAAATTTGGCTTTAAATTTTTCCTCTTTGTAATAAGAAAATATAGCGTGAAAAAATTGAATGAAAATAAAATGCAGTATGGTCTCAAACCATCGGACTGAGTTAGATATTATTGAGATGACGTGTTCAGTTCTGCGGAAATCCCGATTCTTTTCGAGGTCTCGGATAGGATCATTATTGGCGGTTTCTGGATACGCGTGGAAAATTTTGATGTGTGGATAATGAAAGCATCAGAGCGTTCCAAACGGATATTTCACCTGTACATACATCGTGCGCGTCGAAAACGGTTAGCTGACTAACGAAATAGGCGTACAGCGCACGATAATTATTTTTTAAGGTTGATATGCCGTGATAATAGAATAATTAAACGCTAAATAAGGACGATGATTCAAGGGCTTATCACCTTTTTTTTTTTTTTTTTTTTGATTGGATGACGCTGTATAAATAATTTATGTAACCGCAGTACAAACAAATATTAAGGTTATAATCCCGATCCTTTCTCTTGTACGAGTCTCCGATTTTTCGCCGCATATCTTTTTGTTATTTCACTTACTTTTCCTGTGACTTTACCAGCATTTGGAAGACTATTAATCTCTCTCCCTCTCCAGACCAGCTCTATCGCACATTCTACAATCCAAGCCGAATTCCTCCACTCGCTTGATACATCTTTTCCTTCTCATCTAACATTCTTTACTGACGGTTCTAAAAATGAGAATGGGTTGGGCGGCGCGTTTACCTCCCTCTCACTGCATCACTCTGAATCCTTCAAGTTCCCTTCCTTCTGTTCTATCTCCACAGCCTAGTCCATCTCCATTTTACGAGCAATCTCCTTTATTCCATCCATAAGAGGGATCAGTAAATGTCTCATTGTCTCCGATTCCAAAAGTGTTCTTCAAGCTATTTCTTCTCCTTTTCATTCCTCTAACTCTATTACTCAATATTCGTTTTTTCATATCCAATCTACTCTCATCCCGCTCTATTACTATTGACCTTTCGTGGGTTTCCAGTGTCATTCTGGCATCGAGGGCAACGAGTTAGCGGATTTTTTATCCCGTTCGACCACCCCGATGGTCCTTTACACTGTAATTTTCCTGCCTCGGATATCCTTCTTTCCTCAGCCAATCATTTTCTGTTTATTTTCTAATCCCGCCTCTCGTTATCTTCAAATACTGCCGGTGGTTCCCTGTTCTCAGTTGTGGTTTCAATCCTCTTATCAACGCTCCGCTATCGTTTCCTTAATCAGACTGCATTTTAATCGTTCTCTTCTACCCTCTTCACGTTTTCGTTTTTCCCTGTCCTCCTCTCCCGATTGCCCCCTTCATAGTTCTATCTCTACTCCACTATATATTGCAAACCAAATCTTCTTTGAATGCCCCGCCCTTGATTTTGAACGCTCTGTTTTGCACTGAAAATATCTTAGCACTGGGTCTTTCTGTTCCTTATAATCCTCTGTCCTTTCCTTCCCATCTCCAGCTATAATTCTTGTACTTCACTCTTTCCTAAGCTCTATTTCTAATCGTCCCTCTATTTAACTCTTTTTATAATTTCTATAGTTGTTGGGTCAAAGAATCGCCATAGCGCAAATTAAAAAGCTTGTATATCACTTTTAAAATAGCTGACTTTTAGTTTTAAAAAAAAGTGTAAGTATCGCGCTAGAAATTTTAAAATGCTTAAAAAAAATACAATCTTCAAGATTTATTACAAAAATGCAATCAAAATGCGTTAAAAAGTAAAAAATAATCACTTCCAATAAGAAGGTGATATGATAATTCTTATACAACATTAATATCTTAGAGTTGGCACGGAAATCGCAGATCGTAGTAATAATTAAAAACCGAATTAAATATCCGTTAAATTGTTTTTAGTTATTGTAATTTGTGATTTTTGTGCCTACTCTAGTTGAGGTGTATAAGAATTGAAGTCCCCCCCCCCCCAACTTAAGATGTATTTCGCTGTAAAAGATATATTTTTTTCTTATCGGGAATAGTTTTTTTTTTTTTTTTTGGCTTTTTAATGCATTCTTATTAAATTCATTACAATAAATCTTTAAGTATAGTTATTTTTTTTAACATTTCATATTTTCTTGCTTTAACTTTTAAATTTATTAAGCTTCCCTAACCGTCTACATCCTTAAACTTTCTGCACTAAATAAAATACATGGAAAACTGTAAAATGCATTACTTACATATTTCATAGCTATAAATGTTTAATACATAGAATTTCAGAAATATCTTTTGATGTTTTTTGTTTTTTTTTTATCTATTGAATTTGCTCGAATGATGAACATTAAAAAAAGAAATTAAGACATTCTTCGAAAGCTAATAAATTATTCCTTTTTAAATCTAAAATCATTTGTTCTACACTTACTTTTAAATTGATTTTTAACAAATATTTCGAAAATATTTAATTTATTTAATATGAAAATAAATTAAACAATATATTAACAAATAACGAAATTTGCGCATAAAAATAAACCGCATTCGATACTGAATAAAATCCACCGCCACACTGATATTATTATGCTGTAGATACAGCGCCTCAAAGCGACCACTGAAACAAGAGATTAGTTCTGCATCTATTCTTTCTAAACATTTGTTCCTGAAGACAAATTCGAATACTGACCGGTCGGTGTACATTCTGGTTAAATAGTACTCGAAGAATGTGTAATTCTTTGCACTTTTAAATTTACTTTAAATTTAATATTTCGATACTTGGCATATTTACGAATTGTTTAATTTCTCTAATTTTAAAAAAACACGTTAAAAATGTTAATGATTATCATGAGATCTCATTATTTACCTGTACAAATAAACCGCCACTGCGCTCCGGAGACTTTCCATTGAAATGCCTCTTTGTCGGTAGCGAACGGAATTTGAAAATCATCTGGATTGGTTACTTTCGTTATTTTTTTTTTGGTTGAGAACGTATTAGTAGTGGAAATGGATAATAAACGGAGTAGAAAGTTAAACATACTCCTATGGGAGAGGGCATTATCGTGTGTATGCTGCTAACTTTCGTTATGAAAAATGTACCTTCTGACAATTTCGAGAGGGTGGGGGGGTATTGGCCATGAAAGACCAATCGAATTAGAGATGTATTTTCCTTCATACGGTTTCCGCGAAACAATGGATGCAGTGTTTGTTATTGGATCACCTTGTGTGCTCCATTGTATTCCGCTTAATGTTTGCCGATGGTGTTCGAATAATCATTTGTGATAGTATCGCAGACCTGTGAAATGATAACAGTTTGAAGTAAATCAAACGCGCCAGAAGAAGACGAAAATAAATAAATTCTACCGTCCGTTATTACTGTTCGCGGTGAAACGGGGGTTTTTGTTGGAGCCATTCAATCGATAATAACATTGTTATTTGCGCGGTACCACCCTGCCGACATGTCGGCGGGTCTTTTTGGTGCAGAGGGATTTTTGTTTTGAAACTTAAACATCCCTTCGTCGCTTCCCGTAAAAAAGAATAAAATTCTTCGAATTCCGTTTCGTTTCTGTTGCCTTTTTGCTTTTCGAACTCTTGCTGAAATTTGCCGATGAGAAACGCTCAGTCGACGAAATATATTTAAATGCTAGCGAATTGCTACACCATGGAAAAGAGCAGCTAATAACTTTTAGGAAATCATAATATTTTAATGATTACGACGAGGTTGACAATGGTAATAATTGAGTGTGTAGTATCGCGATGTAAATGGAGATTATGTGTTTCCATATGGGCACAGAAAGAGTTTAGATGATAATAACTATTAAAGTTTATTAAAATAAACGAAAATAATAATAATAATAATAATAATAATAATAATAATAATAATAATAATAAAACAGCCACCAAGCGAGTTAACACGTAGATTATTTATAAACTTACAAAATAACGTAAATTGCAAGAAATGACCCCCTGAATTGTTAGAATTTCCATGTAGCTGTAATTTATTGTATTCCTAAAAAATCTTTTCAAACAGGTATTATGTAATCGCTATTTAAAAATTGTTTTTTTTTTTTTTTTTTGCCAGTAAATAGTTATTATCATTAAATTAAATTAAATTATGTATGCATCAACTAAGGCTAGAGGCACGATAGGGGAAGAGGATTAGACCGAGGAACAGAGATCGGATTGATCGCGAGGAAAGTGACTAAATCAGTCAGAGAAGGACTGTCGTCTTTGAAGAGGAGAGAAAGCGAAGGAGAAAGGTTAAGTGACGTCCTTAGCAAGCAGTAAAAGGGACCAGTCGATGAGATATATGGCTAGCGCCACACACGGTACACTGAGAAGTCGGAGTTTTGTTGATAAGATATGCAATGGCACAATCGCAGTCTGCTGACGATAACGTCATCCCTGCGGTTTGGAGAAACGAAGTTAATCACCTTTTCGACTGAGTTCTTGATCTGCCGAAGCTTGTTGTTGTTTGATGAAGTCAGCCGTCACTTTCTTTTCCACAATGTACAAAGTCTCGATTATAATATGTATTTGTTAAGGTCGGATGCCGCGACTGAAACATCTAGGACCGACAAAAACGTAGCAGCCTCCCTTACCGCTTTATCAGCCAGCTCTCATTCCCATGAATCCCAGCGCGGGAGCCGGGATCGTCCAGAACGTCACACTCTATGATTCAACGCTGCTAGTATACTAGTTTCGTCAGTTCTTTTGCTACCCAGGGTGATATTGTTCTCGTACTGGAATAAGTTGCAAACGGCGATGAAAGTTGTGAGAGAGTCTCGGAACGTTTACAGTTGATCAACGTGTCGGAGTTCACGAAGGATTCTACGCCGAGGTAAATTGCGTATAATTCAGCTGAAATAACGGGGAAAACGTCCGGGGGGAAGGGAATAACGAACGGCGACTACTCCACATCCCTGACGACAACTGAGCAGCCAACAAATCCGTTGAACAGAGATGCGGTCGGTGTAAATCTTTTCCCCAATTTTGAACAGTCTTTCAATAGTAGGCTTATAAAATAAATATGCGTGCCACCAGATGCTTTACACTAGGAGTGGCCGACCCAAATGATCTTGCGGGCGACTTTGGAAATGCATCATAACACTCCACGGGCCGCATATAAAATCATACATATATGTTATCCCTGTAGTGAAAAATTGAAACATAATGAGAGTTATTATTATTATTGTGTTTACTATTATTCTTACATGTAAACATAGATAATGGTAATAATAATGACACACTAAATGCACATTACAAAGAAATATCAAACATTAAAAACGAAAAATATAAATGAAATCATTAAAAAACAAATGAAATCATTAAAAAACATTTATTTTACTAGTGCGACAGCACACAAAACGAAACGAAAAAGCAAGTTTTCACTTGAAACTTTGCTCTGCTATCAACCAACAATCAACTGTATGTATCTATGGATGGTCACACTGTGTGTCACCGAGTTAAGAGTGAAACATAAAACTTGTTATATTAAATGTTCTAATATGCGCGCGCATTACGAGTTCTCAGAACATAATTTTTTACTACTTTGGTCATCTCGCGGGCCGCAAAAATGTTCAAGGCGAGCCGCGGGTTAGTTGCTCTACACCATCTCTGAGCTGAATTGTGTTTACATTATTGTTTGTAGTTTTACTTAAGCTAATTTCACACGGAGCCTATTTAGTACGCTAGGCACAGATTAGTTAGCTTTATTAATTCACCGGATAACACTCTACTGTCTATAATAATGCTTTTAAGACTATCCTCTTTTATCGATACCTTCTCCCCTTTGTTTCTTTTCACACTGACAGCTCTGGTCCTCTTTTTTCACCTTTCTAATTTTTACCGCTTGTTATATTCTTTAATTTTTATCGGTTTTTTGCATTTTTACTTCATCTTAACTTTTTTTAATATTATTATTTTTCTTTTTATTTCATGTTCTCTCAACCTTTTACCGTATCTTAAATTTCCCGCTTCTTTCTTATTATTTTCGCTTTTGCTCGCTCTAATGCTCCCGGCGTTTCATTATACTTGCCCCGCATATGACGGACGTTTCGTTTGGCAGCGTGTAATTTTTTTCTTATCCGCCTTTCTGTTAATATCTTATATATTAGGAGCAACCCCGTTTTCAGAGAGCAGGCTATTCTGTAACTTTAAAAAATACTAATTGTATAGTACTCTATATATATATATGTATGTAACAAAAATTTTCGATTAACTCTTATTCGATATTAGTCACTGTTCTAGCGGTGTAAGAATGTCTCTGTTAATATTGCGCTCCGATAATGTTATTTAGAGGATGACAAGTGTATTTTAATCGGGTTAAAAAGTGTTTAGCGGAAGATTCTCGTGCGAAAGCATGCACAGATTCCGGAATGGACGACTTGCTTCGCTGTAGCAGTGCTTAACTCGAAATGCACATTCTGCTGCCCCGTTGTCGACCAATTTATCGTCATTCGCATCTTTCGCTGTTCTTTTGTCTGCATCTCTAGAATTGTTCGAATCCTCTTTCGCTATTGTTCGCTGTTCTTCAATCGCAAACTTTATTCGCGTGACTAACAAGCAAGCTGCCTTCGGTCCACTATATAGCGATGCTTCAATAATACGGTTGTGCTGAATTTCATACTACTCGTGTCTGGTATACGCGATGTTGGAGCTTTTTCGAAGCTTCTTAAGTTTCTGTCGTCATTTGTGTCAATTTTAATAAAAATTGCTGCTCTGATATCCGATAATTTTTAACACGGTATATTTATAAAAAGCATCGCCACAAAACAAGACCTTTCCGGCGAAGTACGTGCTTAGATATTTTCCAATAAAACTACTTGCGGTATTGAGGGAGAAAATAAATAAAATTTGTATATTATAAATGTGAATTCCTGAATTAATTTTTTTATATTTTAAGCAAAAAATAATTCGTTTAATTCTGAAAAATTGTAGTTTCTTAGATTCGGACACTATTATTTCGTATTTATGAATTTTGTAAAAAAAAAAAAAAAAAAGAAAAAAAAACGCTGTTCATAAGAATTTTGTAAAGCAATTAGAGTATATTTTAATCACAGAATTCTCGAGTTTTTACTGTAAGTTCCCCTTTATTTATAAGTTATACGCGAGATTGTTTTTCACGCGTTTAGTGTATTTTTCATTTCTGAATTTTTGCGCAGTTAGTTTTTTGTTTTTTTTTTTTTCATTTTATTTTACGGTGGGGATTAAATATTTGATTAAATATGTATGATAATCCGATATATATTTCGGATAATAATTAAAATTTACCTCAAAAGCGAACTCCCCTCTAATACTATGTGTATCAAGTTAGGATCAAAGAAGTAACGGGGGAAAAAAATATATATATAAATTCTGTCATTTTGATTTACAGTAAGAAAACCGAATACCGTTTTAAATTGTTTAAATTTTTATTATATACTGACACCATACTGATTTCTGGCAGAGTGTAGACTACCGGTTTTCGTTGCTTGATACAGCAGAATAAATCCCAAGTGCTCTTGATTCCTGTCAACCTATTGGGGTTTTGTATCGTCCTTTTGTAGCAAATACGATATTCGCTAAATTTTGCTCATGTGTATAAGCTGCGTCTGAAAGTTCAAAAAAATGTCGATAGCTTTTTTTTTCGGTGCTAGACTCGTTAACTACGGTGATTTTCAGCAACAGCAGCGGGAGGAAATGTATATACAACAGAAATTTGGGGACAGGTATAACCGGCCGCGATGTAGCAAACGTAATAAAGAAAGTCGGAAAATTTTAGCGAATGAGTAGGCGAATCTTACTGGAAAAGTTGTTTTTCCCGCGACACTTTCTTTATTTCTATAATTCTGAATATTTCCTTCGAAATCGTTTTTAACGGAATACAATATACTATTAAACAGTATTTACCTCGCGACAAGGGGAACTCTGAAGATATAGAATTATTTGTTTTTTTAATTATGATAAAAATAAACTTTAACACTTTTACACTTTTGTAACAATTATATAATTTTTTAAAACCCCGACGCGTTTCGAAGCAAACACTTCATGTTCACCCGTGAACATGAAGTGTTTGCTTCGAAACGCGTCGGGGTTTTAAAAAATTATATAATTGTTACAAAAGTGTAAAAGTGTTAAAGTTTATTTTTATCATAATTAAAAAAAAAATGTTAACAATGAGTAATAATAACAAATACAATTATTTGTTTGTTTTGTTTTTGCGCTCTCTATTACTTACTTACTTAATTTCACATTTTTATAAACAAGGCCTTAAAACATTTATGGTAGAGCTCCCTTGATACCGGATATTCTTCGTAAAAAGAAAAAATAATGTATTTTTTCAATTCTACGTCGTGTTAATTTTGAAGAAAAACGAGAAATATAAACGCTAAATCAAACACCGTTTTTTAGATATTATTTTTTAAACATACAGATTAACACACCGCTCCATAGTAGTTCTAAAAAAATTGAAATTTATATACATTACGACACATTGCAATTAATAACAATTACACACCAAAAAAACGTTATTAATTACTTGAAAATTTAAAAGAAGTATATATTTTAGAAAACATAAATCACGAGCCATATGCCACCGTTTGCACAAGAACCACCAAACGTATTATTACCTGTGCATTGCTTCCACATATCTGAATCATTCCCATTTTTTTACGCGGTCAGTTCGTTAAGATGATTAAACAAAAACTAAGATTTTTTTATTTAAATCGTTTATGTCGACAGACGCTAAAAAATTGTTTCTTACGTTGACCCTTTACGCTCTCTCTCTCTTCATTCCTTAACACAGTTTTCTTTACGAAAAAGATACTAGTAGCAAAACAGATGCTCTATTATAAACGAACCGACCATTTCTGAATGGTGTAACTCTTAAGGGGCTGCATGTGGCAGTAAAATAAGATCACTCATGCCTGAGTTATGATGGTCTTGGAATCCTTAGTATCCCTGTTCCCCCGGGAGTTTTTGTTTGATATACTTCTTTGATGCGGTTTGAAAACTCAAGTTAATCAGGTAATATCAAAAACACGAGAATAGAGCTATATTCCCCTCGTGAACGGTACGAATGTTTGAGTTCGTCTTCCGCGAATAGCTAACGGGAGGAACGAAAGAAAATGCTATAAACGGAAAAATAATCTATTTATCATTTGGTAACGCGCGACATTCACGGCAGCTTCGCCAAAACGGATATCGTTCGACCGGTTACAAAAAACAACGCAATATAGAGTAACAAATTTGCGAGACCATCAACAACCTCCAATCCTAACACTCCTTTTACCTTGCTATACAACCCTCTCCATCTACTTCTTCCCGGTTTAATAATTTTCCCTGCATCAGCCGTTCTGTTATTTCTTCCATAATTCGTTTTAATCACAGTCTCTGCTTCCTGCCTTACTCTTTTTCGTTTTAATATTGTTCAGTTTCTCCTTTATGTCTCTGTCATCCTCCTATCTTAAATTTGACCTGTGATGTAAATCACCTTCTATTATTATTCGAATGCTCTTGTATCTCCTCAGAACGCGCAGTCCTTTATTCTAATTTGTTTGGCCTTGGCTTCCCGACCCCTTACTGTGCCTACTACATTCTTGCTTTTCCTTCTCTTTCTGTTGTTTTCCTATATTGGCTATCTTTATTTCTTCTGTTTCTAATCGTTTTCTGATTTAACTCTCAAGTCCCTACGTTTCATTATTTGTTAGTCCTTCGTGCTGGGTAAATGTCCTGAGTTGACGTGTCCAAAGGAAAAAAAAAAAACAAAAAAAAACAGGGCCGGTGTTAATTTCTTAGTTATGTAAAAGGCAGCCGAAAGCGACAGCTGGCTCTCAACAGCGAATGAATCTTAGCTCGATCTAATGCAGAACTATCCGGATAGCACGGAATTTTACCTGAGCTCGATATCGTTTACGTTGCGGAACAAACCAAACGAAAAACAGTGTCGGAACAATCGAAATAAATAAATAGCGCCGCACTGATGGCGGTTAATATGCACCGCGGACACCGATAATTTCATTTTGTTCACGATTTCGAAAATCGATTTGTAGCTGACTCGAACTACTAGGCGACTTTGATGACGACGACCTGTGTGGCCGTTTATAGAATTATCGGTATTGAACACCAACGCGCTTGTGGGGCATTACGCAATTATTAGTCCAGTCGCCGGCCATGTAACCATTTTTAGTGAATACCCTACATCATCAACCTCGCACACGTCATAGAATTGTTCCTTGGACTTTTCTGATTTCTGGCAAACTTTTAGGTCACCTAATAATTGTCCAAAGCAAGTAAAATGAATGCTGCCTTTATAATAACCTATTGTAATTTCCAAGCGCGTATGTGATAACAACATTCTAGTAATTATATAAATTAAATTAAAATGTTTATATTAATACGTGTACATTTTCGACAGAAACATTAATTGTCCCGTAATAGTCTTAGTATGGATTGCGAGGTTCACAATGTAGTAGTACTCTTTAAGCCTAATGTATTTGATGAGAATATTGTTGGGAGCCGGTTCGTTTCTTTCGGACGTTTTTACTCCCCCATGTTTCTCTGGTGGTACTCATTTCAATTTCAGATTAGCTATATACATACCCGGGGGGAGCAGAGATAACACCTGAACTCTCATGATGCATAGTCTTCGGCAGCAGTTTACTTACGAGGCTACCCCGGCTTGCTAGCTAGCTACCCTTCTCTCTGTGATGTGACCAGCGGGGTGTATAATCTTGTTCCGGTAGTTACGAGTTTTGAATCAACATTGTTTCTAGCAAAGTTATATATATATATATACCTATGATAATAACACTTCAACAACACGGAAACGCTATACTTAAATCAGTAAATAATTAGATTGTACTGGCGGTACTATTTACCGAGTGTCAAATTTGATTATGGATGATGGATTTATTTTTTTTCTATTAAAAAAGATTGAATAAAATACTTTTTTTTTTTACAAAAAATAAATACCGATACTCTTGAAGGTTTATTATAAAAATTTAAAAATTGCACTAAAAAGTAAAAAATAATTACTCCCGATTAGAAAATATATATATCAGAGTGACATAACACCTTAAAGGTGATATTACGATAATTCTTATACAACATTAATACCTTAATTTATAGTAGAATTTAAATTACATATTAAAATAATAATTAAAAAAACTGCGTGAAATGTTCATTAAATTGTTCCTAGATATTTTAATATGTAATATGAATCCTAATCTAATTAAGGTATCAGTGTTGTATAAGAATTACGATAATATCACTTTAAGGATATATATCTCTCTGAAAGATATTTTCTAATCAGGAGTAATTATTTTTTACTTTTTAGTGCATTTTTATAATAAACCTTCAAGTGTCGGTATTTATTTTTTGTAAAAAAGCATTTTATTTTACAATTTTTAGCGTTATGCTTGAATTTTTTTTTGACATTATTCTCCATACTTAATATTTCAAAAAAATCGATTTCTCTTTATTTTGAACTGCATTTTCACGATGTGAAAACATCAAAAGCTACATTTCCATAGTAATTTGGCAAATTTATAATATTTGAAGTCAATAAATCTAACTCGGTGTTGAAACTCTAATTATGAATGAAAAGCATGCAAAAAGCTTCAACTGCCGCATTACTATTAAGGGTAACTCAAAAACTACCGATCGGATCTCGATCAAATTTAAATGGGACCGCATGAGAAGCACTACCACCTTTTAAATAAAAGAAGAATCATCAAAATCGGTTTACCTAGAAGAAAGTTCTGCGGTAACACACATAAAAAATAAATAAATAAATAAATAAATAAATAAATAAAAATTCAGTCGAATTGAATACCTCCTCCTTTTTTGAAGTCGGTTAAAAAATGATTTAATTTTTCTATTGGGTAGTAGACACACGTATACAACACTGATTATATTGCCGGCCGCGTACGAGATTAGTGCCTTTTCTTCATCATCCGTCTTTTTCTTTGTCTCTTATACGTGTCATTTTCTTTTGACTGCAATCTATTTTATCGTTTTTAAACAAAAAAAAAAAAAAACAACAAACTGCAAGGCTAGTTATTACACGCTTTTGTGACTTCAGCGACGCCTAAGATGACGTCACAACACCTCTTGTGTTAATTATAATAGCGAGTTTTTCGCTATCGGTTACCCATTTTCGACAAAGTTCAAGACTTGGGGACAGTTTGACAGGAAAACGATAACAAATTTAGGTTATAAAATCGGAAATCGGACATTATGCGCGCGTTCTGCTCTGACGAATTGGCGCGCTGTTGTTGTTGTTGTTGTTGTTGTTGTTGTTGTTGCGTCGACGACAGGTAGTATCCCTAGTAGTGTGTACGTACGGCGGCGGAACAGGTTGTAGCAGCAGGAACGTTCTGGAAACGTCATTGCGCGGCACATCGGTTGAACGAATCGAGTTAGCGTTTAAATTGTTGCTGTAAAAACGAGCAAAAAAGCACTTAACGAATAGCCTCTGCGCGTCGAAGCCGGCCCGAAATAGTTGTAATTTGGCGAATCAGCCGTGAATCGTGACCGTGTTTCGTCTATCCTCATAGGTCTTCGGAATCCGCTCGTGTTCCTACAGCCTACTTGTGCAACCGCTTGTCTTCCGAACCTATACATTTTCTTCTTGACTGCTCTCTGTAAACAATGGAGCTGCTAGCGTTCCGATGATTGAAAGTATAGAGGGAGAGGGAACTATTTACGTCTGTGTCCCGTTTTCCAGCACCACTAATCTGACATCGTCGTTGTCCTGCCCGTTGTCCTGCTCGTTGTCTGCCTCACAATGTGTACGAAAAAGAAGGCCCATCTTCGTTTTGTTTTGGTTTAATACCGGTTTAATCCACGTTCGACGTTCGGTGAAAACTGAAATTCTTCGAACATTATCCGATTATTATTATTATTATTCGGTGTCTACAGGATCATCCACCCACCCCCCTCGGGCTGCGTCCAAAAAAGATTTTTTCTTTTCTTTCATTAAGATTGGTTTTCGATTATTAGTGTCTGACACGGCCGATGTGGAGGTGATCTTATTCTAAAAATTTACAAAAATCGATCAACGTAGTATTCACGAGAATTCTCGTTTTTATGTGGAAATGTATCTTCGCCTAATAAAGACCGGATATTTTGCAAGGCATCCTATCAAAAACGATGTCATCGCCCCCACCCCCTCACGCAGGACAAAAGAGTACTCGCTTGAGTGATCCGATAATATCCCTACTTCCGGTAAATTGAGTGTTCAATATTTACGAGAACATCCACAAAATATGCGCGTAGCAGCGGGGATGCTTCCGAAGATACACATGATTGCGTAATTCAGATAGAGGGCAAAAAAAGGGGGGGGGGGTTGTCTTGATTGATAGGCGAGGTTCGAATAGTTTTTGACTTGATGGTACTTTGTGAAATTGCTACAATTGAGACGAGGATCTTTTTTTTTTTTCATGTCCGCGTGCAGTAAAACGAACTATTTCTAGCTAAGGGGTATCTCAGACGACATAATGCTGTCTTGGCCCCGCTGGGTGTTCACCGACACTAGAGGAAATTTTGCTTCCATTCTAGCTAGGGTAGTGGAATATCGTTGAACACTGTTGTTTTTATTTGAGACAAATTCTAGTGAGCCTGTTGCGCGAGGAAAGACGAGATAGGCGTTGAAAAGAAGCCAGTGAAACTGTAATGATTAAACATTTAAGATTACACTGAGCTGCGGTTCAAGTTTTGTTAGAAGCAATTTATATCTGGTAGAGATACTTTTGAATAACGGTATCGGACGATGCGTGAACTGGTTAAAGAACGAGAAAAATTGGAAAAATCGGAAAAATTGGACAAATTAAATAATTAAATTGTTCCGAAATTACGATAAGCTCTTGCTAGGGACGATATTTTAATACAAGAAAATCTAGTACAAAGACATGAATTTCCTTGTTTAAAACGAGTAATATCTCTTTTCTCTTTCTCGTTGTTATTCGCTAGACATGCCGACAATTGCTTCTTTTTCCGATGATTTTATTTTTATTTTTCGGTAATCTCGTCTATTACCATATTATTATTTTTATCGTTAATTGAGAAAAATATATATCATCAGATTCCGGTATTTCGCATTATTCATTTAAAACTTTTCATGTAATTCAGAGTTACGAGAGCTCTCTGTATTAATACGTATATTTCGCCACCACACCGAAATCGATTAAATACAAATTAAATTATAACTATTTACCGCATACGTTGATTTAAAATTACAAATTAATAATTAATTAAAATTCTCACCTTCCTTCTGTAATTTCCAGCGCTTCGTGATTTCCGCTAGAATTGATGCGCGTGTTACATTTTAAATCTTCTTGCGGGGATGATTAATGCGTATACGAGTTTCAGAAGTATTTAAAATCTTTTCTATCCATTAATAAAAAAACAACAAAAAAAAAAAACAAAAAAAAAATAAAAATGTGTTTGTTATTTGTTTTATATTTTTTCAATTTTTGTTTATTTATTCGATTTAATGTTTAATTTTTTAATGCGACTTATTTCGACGTGCTTTCTCAGTTTGGCAGTGTCATTCGCTAGTTTATACTCATTTTCATTTGATATATTATACATGTTATTTTAAAAGGCGTCTTTTAGATTTTTTTCGGGAGCCAAAAGGAGTTTGGCGACGGTTCACTGTTTGACTTTTGTGTTTTTTTTTTTTTTTTTTTTTTTTTTGTTCCAAAACGATTCGCATCCAGGAATTTAACAAATATAATTTTCACGTAAAATGGACACAAAATAAATAAACATGAAGGAAAATTTCACATGGAGAATAATGCATTACATGGGCACACTTCACGCGCGTGTGCTGGGACTTGCGCCAAAACTCTTTTGAAATGCAACGAAGATGGAACCGTCGACAACGTACATATACATATAATACACACAAACGTCGCGGCTTCGACAGCTCGCAACTGCCAAATGTGCCGATTCCCTATTTCGAACAGCGTTGAAACCGGCTATTTACCGTCGTTTCTAAATTAATTCGGGCTAATTAATCTGTCTCGCCCCCAATTTAAGTGTTATACAGGATCGTTGCACATGCAGAGATGAGGTGACTATGATTTTTCTAAATCTACGTATTCATTCTAATGTACTAGTAGAAGGAATGAAGAATTTTCCAGGAAATTATATATATATATACAGTGGCGAATCCACGGGGGGAGATCGGGGACACCCCCCCCCAAGATCCAAAGCCAATATGAAAAAATTCAATTCAAATTCTAAACTACCATTTTAGCTCTAGAATTTTATAATTTTTTATTTTTTACCTAAAAATAAAATAAAATTTAAATTAAATTGTAATAATTATGTATTTTTAAAACATTTTTAAATTTCTAAAGAGGTCGTTATTTGATTTTCTTTATGAAACAACGTATTTCTCAAATCTATTGCCTACCACAGAAGATCCCAAATTTGCTCTGAAAATATCAAACCGGCTTAAGCTACAAATTAACGTGTCTGAAATCAAACAAACCAAACAATATTTCACTTTTCACAAAAAATAATGGCGATAAAATCGCCAATGTGACAGAGAATCTAAACTACTCCTTGTCCTGTCTTTTTCTGTTAGACAGTACTGACAAAGACAGCAACAAACAACAGACTCCTCTTGATACTTCGGCATGAAATAGCATTATAAAAAATTTAAAAAACAACAAAGCTGCTGGACCTGACAATATTACAAATAAGACACTAAAATTAATCCAAAAGATCTATCCAAAACTCCTTCCACTTCTATATAAAAAAAAATCATCTCCTTAAACTATTTCCCTAAAACCTGGCACGAAGCAAATGTAATCCTACTTTATAAATCAAACATAGATGCAAATCTCATAATCTTCTATCGCCCAATATGTCTTTTAAATACTGTAAGCAAAATTTACGAAAAGCTATTAAAAAAGTAGGATATCTTGCCATCTGAACTCAACAAAGTTTTTAGATAAAAGACAATTTGGATTCAGACAAGGTCTGTCCACGGAACATGCTGTGAATTATGCAGTCAGCAAGATAGCAGCAGCCTTAAGCAAAAATCGAACGTTCTTGTCATAGGAGTGGATATCAAAGGAGCCTTTGATAACTGCTGGCATCCTACTTTGTTTGACATTTTAAAATATATTCTGATCAAAGACATACCATTGGTAAGTACAATATACTGCTACCTTAAAACAGACGTGTAACTCTTCAAATAGGTAATCATAGTGCAAACACTGAAACCAATAAAGGCTGCCCACAGGGTAGCGTTTTAGGTCCACTTTTCTGGAATATATTATTCAACTATGCTCTACCATACGACAAGAACGTTGACCTATGCGCATATGTAGATAACTTACTATTCATAATAACGGACGATACAAAAGTCAATCTCGAAAGAATAGCAAACAATAGGTTGAGTTACTCGGAGCCCGTCTAAATGAAGTGAAGCTTAATCTTTCAGTTGAAAAACGCTTTGTGTCCCTTTTCACAAACTCCCTGGAACTAAAAAGGAAAAATATTAAAGTGTTTTACAGGGAGATCACTTTAAAAGTAGTCGAACATTTTAAATACCTAGGAGTTGTATTAGACAATAAATTCTCCTTTAAACAACACATAGACTCCACCACATCTAAGTTGGACGCTAAATAATATCAATTACTAAACGTGTGCTGAAATACATGGGGCTTTGATTACAAATATAGACTTGTGTTTTTCCAACACCTAAAAAAGAAAACCCTAAAGCAAAAAATCTACTCTACACAACGTAAATACTTAATAAACGCCTGCAGAGCTTATAGAACAATTTCTCATAGCACCTCTGTTGCTCTTACGGGAGTCTTTTCACTAGACCTAGAAATTAATTATAGATCAATCATTTTTACTATAAAAAACCATAAAAATTTTGAATATATTAACGATCATGTCTGTCAAATAATGAATTTTTTGCTTCCAATAAATCCTCTTCAGAATAATTGCTACATGCTAATCCACCATGGCTTACATATAAAAATGTCGCTAAAACAACTTGAAAGACACATTAAAAATTATTTCATGTCCATATGGCAAAACTCCTGGGAAAGAGATACAGTAGGTCGATATACTCACAGGCTAATCTCACAGGCTTACAGTTAACATCTGATTTTTACACTACCCAACTCCTCACTGACCACAGACATTTCGGAGCTTACTTAAAAAAATTATACAAAATTACTGAAGATGACAAATGTGGATGTGGGGAAATTGAAAACGCCAATCACGTAATTTTTCACTGCAGTAAGTATGGCGACATCAGACACTTCAATATAGGAAACCTCAATTTGAGCAATTTAACTTTACCAGCTAAATTTCAAAAATTCGCTTTCTTAGTTTTAAAACCAAAATTTACTGACAAAAATAACATCCTACAGTGATTTACATTACTCAATTGAATAAAAAATATTACACTTAAAATCTGCAGATTAACACATGTATAATTTTCAATATTAATACCTGGACAAGACAATCTAGCCTAAATGGTAGATCAAACTGAAATCAATCACACGCGTCTTTCAGAAAAAAAAAATTAAAAAAAATATTATTGTCTGTTAAATAAGTACACGATACATAACCCACCAGATCATGTAGCATTAAGTTTCTCAAGCTGGCTATTGTTTCCTTAATCAGACTAAGACTTGGTCATTCTCTCCTTCTCTCTTCTCGGTTTTCCTTTTCTCTTTCACCCTCTCCCTTTTGTTCTCTCCACTCTACTGATCCTCCCTTTATATGTGACCCCAACCATATCCTTTTTGAATGTCCTGCTCTTTTCTCGAGTACTCTCATCTATACGCCGAACTCTTGGCGTTGGATCTTCCTACCCCTTTCAATGCTTCCTTTATCCTTTCCTTCCCATCTCTAGCCGTTATTCCCCTCCTACTCTCCTTTATACTGTCTACCTCCGATCGCCTCAGAATCTGAGTTGGTGATCTAAGCTCATGTAGTTGAGTCAATGCTGGTACCGAAACCATTTAAAAAAAAAAACAAAAAAAAACCGATATAAAAAAAAATTTAAGTTTATTACTTAAGTTTTATTTTAAAAAGGTTCTAGGTCAAGATTAAGCTTAACGGCGGTGCTTGGCTTGGCGCCTTTGTACGCAAATTCGTATTGTAAAAAAAAGCGCTATTGAAATACAATTCTTAATCAAAAAAAAAATTCCCCCCCCCCCAATGTCTCTCTGGATCCGCCCCTGATATATATATATACACTAGCGGATCCGGCTGACGTTGTCCTGCCTGAACGTTGATTCTAATTTCCTACTGTTGCCGAAAGCAAAATCCAAAAAATAAGTGAAATTTCTCATTATCCCGCGTCGTTTAATTCTCGTGAAACTTAAAATTGTTTCAAAATATTTAACAAAATCGTAAAATGAGGTCCTACACACACGGCTGCAATGTGAATGATTGCGATATAATACTAAAATTAAATTTATCTATTAATAGGTTCACCAATCAATCCGAATTAGACTGAATAAATTTCGTCATTTACCTACAAGGCTGTTTACACAAATGAAATACAATATTTAAACAAAAAAAGGAAAAAACAAACACTCAAATTAAACAATAACCTTCAGTTTTCCAATAAACTAAATCAATTTCATCCACGCAGAAGAGATAATTAAACATCCGGTATTTGTCAAAAATGGATTCAAAGTGAATGGAGAATGGATAAGCAACATAAGATATGCTGACGACATGGTTCTGATCGGAGAAACGATGCAACAGATGCAGCGAATGGTATCGGCACTGAATAAAGAAAGCTACAAACTTGGAATGCAAATTAACATCGAAAAGACCAAAATAATGAAACTTAGTAAAAGCCCAAAAGAAAACAGGAAACCGCTGGATATAACCATTAATAGGAAGAGGCTAGAACAAGTTAAGAAATATACACATATTTGGGAGTGAGAATCACAGATGATGGTAGAGATAATGAAGAAATTAAAACACGTATAGGACTGGCAAGGGGTCCGTTTAATAATGTAGAACGTACACTTAAAAGCTCAGCGATTAAAAAAAGCACAAGAATGAAAATACTGGGAAGTTACGTATGGTCAGTACTAAGATACG
The DNA here is from genome assembly GCA_039619475.1 of Icerya purchasi. Classification (NCBI taxonomy): domain Eukaryota; kingdom Metazoa; phylum Arthropoda; class Insecta; order Hemiptera; family Monophlebidae; genus Icerya; species Icerya purchasi. Next base: position 453,126,553 of record CM077115.1, read on the forward strand.
CCTCGGAAACGTGGACAATCACGAAAAATATAGAAAACCGTATAAACGCGTTCGAAATGTGGTGTTACCGGAAAATGGAAAGGATAAAATGGATAGACAAGATTTCAAATCAAGAAGTGCTGTGTAGACTAAATCTAACGGGATTGTCACTGTTTCAGAAGATCATGGATGGAAAAACGAAATACTTAACGGCTAGACTACGAAAGGACCGGTTATTCATACTAATTTCCACCGGGAAAATACTTGGAAAAGCGGGAAGAGGACGCAGGAGATTCAATATGCTGACTAAGATAGAAGTTCTGGATCGGAGCAACCTCTTTTTATAAGAGAAGCTAATAATAATAATAATAATAATAATAATAATACCCTATAGGGCTTTACACAAAAGAAATACTATTTTTAAACAAAAAAAGAAAAGTAAAACACTCACATTAAACAATAACCGTCAGTTTTAAATAATAAAAAAAATTAGTCTTCTTGTAAAACGTAAATAAACATAAAAAATACAAAATGAAACATTTTACATAGCCAGCAAAATTTAAATAATTAAAAATAACACTTACGAAAGATCTTATTTTGTATTTTATGTATTTATTTATTTTTTGACTTTTAAACAGCCTATATTGTTGCTCATGACCCCATGAATTAACTGTCAAAATTTCATAATCCTCGGATGGATAGTTTCGGAGTCTATATACATTCATTTTTATACCTATATAGATAACTTCGTTGCAATTTCCGTTTCGTATCTCGCTAAATTTCGTATTCATTTAGTTTGTTTCGTTATTTACTGTATTTTTAGTCATTTAAATTATTGTCTTTCATATTGACCGCCGCCGCACGTTCTACACAATTAATTAGATAATCCAGACGCTGCAGTTCGCACGATAATATACGTAAATATAATTACCCCCTTTCGAAAATAATCATTAACGCAACGAATTTTATCTGTCAGCTTTTGTTTTTACTTATTTATTTATTTATTTTTGGGCTCGTCAGCTATCCGGGGGGAATTAATCTAGCGCGCACAATCGTTTTTGTTTACACTTTTCCCTTAATTGCAGTAGCGAATGTTCCATTCAAGGAAACATCATTGCCTAACCGAATCACGCGTAGTACCCGGCGCACCGAGCAATTAGTCGGCTCACAAAATCATGCCGTCCTCAGAAATTAAATTATACAATTCCATCTGTTAGACACTTACGGAACTTATAACCAATTACAACCCTTTATCCTATGAAAAAACATTTAATTTGTAATAAAAAAATATTGAGATCATTAACGGAGATAAAAACTATCCTATCTTTTAAGTTGGACCAGATCACACACAGTGTGCAAAATTGTATTAAAATCGGTTGAGTAGTTTCGGAGTTTATCGCGGACAAACATTTGTGACACGGGATTTATATATATATATATATATATAGGATATATATATATATAGGATATATATATATATATAGGATATATATATATATATAGGATATATATATATATATATAGGATATATAAATTAATGACTGTATCATTTTTATACCAGAGGTTTTTTTTAACCCCCCTTTGGGCATGTCAACAAAGGATCTTCGCCCAGAAACGAAACGAGGGAGAAGGATTAGTTAGATGTAGAGTCGGTGTCAAATATTGATAGGATAAAAGAACACTGAGGATAGGAACAACGGAGATCGACGGAAACGATAAGATATACGAAGCGCAATAAGGATTAGGGAGTTTGGAGTTTATAATAGATCGGAGTACAATGAAGTGCATTCGTCCACGAGGGATGGACATTTAAAGAGGATATGGTCGGGATCACGGACGGCTTCGTCGTTAATTGGAGAGGATAATTAAGGGGAGAGAGTGAGATGAAAACGAAAACGTGAGGAAGGAAGAAGAGTATGATTCAGACGTAAACGGATAATGAAGCAAAGGAAAATCGTAAAACCAAGGCCGCGTGGGAAGATTAGGTTTCATGAAAAAATTTAAGATTAAGGTTGATTAGAAAAGGAAGAAACGTAAAAATCTAATATGAAACTTTTTACACCAGAGGTTAAAATGAACATCTTGTATGAATTAGATGTAACATTTTTATGTAATGGAAGTTTTAATGGTAGCAATATAAATTAAAAGATTCTGGTTGATTAAACCCGATTTTTCGGTAGAATTATAGAAGACTATCATTTGGGAGTTTATTGTTCGAACGAATGTTTGATTTATTAATAGTTCATTTAGGGGGGGGGGGGGAGATTTTTTTTGTCATTTTAATGGCTCTTTATTTGAAAACATTGTTTTCCCGCGTTCAGTTCCATAGTGTCGACGAAGTATTTAGTTTACGATCGACAGCGGATCGCACACCGATTAGGTGTAAGTTTTGTATAGAGGGATATTCTCAGCTATTTTCAAATATGACTACCACCCCCGGTTTGAAGTATTGCGGAACAGTGAATTATCCTCAACTCCTTACTGTGCCACTACATTCTCGCTTTTCCTTCTTCTCTGTGTTGGCTGCCTTCATTTCTTCTATCTCTAATCACTTCCTGATATAGCCTCCCACTTCTTGCGTTTCATTATTCTCCTAGTCCTTTGCGGGTTGGGTAAATGTGTTAGCGCACCCCAAAAAAAAAAAAAAAAAAAAAAAAAAAAAAGTAAAAAAACATCCTCGAATTTTTCATAACTATTAGAACAAAATTTACTGTAGAATATGTTACCTTTTTTGCGAATTGCCTTCAATTCGAGATTTTATAATTGTTACTTTTTGTTATTTAATTTCAACAAATCCTATCGTCCGCTTTGTTTATTATTCTCATTAGAAACAAGCAGAAGAAAAAAGAAAATGTTAAAACCAAACGATAAGTAAATATTAAAGAAAATTGAAAGATTAATCTAGGAATGTTTTCGGGTAACAAAAATAAAAGTAAGAGCACAGAATTGCGTTGTGTTACAACATTGAGGTCTAAAATAGCGGCTGATTCTTTGGTCCTCGGGTTGCTGCTTCTTCCCGTTTCTTTTCTTAAGAAAAATTCCATCCGCTAACCTCCTATCGATATGTAAAAGCTTCTCCATATCAGATCACGGTATTATCGGATATTTACGCTTCCTCCTTTTCTAATTATCATTCATTTCATCTGTGTCTCTGTTCTTCAGCCTACTCTTGCTCCCTATACTTACGGGTTTTCTTTTGCACCTCTCTCTTCGACGTTCTGATGTTGTCTCCGTTGTTCGTATGCGTTTTGGCCATTCTTTGCTGCCTTCCTTCAGATTTCGTTTTTCCCTTATTTCCTCCCCACACTGTTCTTTCTATCCTGATGATGCAGCTATTTGCGACGTTGATCATCAGTGTTCATCTCTTTCTATGGAGCATTTTGTATTCCTATTTGTTGAGGCTTCTTGGGCTTCCTACATCTTATTGTGCTTCCTATATTCTGTCTTTTTCTTCTTAAATTAATTATTCTCGCTATATTGATTGCCTTTTAGCAAAGATTTCCGATCGGATTAAAATATAACCGACTTCTTTCCTTACTATTTGTATTTGGGTGAAGGTCCTTGGTTGACGAGCCCAAGAGGAAAAAAATAAGAAGAAAAAAAAAGGTCGATAATCCGTTTGATATATTTTATATATACATACACATATCTGTTATCGGTAGTTTTAATTTTTTTATTATTTATACTTCTAACAAATAGGTACGATTAAAAGTGCTATACAGCCTTTTTTTCAATCACCAAACGCGGTCTTATTATACACGCTGACGACGTTTGCGAGTAAAAATTGCGATCTAGTTAGAAGTAAAAGTGTTTGATACGTATTTTGACGAAAGGCGACGAAAACTAAAAAAATCTTGAATTAAGGGGGGTCGATTAAGAAACAGTCGTCAAAATGATTCGTTGCGTAGAAAGAAAGTGCGTTTAGTTTTCGAATTACATCGCATTAACTAGCTCTTTTGATATTTGCCGAGAACGTAAAAATTGTTGCAAGCTTTTTTCCGGAAAATTTTCGAAATAATGAAATGCAAATAACAGCTGAAGACATTCATATCCCCGGGTCCAACTAAGAGAATTGGTAAGAGAAGAACAATTTAAAGAAAGACCGAAATGAAAAATAAGAAGTGGGGTGGGGGGGTACATCGTGGACGTTGGAAAGTAAGAATAACCATAGCGAACGGATGAAATTGAAAGCTGAAAGAAGGAATAACATCGAAACTAGGTGGTGGTGGTCCATATATGACCAAAACCGGAAAGGAGAAGAAGAACAAGCAGCTGAGAAAAGGAGCCGTTGATGGTTAGCAGACAAAAGAAGAAGACGTAGGAAAGTATGAAAATATTTGAGAGGAATGAGATTAAAGTGTGGAATTGAAGGAAATATCTTAAGAAAGGTAAAATTCGACCGCTGCCTCCATATCTGTGCCGTGCCTATAGTAATATACCCCGGGTTGCGTACAAGTGGTGAACGTGTTTTGCGAGCTGCTGAAATAAACTTTCTGAGTATTATATTACACGTGCAACGGTTAAAAGTCTTTTCTATTTTTCTACGTTTTCACTGTAAGCTTAATCTGAAAAAGAACATTTCAGTGGAAAATTTTCCGCTGAGCCGTTTTGGCGAAAATAACAGCCGCCCGAATTACTTTTCAAATTCTCCTTTATCAATCCGTCGCCTACAATTTGTTGCTTTATTTTTCATTTAGACTCTAATCTGTTTTTCGTTTTTTTCCTTTTTCTTCCTTTTTCTTCCTTTTGTTCCTTAAGAAATTTGTACGAGCAACAAGGGGGGCCTATCTTCAGAAGTTATTGCAAGTGGAACTTATTCTCTTCGGAAATTCATTTTTCGATGAATAATATTGTTTTCAATCAAAGTGAAGGCCGCTGGAAAACACTTTGGAACGCAAGCATGACTGGTCAAATTTTTTTTTTCATATTAATTGATGGCTACATCGTGTGTTTTTTCTTTTTTTTTTTTTTTTATTATTATTAATTATAAATTATTATACTGGGTGTTTTTAATTGCTATGATTATTACACCCAGTGTGTTAGGTAGGTATTTTAAATGCTGGTTGTTAAATTTAGTTTTCTACTAATCAGGGTAAGAATTTTTCTAATTTCGTCTTGGTAGTCAGGGATGGTTGTATTATTTATGGGGAGTTTTAGTTCTAGACGGATTTGATTAATGTTAGGGCATTCGTAAAGAAGGTGTTTGACTGCGATAGGGGGTTGAGTTGCAGAACTGACAAGGGGGTTTATCGATTTTTAGGAAAAGGTAATTATGGGTGAGTTTCGTATGTCCAATTCTAAGTCTGGTGATTATTAATTCTTCTTGACGGTTTAGTTGGCAGAGGTTTTTCCAAGATTGTACGGATTTTTTGTGTTGAAATAATTTTTCATGGGATTTTTCGTGTTCCACGATGCTTGCCAATTAGATATTTCGGTTTGATTTAGTAAATGTTTAATGTCCGTGACTGCGATGGAGGTTACCCCGGAGAGGGTCGGTTTTGGCCAGGTTATCTACTATTTCATTTCCCTGGATTCCGATATGACTGGGTATATATACATTAATTTGATATTAATGTTTCGAGATTTTAGCTAGTTTAGTTGTTTTGGTGAATATCTTGGACAAATTTGTCAGCTGAAAAAATGTTCAGGATGGATGTTAGTGAGCTTACTGAGTAGTCGCTTTGGATTAGATAATTTGTGTGAAACATGAAAAATCTCGATTTTTCGCAATTGTTCAGGTCGCTGCAGAAGATTTCAAGCCGATTTACAAATTTGCAAATCTTTCAATTTAGTGTACATAGGATGTTAATCTTTTATTATTATTATTACTAGCTGACGAGCCGACTGATGTTACAATTTTCAAAAAATTGATTAATGGTTGTTTTATGAATATGCCAAAAGCTATTAGAAACATGTAAACAAAGTAAAGTAAGAGTGTAGAAACCTATGCACGAACAACATTTTGTATGTATTAATGATTGTGATGGCCGTTGATATCATTTTTTGCAGAAATGGAATATTTTTATTTACATTACATATTACATTTGTACCATTAATCTAAAACTGTTCGGTTTTTTTTTTTTTTTTTACATACAATATGATTAAGCTTAGAGGAAGCAGATCGCAGCAATTTTAAGATAGATGGCTTTCGAACAGCACAAAACGCATATAGTATTATTCTGCATTGTAAAATTACGATTGTGTATTTGCATTCTCTTTCACTAAAATTTTTGTAGAACGCCGTATTTTTATTTATTTTTCCAACTGTTTAATACGTCTAACGTGAGGTCATTCGTTGATTTTAATATGTTATTAATATTCTAATTACTCATTTGGCGGCGCAATGTTTTAGTGTTTTATTTGCGCGAATTTGGCCATTTTCCGTGTAATTTTTCTAACTTTTTTTCTCACACAAACCTTTCCAACGACACAAAAAGAAAACGGCAAAATTATTCTTCCAGTAGTTCGTATTATTAGACTACCTTCCCGAAAAACATCACTTTCATTCGAAATCACATTATTCCAATTTTTAACCATTAAAGCCGGTTGCTCTGTAAAGGTCTTTTTCTGACCAGTCGAAAAAAATTCTGTCTCAAAATTCCACCTTTTAGAGCAAATGAATATTGATGTGTCTCTCCGACCGTTAACAATTCTGTTTCTATACTGACTTCACATATCCTTTCCTTCTGAAAATGACCTAATTTCTACTTTATTATCTATCCTTGGTAATGGATCAGCTTTAAGTGTCAAGTTGTGCAATTTTAAATATTTTGTTAGTCGACATTCTCGTTGTTATTTCACTTTTACTATTATTTCTCTCCTTTGCCTCGACATTTCTTTCCTGTTTGTATGTTTTGGAATTTTATTGCTCTCAATATTTCCGCTCGCTCTTTTCGGCGTCTTTCTTCGGCTTCCATTTTCATCGATAAGGATTTATAAAATCAGTTATATGTCTTAACTTTCGCAATTACATTAATCATCTGTATCCTCTCGAGAAACAATCGATTAAAAGCCTCCCTCTCATACTAATTGCGGAGTCAACCATTGCATCTTACGCATGTTCTATAAATCCTTTGTCCGCTCTATCCTAGTTACTCTTCTTCTTCTTCACGCGTCATCTCCGATCCACGTTGTCAGCACGACCTTTGAATTCTGTTGCCTTATTTATGGCAATTGCTCAAAATGAGATCACGTTTAAAATACCTGCTTCTTCCGTTTCTGCCTTGGTTCCCTGAGATCTACCGCGTTGCAGAGTTATTCTTGCCGAATCTCATACTCCTCTCTCTCTTCCTTCACAGATATTATCCTATTTAGGTTATCGTTTTTTGATTAAACGCCTGCCTATTAATTCTTCTTTACTTGTTTCGTTTTACTCCTCTGGCAAATGGTAACTTCTAACGAAACCCTAATTTGATCTCTTATTTCTGTTCTTCAATTTTGGCCATATATCATCGGCTTGATAAACGCCCTTATTTCTTTTTCTTTTTTTTTCTTTCCCCAGTGTTTCCCTGCATCCGAGTAAGTGTCTTTTTTCACTGATTTGTATTCTAAATCTGTTCTTCAACACATCGCCGGAATTAAATTTTCCGATTCTTTAAGCCCCTCTCTTTCCTATACATGATCCATACTGATAGTCCTAAAGGGCTAAACGGAGTTTTGTTCTTCCTTTTTTGTTTTTTGTTTTGCCTTCAGTTAGTTTCTGGATCAACTTACCTTCTTTTGCTCAATTTTATATGCGAAATCTATTGCTATTCTACGAGCTGTTTTTTTTTTATTTTATTTTCTCATTATTTCCTCATTATTTAGTTTTCCACAAAGTGTTCAAATGTCAGACTCTAAAAGTTCTTTTTAGACTATCACATCTAACTTTTCTGCGTTCCCTTTTTCGATTGTGTAATACTTTTCATACACTCTCTCATCTTCACTCGATCGAGATTAATATTTTGTGAATTCCGGGTGTCATTTAGACGCTGAACGTAATAAATTAATGGATATTCATTAGCCGTTTTTTCCGTTTCCAGTGTGTGAGGCTGATTTTTAGCTCATAATAAAACTCTTCTTTCCTTAAATGACTTATTCCAAATTACGGCTGAATTATTCTTTTTCATTTTCTAATTCTGCCTGCTTCTGCCTTTCTCTTCTGCCCGGTAGTTTCTAGACTTCCTCTTTCTTTTAAACACTCCGCAATCTCGGCTATCTTCTTTCTGCATCATTTTCTTGGTTTTTATCTGCATCATATTCTCGGGTTTTATCTGCACCTGCTCCGTTTTGACGACATCACTCTTCCACTTGTGATTTGCTCATATTTTGTTTTTGAATGTTCGACCTTATCTGTTGAACAATCGTCCTTCTAAATTTCTCTACCAAAACTTGTTGGTATCCCTACTTCTTATATTCTCACTTTTCCTTCTGCTTCTGTTACTCCTGCCCTCGAATTGTTTTTATTCTCGAGATTCGTAAACGTTTTTGGGAATACTACTTTATTTTTTCCTTCTTCTCACTTTTCACGCTGATGTCCTGATGGACGAAGAAGAGAAAAAAGAGAAAAAAGAAAACATAAATGTACATTTGATTTGGTTTTCTATAATTTCTATAAAATGATTTTAACTACACTTTCACTCGAAGCTGCGAAAAGTCGGAAAATAAATAAAAAATTTGCGCTTAATCAACGGCTACACTGTAAAATATCCTTTTGAACCACTTATTGTTACCGTTAGTTTTCACTGGCGATTTCAAGAATTGAAATGGTGTGGAAATGAAAGAATTATCTGATTCAAAATCACTTAACAAGAAAAATATTATATTCGGAGAGAAATAAAATGCTTTTTTACAAAAAATAAATACCGATACTTGATGAAGGTTTATTATAAAAATGCACTAAATAGTAAAAAAATAATTACTCCCGATTAGAAAATATATATATCAGAGTGACATCAACACCTTAAAGGTGATATTACGATAATTCTTATACAACATTAATACCTTAATTTATAGTAGAATTTAAATTACATATTAAAATAATAATTAAAAAAACTGCGTTAAATGTTCATTAAATTGTTCCTAGATATTTTAATGTGTAATATGAATCCTAATCTAATTAAAGTATCAGTGTTGTATAAGAATTACGATAATATCACTTTAAGGATATATATCTCTCTGAAAGATATTTTCTTATCGGGAGTAATTATTTTTTACTTTTTAGTGCATTTTTATAATAAACCTTCAAGTATCGATGTTTATTTTTTGTAAAAAAGCATTTTTAATTTAACTTTTTAGTGCACTTTTATTCAATTAAATTAAAACATTTTAATTAGAACAGATATTTCCACGGTGTGAAAACATCAAAAGCTACATTATTTCCATGATAATTTGGCAAATTTATAATATTTTAAGTCAATAAATCTATAACTTGACGTTGAAACTAATCCATGAATGAAAAACATCCAAAAAATTTCAATCTCCCGCATTATTAAGGATAACTCAAAAACTACCGGTCAGATCTTGATCAAATTTAAATGGGGCCACGTGAGAAATACCACCTTTCAAATAAAAGAAGAATCATCAAAATCGGTTCATCTAGAAAAAAGTTTTGAGGTAACACACAAAAAAAAATACGGTCGAATTGAATTTTTTGAAGTCGGTTAAAAATTGGTTGTTTTTACTCAATATCCGAAATAATAAACAATTTGTTGACAAAAAACCGTATATGTAAATGAAATTTTAAAATGTTATTTAATTTTTGACTGTTGTCACTTTTCTCAAAAACCAGCGATATACATGTATATACATATATATATATTAGTATGTGCGTGTGTGCTTTACGTAATTTTCTCATAAACGGTATTAAAATAGTTCAAATTTTTCATACGATAAGCGATGTAAATGTTTCGTTGTTAGCAATTTCTATGCAGATTACCCGTCTCGCTCGCATTGTTCTTGTCTACCGTCTCATGGAAATGAGTTCTATTTACGGTATCGCTCGTACAATTCCGATCGTGTCCTTCGTCCCGCGTTTATTTAATTTCCGTTTTAAATTGCTCGACGCTTTGCGAAATAAACGGCCCTTGTATTTGCCGAAGCGGAGAAAGGATGTTCTTAATTAGTTTCATGGCATTCCGATACTATTTTTTTCCCTATTTATTTGCTTGTTCGGCTGTTGCTTTGTCTGCTGGTTAAATTAGTGTGTATTCTCTGTATTACCAGTTTTTCAAAAGAACCTTTCATAACACTGTTTTTACTTAATTAAATCAAACTTGTACCAAACATAAACAGGTTTACCGAACACTTCGTTCAGTGTACAAATTCATTTCATTAATTAAATTGCCCTATGAGGGGCCGATTGCGATCAACGGTGCAACTTATTTCTTAGAAGGTCTTATAGCAAAGCAACTGAAACTGTTAATAGGAAACATACTCTGGCCCACATTCGTAACACGGAGACCAGTTCATTAAGAACACACTGAGAATTTGAAGTTAGATGTGGATGGCTCAGTTTCGATATGCGGCGCTGTTCATTAATGTACACCTCTGTGACTGACGCGAATCAAATTATTAAAAATTATACGCCCCCCCCTCCCCCGAATACATGAAGCCATCAGGTTTATTGAAGCGGTCACTGAATCGATTGTTTTCATCTTTAGCGGGAGGGTTTTCAAACGGAATGATTGGATGGCGATCGGTTCTAGGTTGGCTCTTATTTTTGCTAACATTTTCATGGAGAAATTAGATGAAATTGTATTAGAGAAATGGAAACCAAAATGTTGGTTCAGATATGTAGACGATTTTTTTTGTAGTGTGGCAATATGGGAGGACTGAACTGAATAAGTTCTTTTTTTTTTTAATTTCTTGCCGTACGAACATTAAGTTCACTAAGGAAGAATAAAGTAATGGTACCACCTAACTTTTTAGATGTTTTAGTACATAGGAGAATGTTGTGCCGGTACATGATAAATACTTCAGTGTTTCGTAAAAACACTAACTCACTGACAGATAACATAAGAATTCTCATCATTGTCCAAGCCAGAATTTAGATATTTTTAAGACTCTTACGGCCGGAGAAAAAAGAATAAAGCCTATATGCGTATAATTTTTTTTTTTTTTTTTTTTTATGTATATTAAGAAATAAGAAAAGAGAAGAAAGTTGGATTTATCAAAAATTACATTGGCCCAAGAAGAGGGGAAAGGATGAGAAGCGGAATCAGATACTTATGCGATTAGACATGAAGGATAGGAAAGACTCAATTGCTGGAATGACCGAGGGTGATGGCAAGGAGAGAACAAAAGGAACACAATACGGAGTTGGAAGACCAATTGACAGACGAAAAGAGTAAATGGAATATCGTTCGGAAACGATACAGGTGCACTGAAACAAAATGTAATTAGCGTCGCTTATAAAGTTGTGAGAGGAAGGGCGAAGGGGACAGGGAGGAGAGGGAACTAGAGTGATAAGGAAGCAGGAAGCAAACTGTGCCCAAAGTGTACGCGACGGATTGCAGAGAGAGTTGAACGTCGCATGGAGGGAAAATTGGAGCGAACCAGGGATACGACAGTAGATTAGACTGGATAAAGAGATAAGAGGAATTCGGATTTGAGAATGAGGAGGAATACGTGTTTATCCGTAATTTGGAATGAGCTGAAGCGGAGAGGAGATTAATATTATGCGATAAAAAGACGCTGAGAAATTTACCGGTTGAAGAGGATGAACGAACTAGTGTATCGGCCGTGTCGTTACCTTCCATTCTAGAGTGCCCAGGAATCCACGGTAGGTGAACTTGGACCGAGTGAGAAAGAAAATGTTATGGATAAGAGAGCGTATGAGGAGGATTACTTAATCAACAGAAGGAGAAGGAAAAGAAGAGGTGAAGGACGCTGTGGGAATTTTGTGTAATAAGGACTTCATGCGAAACTAGGGAAGAAGCAACAAAAAGGACCGTAAGCAGGATAGCAGTAGACTCGGCATAGAAAACTGAACAGAAGGAAAGAAGTTTGAAGGTTTCAGAATAATTTAAGGAAAGACAAAAGTGAGCTAACTCCATTGGGTCCTTTGAAACCGTCAGTGAAAATCGCAAAATGATTAGAGAAAAGAGAGCAAAAGGTACTTCTTAAGAACTCTGATTTGACAACATGATGAAGAGAAGATTTGGTAGGGCAAGTTAAGAATAATCAATTAATAGGATGTAGGCGTGTGGAAAAACTGAAAGATAAGTATTACAACTTGTCCTATGAATAAATGTATGGAGAAAGCTGAGAAAGATGGGTGGAAATAAAGATTAGTAGATCTATTGAAAGAACGAGTACGAAAAAGGGAAAAGAAACAATGTTTTTTTTGTTTGGGAGGGTTGTGCGAATTGCTCAACATAAGAAACATGGTTGACCAATATCACCCTCCCTTATATTAAAGGAGTTACGAAAAAAATTGGCCATATTCTTAGAAGGAGTAATATCCGACCGGTATTTACTACGTGCGGAAAAATTAGTAAAAAAATAAAGTAACACTAAGAACCGGCTTCCTCAGTTCCAAACTTCTGTACTGGACGAACTATTGATGTAAAAATTGCATGATATTTCGTTCGATAAGAGTGTGGTCTTAGTTAAGACATGGCAGGAAAAGGCTGATTAGAGAGAAGCTATCGAAATAGGAAAGTGGTGTCGACCGTGGAGATGATTTTAAAATTCCCCTAACACGGGCACTTATAATGTCGTTGGTTAAGAGTAATACATACTTGTTTAAAACTGCTTTTTAATAGCTAGTAAAGAAAAAAAGAAAAAGAATATCGGTTAATTACAAACGACGACATTACCTATTTATATGCAGATGTTAAATGTTTTGCGTAATTATATATATTTGTTTGTGAAAGAGAATTGCTGAGAATATGTTGTGCGCATTAACAAAACTCCGTTTATATGCAATATACCCTTATTATCATATTTTGCAGTGATTTAGTCGGAAATTTTTTCAAATTGGTTGGAAAACAGCTAATCACAGGTAAAATTACAAGTCGCTTTTTATTTGTTTTTATAACGAATAAACCCCGACAGAGATGAAGCTGACGCGATCCTACACCAAAAAAATTGAAAAAAAAAAAAAAAAAAGACCCTACGCATACCTAAAATATAATTTTTCTAATAAAAAACGTATAGAAATATATTCATAACAATCAACGTTGTACCAGTTGTTGAAAACATTTTCCAACCATCCGGAAAGCGAATTCGACGGACCTCCTCTACATTTTTGTTCCGTTCAGTATTGAAAAGAAAAATTGTACGGAAAGAGGCTTTTTAAATTCATAAATTTGTTCATAAATTAGTTTTAAAATTATTTTTGTGTTTTGTGAATCTTGTATAAGATCAAAAAAAGTTAAGAAGTTACAAAAAATAAAAATACCGAGCAAAGCTCGGTCGCCCAGGTACCATATATAATAATATAAACTCGGCCAGTGAAGAAAAATATTTTTTCCAAAATTTCTTCTAGCTCTCGGCGCTCCGAGGTTTCATTTTAAAGTTGGAAACCCAGATCTTCCAAACTAGAGAAATAAACGTGCATGCGAATATTTTTAACCGTGTTCAAAGTTTTTAGCTGCGATACTGGAGGCGCTTAAATAGGGAGCACGTCATTTTTCGCGCTTTTTTTTGAACCTTTTTCGGCAATTTTGAAGGTTTCGTTGAGGTAAAATAAAATACGGTGTCGTTCCCGACAAATAGCGAGATCTTTCCAACAATATGATGAAAAAACTTTTTTCAAAATTTGTGAGCTTCCGGCGTCTCCCAAGGGTCTGAATAAAAAGTTGTAAGCCCGGTTACATTTTTCCTACGAAGCGGTTCTTTATGCATATGTTTGAAATATGTTTTGGTTTCTCCGACGTTTTTATACTCGAGGACTATTACTTCCGTGAACATCCTTTTTTTTTTACGGTTTTTGCCCCGAAGGGAAAAGGGGGTTTAAATAATTTTTTAATCGTAATTCTTTTTCGATTTCATGAAAGAGTTTTTCCGTTTTAATATCTTGAATTTCACTTTTAAAGGGTTACATCTGGTGATGAGTTATGCACTTTTTAACGGTGTTTTTTGAGGTGATTTGAAATATTCCATATTATATATTCTTGGCGGTTTTTCGAGTTTTTTCCGAGTTTTTTCGCACCAGGATAATCGGCGTTAACTTGAAGTTATAGGTATATGATTTGAAATAGAATTTTAAATGTAGTTTGTGTTTCAGATTTCGAAATTAATAAGCCGATCCAATCGTGAGTTTATTTTTATTCGATATTTTTGTCGTTTCTGAACCATCTTATTTAGGATTCCGTACATTATATGTATAATACGGGGAATCCTAAAAATAACCATGATGATAGTGGAATAAGTAATTAATATTTACAGCTTAAATATACCCGTCTTTTCATGTGCGAATAGGCGGCTTTTATTAAAAACGGTGCGTCTATTTGTTGATTTTTAAATATATTTATGTAAATAGTGTTTGCCATTACGTTAAATGTATTAGCGGGCTAATATTAATAGTGGAGCCACTGCTGTTCACTGTGCGAAATTCACTTTTCTCCTCAGTGATCATTATGTTCGTTATTTGTACTACTATTCGTTCTGACTAAATTAAAAGAGTTATTTACAATTTCTTTTTAATTGACCTGTTCCTTTTTTATTTTATTTTATTTTATTTTATTTCATTTTATTTTATTTTATTTCATTTTATTTTATTTCACTTGGTTGTTAATAATCTTTCAGATACGTTTGCGCTAACAATGTAAAAGCTTCAGTGTTATCTTTTCGAGATCCGTAAATTTTAACTGAAATACTCTGCAACATTTGCACCGTTTCAACGATTTCGGTCTTTTCGTGAACGGATCTGGTTGCTTTTCTTAAATTTACCTGGCACGCTTTTATCGTTAAATTGAAGTCAGCTTGTTAGCTTTTGAAGAGTCGCGGCGTTAACTCCTTTTAGTATTATGTGATGATATCCTCTTTGTCAAGTTCTACTACTTAAGCATCAACATTATTATACACATCGCCTATTAATTTTCGCTTTCGCTTAAATTTAAGTACATCCAACGAGCGACTAGCAGCTTAACCTCGTAATTCTGGACATTAACCTTTATATCATCATCGCTTATAGACGCGAAGATGGCAAACATTCATTTAAGTTATATCACTTTCGTGGCTGACGTCGATGACACTGGTCGTCGGCATCATTAGCTTAGTCATTGTCGCAACTGTCTTTGTCAGCGGCTGATACGGCTGCCTGTTTCATAAGTCATTGACTTATTTTTGGCACCAACTCGTCTTTCTAACTTTCATCCTTACTAATGCCTCGTTGTCGCCATGCCCCCCACCCATTTGTTCTTAAGTTTGATGTGTAATCACTTTCGCTCCTCCGGTTTTTCCATTTTTACGTTTTCCCGGTTTTCCGTTTAAGCTGTTCGTGGCTTTGCTAAAACGGAGAAAAAGTTTTAATGAATTTTTGTACCTCGCCCCTAAACTTTCCCCGAAAGTAGCAGCTGATGAGGATATATATTCTCCAGCTTTCTATTTTAGTCAGTCGCCATCTTATCGTAATTTTCTCCACCCCCCCTCCCCTATTTTTTTTTTGTATATTTTCCAATTTATCTTTTAAACAATCCGTTTATTTAATTATTACTTCTTTTTTTCTTTTTTTTAAAAATCGTTTAACGGAGAAGTATTAACGTTCCGTGTCATCTGCAATTGATCGTTCGTCTTGACTGATTACTGCAAACACCTGGCTTATTCAGTCTGTCAGCATGGTACAGAATTAACATGAAACCAGCTCTACAAGTATTAATTTGTCCTGTTACAGTGCTTTTAGCTACCGGGTACGGAAGCCGTTTGAAGCCGGACGAGAACACAAATATTATATTTTGTACGCATAAATAATTAAAATTACATATAGTTATTTTGAATTTTGTTTTGTTATTTTTATTGGTAATTCCAAAACTTTTACTTTTTTCTTTACTAATATAACTGCGAGCGTAATTTCTAATGGATATAACACATTGTTGTTCCCTTTGTTGCTAACATTTTTTGTACATTTTACAGCATTTCCCTATAATCGTATTTTTATTTACATCATTTATTATCCTTTATATTTTTTTTATTCCTTTTTCGACAACGTTACTCTACAGTTCTGTGGTTCGTTATACCGCTATTATATTTTAATTTTAATGCAGTTTCACTCCAGTGAATGCTTGAATACACTGAGGATACAATTAGAAACAAATATTGATGTATATAGAATCAGGGCCCTATCTAGACTAAAATTTCGGGAAGGGTTACGAAAACAATTTATAAATAAATGAATACATATATATTAATTACAATGAATTCTTAGGCTACCCCCCACTCGAAAAAATGTCACAATTTTATGTAATGAAATATGTAACAAAAAAATGTCTTAATTTTATATAATGAAAGTTAAATGTTAGGATAGGATTTTTGTGGTTATGTTATTTTTTTTTTGCGTTGATACCAATAAGAATTACGTTGTAAATTTTGATCATTTTATACAAAGTATAGAAAAGAAAGAGACAGAAATGTAAGCAAGAGGGGTCAAGGGGTACAGCCCCTTGCCAGGCCAAAATGGCCGAGTTATATATATATGTGTATATATATATATATATATATATATATATATATATTGTGTGTGTATTATCATGAAATATATTTATTTATAAATAGTACACTAAAGCCCCGTGGTCAATTATTGTATACATATGTATTATTTGAACACTGCAATAAAAACAAATAAAAAACAGTCGTTTCCATAGAATTTATAAAAATTTCAATTTTCTCTTTTTTTATTTTTATCAAAAATTGAGAAGAAACTGAATTCAATCAGTTATTATTTCGAAGACATTTCGGGGGGAGGGTGAACCCTGAAAATCCCCCCAGATACGGCCTTACATAAAATATAATTTCGTTACTCGAGTTTAGATACTTGGTTAGTTTGTGTCACAGTTCACACTTTCTTCAGGGAAGACAATTAAGCAAAGAGTGGATTACGTATACAATTTAGCCCTTTGGGCCTCGCGAGAGAGCAAGCTCTTTTGATCTCCAATCTTTTTTTTTCTAAGATTTTTTTTAAAAAATCGTTTTGACTACGTCATTTTACCCCATTTTTTTAAAAAAAAAAAACCTTTATTTTTTAATTACAATACACACGGTTATATAATAAAAACTGAGCAATTTGTACGACTCGGAGGAGGACACTGCATTCTTAAGCATTGTACAACATAACATTCAACCTTTATTATTTTATAAAAAGATGCGGTATATGATTATGAGACACAAAGTATATTATACTCCGGGCTAAGAATGACATAGTCATCGATATACTTGTGTGTGTTTATATATATATTAATTACAACGTAATTCTTAGGCTACCCCTCAATCGAAAAATTGTCCCAGAAAAATGTTCCAATTTTATGTAACGTTTGTTATATTTTATAGGATTTTTGTTGTTGTTATTTAAAAAATGTCACAATTTAATGTAATGAAATATGTAACGAAAAATATAACGAAAAAATGTCTTAATTTTATATAATGAAAGTTAAATGTTAGAACTGGATTTTTGTGGTTGTTATTTTTTATGTGTGTTGATGCCAAAATGGCCGAGTTTATATATATATATATATATATATATATATAATTATTATTTATGTAACATTATTAAAAGCAACTGTGAAAATTTCTGCATTTCGCTGTGATATAAATATATACATCATCGAAGGAATGGGCAATGGTTCGGCTCTATTTGGTCCTTTTTGATACAATCACGATCGTTACTTTAACTAATAGTCGAAGATTCCAAATGAGTATAGTATAACTGTACAAAACTTAAGAACCAAGCTGAATACAAGAAAAACTCATATTTCGTAGCATTTTACTTTTTTTATTTTTAAATCCGTCCATATAGAGCCTTTTTTCCATTACTCGCCGGCTTAAAGACACAATATATATATATATGAAAAAAATATATTAAGTAACACGTATGATGCATTTGCATGCCAAAATCTCTGAGATGCATTCAGTGTGGACAAATACGTATGGCATAAATACATTTGTACCTCGTATTAAATTTTACTTATTCCGCAGACACATCACACGCACCCAACAAATTACTCAGCACGCAAAACAAAAACCGCCCATGTCACACGTCGGAATAAAAAAAGAGAAAAAAGTTATCAGCACTATTAATTAAATAATATACAATGACGTGTGGAACGATTGTTACTAATATGGTTAATAGGAAAAAGAAATTAAGAAAATCAATAATCACCAGAAATCGATAAACGGCGAAAGAATAATAGTAATGATCGTAATAGTAATACTTACCTGATTCAGTTCATAGTCACACATTCCCACACTTATGCGTACATTCCCAGACACTCGTACACACACTTATTTACCATTGCAATTACACGCTTATTCGCACTCCCTAACGTTCTCATTTGATAACGGCTATGATGGTAAGTACGCTGATGAATAAAATACATTCTAATAAATTGTTATTTCACCGCCGATTTAAGGTCGGTTATTTGATCCGCGAAGATGAGCCGGCTGATGATTGGTGGCGCCCTTTCATTTTGTCTTCCGAAAATTTTCCCGTTTTTATACAATTTGACAGTCTGCAGCCGGCCGTAAAAATCTGACTGTAGAAAGGAGTTGAGCGTTCGACCGGCAGCTGTCAGACGTTCGGACAGGTAATATTTTTAACTGTCTAGAGATTAGTTTGGTTGTCAGAGAGAGTCGCGGATTTTTTAATCGCCAATTACCGAACGGTTCATTTTTTTTTTATTTTTGCAGCATTTAGTCAGACGGTGTAAGATGTCTGTGTCCTCTTCGTTCAATTACGAGTTCCCACGCTATCTTTATCACCATTTCGGTAACGTCTTCCTTTGGTCTAGTCGGAATATTCGACACGATGATACTATTAATCCAGTTCTGCTGCTATCGAACTGATCAATCGTCAAGTATACTTTCACAAAACTACCATGATCCTTCTTCACGTCAAGTACCGTTGGCTCTGTCAATTTCGTTCGCGATGCCTCATTCTGTATTTCTAATGTATCCCTAGCTTGTTAAACAGCTGATGGATACGCTTGTAAAGCGGAACGATCTCGCTTTTTATCACTGCTATCATTGACGCTGCGCCGATTGTATTACCTTCTGCCGTCCAATTTAGTTTGACTGCGGCATCTAAGACACCGCTAAGCTCGTTGCACTGGCTCTTATCCATAACGTCGTGTCTGCCACCGACACCTGTGCCTACATTCGACATGTAACTCGCTACCGCATTCGCCACAGCTAATAGAGTCACCGTTAACCGGCAACGATACGCAACACCTTTTACGCAACGGTTGACATTGTCTGTATGCTTAAACGATAATAAATTAAACCGATTTAAACTCGGCCATCGAAATTCGTTCAAACAGGATTATAAACGTCCCAGATAAGAAAATGTAAATACTTGAAAACGAATTTTTTTTTTTTAAGGCTATACGGTAACTTTTATGTTGTAAAAGAAAATAACGGTCCTACATGATGGACCTTAAAAGTGTGCTGGAACAAATATAAAACACGTCCGCACTGAACAACAATTAATATTACTAACAATTAATATTAATAATAATTAATATTATTACTACTACTAATAATAATAATAACACTAAAAAAAAAAAGTAAAGTAAGTCCCATATCCTTGATAAGGTATCATTGTGAAGTTAAGGTTCACGATGAACTAAGCCCTATTGCACTTATGAGAGTAGGGGGACACTAATGGTACGAAATTAATAATGAAAATATAGAAAAAAGTACAACAGAATAAGAAAATTAAAAAACTCCATAGCGTACGCCCCCTATTTACCGGCTCATCACTGACGGAAGTATTACGCATCTTAACCATTACTGTATGTAACTTTTGACCATTGTTGTATTCCCGGGACGGAATACTAAGTACCGATCAATTATTTCGCGTAATTTGAAATAAACCTAGTCGAAGCTAGTTATATTACGTTTATTTTAATATGACGACGATACAGATCGCGGTATGTGTAAAAAAACCGATAGCGGCTTCCGTAAGTCTGTAACGACACGATTAGAGCAATACGATGCTAAGGGCTAATCGGACCGACTGGACTACCGAAACGGTTATTCTGGGTGTCCCTAGAATACTCGACTGCCGAAAAAACAATTCATTAACATTCAACAACGACGGTTCGACAAGTCGATACGTCACTCGCGACAAACGGAGAAGTCACGGATATGCAGCGTAAACGAATAATCGGCTGCTTCGGCCGTTTATAACAATAAATGAGGATTCTGCGTACAGCGGATGTAAAAATTCGGAGAACGACGATATGACGAAAAGTTGCGACATTTGCAATGTAACTTATAATAACTGAGAAGTAGTGGATTCGCAACGTAAGCGGATAAACGATTATTTAGCCTGCAAATACAACTGGGCAAGAGAGAGGAAAAAAAAATAAAATAAAGAATAAATGAATAAAGTTAGTCTGAGAAATAATATGGAAGTTGGCATACAACACTCTCCTTCCCTTGTATAAAAAAAAAGAAAAGAAAAAGAAAAAAAAAGAGCTAAAGTTAGTAGTAAAAGTGAAAACATAACAATTAACAATTGGTACAGTACAGAAATTGAAAACGCATTAATTCGCTGGCACGTGATGTGGAATGCGATTAATTATTGCTGATGGCTACACCTGTGCGATGATCTGAGGAGGCTGATCTATTCGAAGTCGTTAGTTCGGTGTTAGGATCTAAAGAAGGTGTAGGTGAGTTCTTGGTTGACGGCAGACGACATTTAATCCAACAGGCGTTCCATTTTAGGAACAAAAGTATCACGATGATAGAAACAACGACCGCAACGATGATAGTTTGGCTGAGGTTGGAGGCGTTGATTTGGAAGTCCTCTGAATCTTTTGTGTTCAGCGTGTGCAGAATCGAAGCAAACTCCGCGTCAACTGAATCTAGGTTGTCGAGGGTAGCTTCATTTGATCTGGTCAGATTGATTTTTCGTACGTTTTTGGCTTCCGGGCAACATTCTGGGATGTCGAGATCGATCGTGGGGACAACGTGACTAAAGTTAGCATTTGTGGTGGAGCGTCCGTCCAAAGAAATCGATGGCTCGGAGGCGTGGCAGTCATCAGCTAGAGATATTATTCCGGCGCCTCTGAGACGAAATTCCTGAAGGGCTGCAGTCGAATCGCAATAAACAGTAAGTATGGTGAGATCAGGAACAACGAATAGCCATCGGTTATCGGAAAGTTTCTGGAAAATATTGTTCTTGAGGGAAATGGAAGCGACCTCGCAATCATCGGGAACACTGGTAGTTCGGGACAGGTACAGGTCAGCTTCGCAGGGCATCTCTTTGTTAACTTTTCGGATGATCTGACTTTTGCACAGATGTATAATATCTCCGTCTCCAAACCTTACGGTGATACAGCTGCTAAAGTCCTTGTAAACGATATACTCCGTAGACAAGCGATCGATCAATAGGTATTTATACTTCGGTCGTATATAATGGAACAGGGAAGAAGAGATATTACTTAAGGAAACGGGATAGGGAATGATATGGAAAAGGAAAAAATCTACGTTATTCACCAGGGGGATTTCTATTTTAAAAATTATTAAATTATCATAAAATACTGTATTAATTATGCAAATTTCGTAATATTTAAATACGTGACGCGGGTCGAGAGTAATAGGGAATCTTTTACCTTTTGGCAGATTAGCCAAACGTAGTTCGATTAGTAAATCCTTAGGATTAATTACTTCGGGGTGCAATACATTATTCTTACTAAATAAGATCGAATTAACAATGGAGTCGTATTCAAAGGTTAATTCATTCCCTAATTCTAACATTAGATTAATATATTCGCTAACCGACTGAACGTATAGCGAGGATTCGACCTCATCCCTTAGATTGTGAACGACTTTATTTAGCGTTTCGAAATTGGCGTTTATTATGTGCTCACGGAAAGCTAAGCTTGCGGCTGATTCATTGAAAATTCGAATTGTTTTCCTGGTGACCTGAACTTGTTCCTTCATTAATTCATTTAATTTATGATCATCATTTGTTACTTTACGAATGGACTCTGAATAAAATTCGCCATCATCAGAACTCGGCGTACCGAACAGCCATTTAAGAATGTGTGATCCTCCATTGAAGATACCACGCTTGTGGATCACATGACCACACAAATGTTGGATCGTCTGGAGTTGATCTTTCAATTTAACTATTTTACCGTTAATTAATTTTAAAGTTTGATGACAATTCAAGGAATGTAAATTATCTTTAATGTGATGACAAAGACCATTGGCTTTGGCAGAGAGACGGATTAACACAAGTAATTTTTGTTCGGTAAAGGAAATATTAGTAGATATGATGAGAGTCCACGTGGTACTGGATATCTTAGCAAATCCAAGATGTTCGTAGAACAGGCCGGAATGTCCAGAGACTTCCGTAATGTTATTGGATGTTGGACGAGGGAGTATGAGGTTATGATAGAGCGGAATGACCGTCAGTAGGACTAGGAGAGAAGATACAATGACAAGATTGGAGTTAGACCGCTGGGCAATCGTCATCATCTGAAAAATACGGTTTAATCAAATTGGTATTAAATTTTACGTGCCTCCTACCGATTAATAATAATACCACATTTGGTCCTATTACTTTAACAATTTTATACGGACCTTTAAAATTAGGAGTTAACTTATTAAACCTAGTGGTTTTATTTATTAGCATCACCAGTTGACCAGCCTTAAATTCGCAAGCGTTAACTTTCTTATCGTAGTAATTTTTAGTTCGAGATTTAGACGCCATAATGTTTTCGCGAGCTATTTTATGTATACTATTTAACTTTAGCTTGAGGTTGTTAAAATAGTCGTCATACGTATAGCGAAATTCCGGTTCTGCAGTGAGCGAGCTTGGGATATAGGGCTTGTGGCCGAAAAGTAGTTGGAACGGAGGGAAATTGGTAGTTTTGTGTACATTAGTATTGTACGAGAAACAAGCGTGGGCGACGAAATCATCCCAATTGTTTTGGGTTTGATTTACAAAGTGTTTCAGATAATCTTTTAATGTCAGATGACTTCTCTCCAGGCTACCATTCGTTTGCGGATGATAGGGAGTCGAAAATACATGTCGGACTTTAAACAACTTGCATAATTGGTTGATTATTTCGGAAGTAAACTCGGTACCACGATCCGAGAGTAGTGACTGAGGGATACCGAAGAGACTGAAGAACTTAACTAGTTCTTCTGATATCGTGGTAGCCTCATGGTTCGGAATCGGTATAGCGTAGGAATATTTCGTCAGATCATCCTGCATCGTGAGGATAAATCTATTCCCTTTTTCCGTTATAGGGAGAGGGCCTACTACATCTATGGCTAGACGTTGAAAAGGGAAGGAACTCGTGGTAGTGATTTCCATGGCGTTCTTAACTGGTTTAAAATTGGTTTTATTGGCCTGACACGAGTGACAGTTTTTTATGAACTTACGAATATCGCTTTTCATGTTATACCAGTAATACTGATTGCGAATCTTAGCGTAAGTACGAAAAAAACCGGAATGTCCGCTGGCGGCGGAACTATGAGCTTCGTGCAAAACTTTATTTATTTCTTCCGGAGATTTTAGCTGCGTTTTTTCTTTTCTAATAATGACCGGTTTTACGTTTAAGTCTTTAAAAATATAATAGATAAGAGCTTTAAATTGTTCATAATCGACGAGGGTGTGCGTATCCGGAATTTTGTTTATAAAAACGTGTTTTTCATTAAACTTTAACAGAAGATTTGATAGAGTTAGTAATACGTTAAATAGCACACCGTAGTCTACATTATCGAAACCGTTTACCTTGAAACAGCACAGGTAAATAATTTTATTATTTTGCTTAATGCGCTCAATACAGCCGACCTCCATATTATTTACGCTACTACGAATCCAACTTTCATTCATAAAATTATTTACGTTGTCATCATTTTTACAAGAAAATACAACAGTCGGATTTTTATCAAACAGTTTACAGTTAATCTCTTCTATATAAACCGACTGACGCTGTTTTTTGAAAAATTTCAGAAATTCATTATACGTTACGTTACTTTCACTGTTACTCTGTCTATTGTTATTGTTATTCGTAAGAAATACCGAATTAGGTCCTTTACCGTTACAATTAGGAGGATTACGTGATAATGCGTCAGCATTATTGTTTTTCCTACCCGGTTTATACTTTATTTCGTATTCGTACTCGGCTAGTTTGAACCTCCAGCGCAACAGCCTAGAGCCTGGGTCCTTGCAGTTAAATAGCCACGTTAACGCTTTATGATCGGTAATTATTGTAAATTTTCGCCCATAGAGATAGGGTCTGAAGTAATTTATAGCCCAAACTATGGCGATTAGTTCTTTTTCCGTGGTACTGTAATTAACCTCGTGATCATTCAGTGTTCTACTGGCATAGGCGACGGGTCGATCTTGACCGGGAGTACCTTGCGAAAGAACAGCACCAATAGCGAAACCACTAGCATCAGTAGTGAGAAGGAATTCTTTAGAAAAATCGGGATACTGCAAAAGAGAATCATTTGTTAAAATATTTTTAAACTCGATAAAGGCATGCTGCTGGGTTGAACTCCAATCGAAAGGCTGGTCCTTTTTCAGAAGGACAGTCAAAGGCTTAACAATTTTCGCGAAATCTTTTATGAATCGTCTATAATAGCCTACCAGACCCAGAAATGATTTAATTTCTCGAGGAGTTTTTGGTCCGGGAAATTCGACAATGGCTCGAATTTTATCGGGGTTTGGGCGAAGACCATTTTCAGAAATTACGTGGCCTAAATAGCCGACTTCTTTTCTCAGAAACTCGCATTTATCGGGCTGCAATCGGAGGTTATTATTTTTTAACCTGTCAAAGACGGACGCTAAACGATCGAGATGTTCCCCTAGGCCAGTAGAATGCACAATGACATCATCCATATATACGAAGCACTGATTACCCTGTAGACCAGCGAGAACGGAGTTCATCAACCTTTGGAAGGTGGCTGGAGCATTTTTTAATCCGAAAGGCATTCGCGTATATTCGAAATGTCCCAGATTAGTACTAAAGGCGGTCTTTTTGATATCAGAACTTTTTACTTTAATCTGGTGAAACCCAGAAGCTAAATCTAAAGTAGAGAAATATTTTGATCGCCCTAACTGATCTAAAATTTCGTCTATATTAGGAAGTGGAAATATTTCTCCAACTGTTACGTTATTTAGTTTTCTATAATCTATGACGATTCTCCACCGTTTTTTCCCTGAACTATCAGGCTTTTTAGGGACTATCCAGAGAGGAGAAGACCAAGGACTATTAGATGGCCGTATAATGCCTTGCTCTAACAAGTCGTTTATTTGGTTATTTACTTCTTCCTTTAATGCTACTGGATGTCTGTAATTTTTTGAGAAAATCGGCGGCGAATCGCCCGTATTTATTTCGTGTTCAAAATTATTATTGCATGAAAGGCTATTATTACTATCTATTTGAAAAAGTTCTTTATATTTTAAGCATAATTTAATTAATAGTTCCTTTTCCTCTTTATTCAAATGTCCAATACGTAGATTCTTTATTAAATCCCTATCTTTTATGTTACGATTAAACTGTTCCAATTTTAAGTTATTTTCATTATCTAATACGCCTATTGACTTTAATGTTACGTTAAGATTTCTTATCACGCGCTCCTCGTCAGAGGAATTTAGAATAGTAGTGATTGCCTTTCCATTGTTATTTACGCTGACAATGGATCTGGCTAAAAGCACACCTTCCTCGGGTGATGACTCGTCTATTATTCCCTCAGATATACAGGGGTTCGAAACGGGTACCTCGATGACTGTCTCGGAACGGGGGGCTAATTTAATGATGTCGCAATTATTGTTAAAAAGTTCTCTTTTCTGAGTTAACGTATATACTCGGTTATTTACTCGCATAACCGATTGAGAGAAATTAATTTCGGCATTATAAGCCTTCAAAAAATCGATGCCCAGCAGCCCATCGCAAGGGATGTTGGTAGCGTCATTTATTATATGAAATTTTACGTTACGGATCTCGTCAAGATCCAAGAATGTATATCCAAAAGTTTCTATCGAGGAACAGGCACAAATTCCATTAATTTTAATTTTAATGTTATCATAGTAGATGGTGCCTTTCTTTAATCTCTCTTTCTTAATAATTGAAATGTCTGAGCCAGAATCGATTATAAATTTAAAGTTATTTGTTACAGATTGCTTAGAACGAAAAGTAGCATGAATAGCATTATTATTTACGCAATTAACATTATTATTATTCTTTACGTTATTTTGGACGCCTTTGCGAAAATTTAGATCCTCCTTGGTTCGGCCTCGGTAACCAAGTGAGGTTTGTAGTTTAAAGAATTCCTGCCTGCGTTCCGACAATTTTCGAGGGTATGCCCTGGTTTTTTACAATACCTACAACGCTCGACGTCAGTAGGTTGCTTATTACTATAATAGTGTGACTTATTCTTATACCATGCGGGCTCCTTCAGAGGAGAGAATGACTCGCCACGATTATTGGGCTTTTGCACTTTTAAAATCTGTTCTTCCCGAAGGGCGATCGGGAGATAATCGTTTAGTGTGGGCAAATCCCGATGTCTTAGCATCTGAGATATTCCCGCGTGACAATGAATAGTGAAGCGACTTATAGAGATGTCTCTGACCATTTTTATCTGGCCTTGTACGAGTTTGTCATCAGTCTCAGGTTCTAAATTATACAGGATGCGCGCAGTTATACTGTCGATCCTGGCATAATACTGAGCGATGCTTTCACTCGGAAGCTGCTTAATAGTTACTAATTCCTCTAGTAACTGGGAATAGAGTTGCTTATCCTCATAAAGGGTTTTTAGTTTATTTTTCAGCTCTTCCCAAGAGCTGTATTTACAATGGGCTAAATGAGCTTTAGCGTTTCCGCTAATCCTACTTACTACAAAATATAGGAGTGGTAATTTTTGAGTGTCATGAGCTAAAGTGAATGCATTGTTCGCGTTGGCAATAAAATCGCTCAACTGTTCTCTGTCTCCAGAGAATTCATGAGATATCAGTTTAGATAAAAATTCTATAGAATATAGAGGACTGCCCTCGCTCTCGGATTGACCTCGCGTTTGCGGCGCCATGACGAAAAAACGATTTACGAATATTAATAAATACTAACAAATACTTCGAAAAAATATGTATAAATAACGATAATAATAAATTCGAGTAAGAAAGGAAAAGAGAGAGTGATAATGGATAAATGACCGAAAAGTATGACCGTAAATACCTCTTAGTAGGTCCTTCCAACGTATCGGGACGGATTTCAACGTACTGGTACGCTGCTGCAAATCCTAGATGAGGTGATCGCTTTTCCGGTTGGTTACGTAAGTCCTTCCTGCGTAAAGAGATGGATCTCAACGATTTCCTTGAAACGTCGCTGATGCATCCTACCGACTGCGCCAATTAATGAGTGTTGTATTCCCGGGACGGAATACTAAGTACCGATCAATTATTTCGCGTAATTTGAAATAAACCTAGTCGAAGCTAGTTATATTACGTTTATTTTAATATGACGACGATACAGATCGCGGTATGTGTAAAAAAACCGATAGCGGCTTCCGTAAGTCTGTAACGACACGATTAGAGCAATACGATGCTAAGGGCTAATCGGACCGACTGGACTACCGAAACGGTTATTCTGGGTGTCCCTAGAATACTCGACTGCCGAAAAAACAATTCATTAACATTCAACAACGACGGTTCGACAAGTCGATACGTCACTCGCGACAAACGGAGAGGTCACGGATATGCAGCGTAAACGAATAATCGGCTGCTTCGGCCGTTTATAACAATAAAAATGAGGATTCTGCGTACAGCGGATGTAAAAATTCGGAGAACGACGATATGACGAAAAGTTGCGACATTTGCAATGTAACTTATAATAACTGAGAAGTAGTGGATTCGCAACGTAAGCGGATAAACGATTATTTAGCCTGCAAATACAACTGGGCAAGAGAGAGGAAAAAAAAATAAAATAAAAAATAAATGAATAAAGTTAGTCTGAGAAATAATATGGAAGTTGGCATACAACACCATGTAGAGTGTGACCCCAATGATATGCTTATTAGGAAAGATACCGGTTACCCTCCCGTATACGAGTATCGGTGAGTATTCACTAAATCGGGGGTGGCCAACCCAAATGATCTTGCGGGTCACTTTGGAAATGTCTCATAACTTCGCGGGCCGCGTATAAAATCATATATCCCCATATTAGATTCAGACCCACTATAATAGACACACTTAAGAGTGGAATATAAAACTTGCTATATTAAGGAAACTTTTCGCCGAAAAGATTCTTTAAATGATTAAACAAAAACTTAACGTTAGGAAAAATCAACGTTTTTATGATATGTAAAATTTAGTAATAATTTTGAAATACTTTTGAATTTAGTGTACGACGACGCAATGATCTATTTGCCGCCTAAATGTGCTATGCATGTTTGGACGGATTTATTTTATGTAACAAAACGAACTCGACAGATGTAGTATTTGCTGTGAAAGAACTCCTCGCCTTTTTTCCAGCCAAGGTTGTTTCCAGCTGCGATTCGTTTTAAATTTGTCGGTTCGACAGTGGCTGAAAATTATTAATAATCGCTCCAGTGCACGAAATTGAACTTGTTATCGCTAATGAGGGACTACGACGTGCATATCTGATAGTATGGTTGCTCTTTCGGTTGTCGGCAGTTATCAGTTTTCTCGGTTAATTGGTGTGTTCAATGTTTGTGTGCGCTCGACATTGTCGATTACTGGAGCGGTGTGCATCATGCTTGGTTGGTTTTCATGGTTGAATTGTTAATGTGGCAGGTTGTTCCAGTTGGTTTTGACTGAAGCAAAAGGATAGCGCGATAAGCGCACATTGAAATTGCCTTCTATTGCAACTCGAATAACTTTTACACCCGATAAATATTTACATATCGCTCGGGCGGACGGGGGGTCTTTTATTCTACTATTTAGTCTCGGCTAGAACTGCCGCCGTAAACATTAATCTAACCGATGATTACTATTGGCAGCGTGTTTTAGAGTAGGTTCTAGCTGGTCACATAACGGAAGGAACGGATTTGTTATCTCCGGCTTTTTCCGTTTGTGTACGGAATAATCCTAATAAGATGGTTCAGAAACGACAAAAATGTCAAATTACGCGATAGCTCACGAACGGTCTGACTTATTAATTTCGAAATCTGAAACATAAATTAAAATCAAAATTCTATTTAAAATCATATACCCATAACTTTTCATTTTTAATAAAAGCCGCCTATTCGCACATGAAAAGACGGGTATATTTAAGCTGTAAATATTAATTACTTATTCCACTATCATCATGGTTATTTTTAGGATTCCCCGTATTATACATATAATGTACGGAATCCTAAATAAGATGGTTCAGAAACGACAAAAATATCGAATAAAAATAAACTCACGATTGGATCGGCTTATTAATTTCGAAATCTGAAACACAAACTACATTTAAAATTCTATTTCAAATCATATACCTATAACTTCAAGTTAACGCCGATTATCCTGGTGCGAAAAAACTCGGAAAAAACTCGAAAAACCGCCAAGAATATATAATATGGAATATTTCAAATCACCTCAAAAAACACCGTTAAAAAGTGCATAACTCATCACCAGATGTAACCCTTTAAAAGTGAAATTCAAGATATTAAAACGGAAAAACTCTTTCATGAAATCGAAAAAGAATTACGATTAAAAAATTATTTAAACCCCCTTTTCCCTTCGGGGCAAAAACCGTAAAAAAAAAAGGATGTTCACGGAAGTAATAGTCCTCGAGTATAAAAACGTCGGAGAAACCAAAACATATTTCAAACATATGCATAAAGAACCGCTTCGTAGGAAAAATGTAACCGGGCTTACAACTTTTTATTCAGACCCTTGGGAGACGCCGGAAGCTCACAAATTTTGAAAAAAGTTTTTTCACCATATCGTGTGAAAGATCGCGCTATTTGTCAAGAACGAAACCATATTTTATTTCACCTTAACGAAATTTTCAAAGTTGCCGAAAAAGGTTTAAAAAAGCGCGAAAAATGTGCATTGTAGCTAAAAATTTTGAACAAGGTTAAAAATATGCACAGCTCCGCATAATAGTTCGGAGTATTTCGGTTTCCAACTTTAAAATTAGGCTTTTGGGGCGAGCTCAAAATTTTAGAAAAGGATATTTTTTTTCTCCGATTATGGGTACCTATATCGATGGAAAGATCTCTATTTGTCGTAAACGAAACCTTTGAAGCTGGCTCGCGAAAAATGACGAATCTTTTCGTCTTTGCAACGCAAAGAATCAGATTTCATTGTTTTGAATTTAGCATTTTGTAAATATAAATGTTACGGTTATTTTTAAAACATACCGAGTAACCGTGAGCTCCCATGAAACATCATGCTTCACTGAACTTGTTTTTGTTAAAAATTAATTAAAATTGGCGCGGACCTCTGGCCGATGAGTACTTTTTGTGGGTTGTGTAAAGAAAAAAAATATAAACACATCAAATGATGGCAATTACAGCAACGAGGAGGGTCTTGTTGAATTCATGCAGGGCAATCATAATTCGATTTGTAGAAACTATATAATAATAATAATAATAATAATAATAATAATAAAATTAATACATAAAAACTATATTGTTTATATTAGAAAACAACAAATAAAACATACTTGTCAAATATGTTCATCTGAACGTTTTTGGGCTTAGCTTATCTTTAGCTGGAGAACAAGAAAAAAAAGGAAAAGCTCCAAAAACAATCGAAAAACAAAATTGAAACTGATGAGTTATATTGGATGGAAACGAAATCGGGATCGCAGTTGCGTATTCACAGTTTCAAACAAGGGATGACTCTTTTCAATCTGAACGATTTGGCCCCGACATGTTTCAGCCTAGATCATTTCGACCTCGTTTTACATTTCGGCCTTGCTACGTTTCGGACTCGTTTTGTTTTCCTAAGTAAACCTAGTTTAGCGTTAGTGAGTTTTTTATTTATTTTTTGTTTTTTTTTTTTTGTTTTTTTTTTTTGTCTTTAATTAATATCATATTTAAGGCGTAAAATAATCATTAAATGAAAAAAACACCCGAGAAATTAGTAATTAATTTACTTAAAAAATAAATCAGCATTTTTCAAAAAAAAAAAAAAAAGAAATTGAAAACTCATTAACACTAAAAACCAGATCTACTTGGAAAAAGGATGAGGCCGAAACGATACGGCCCCTAAAACAAGCGTTGAGAATTGTGTTTTAAATTCAGTACGAATACATTCCATCTAATATAACTCGCGCTCAGATTCGTGCGATTCCTTGTAATTTCAATTTTGTTTTTCGATAGCTTTTTGGATTTTTCCTTTTCCCTTTTTTCAAGTCCGAGATGGGCTAAGTATAATGATTAATATTTTGATTTTTTTCAACGAAGTGCGCCTAATGATTAACCTCGATCTTAATTGAAACTCACATAATTGATATTTAGTTTCAAATTAAATGGAAGTAAAGCTAAAAGCGAAATCAGTGTGCATTCGAATTTAAAGAATATTATTTAAAAATATAAAATTAATATAATCGAATGCTAACAGTTTATAAAATAGTATATGTGTATATACATACATACATACATATATATATTTATATTAAGGGGCTTCGCGGCCCAACCCCCCGCGCCTCTGCCTTCAAACTTCCGTTTTGTGGGAGTTTCGTCGTGACCAGGTTTTCTTTTAAAACAATGATTTTTTTTTTTTTTTTTTTTGCTAAATTCGTATTCTGCTCTCGAATTTACCTTATTGTTTTAATCATGCAACAGTACTAAATTGTTTAATACTTTTTGTTAGTTTATTGCTGACAGAACTTGGTAAATGCACCTTGTTCTGATTTAAAATCGTCGAAATACACCAAAAATACACCAACTTCAAAATTACAGCGTCGTTTTTCAAATTTATAATCGTCGAAATACACCAATAATACACCAATGAGGAAACAAAAGAAGGATCGTTAACAAAAGATGTTTTGTCTTCGTCCACTATGAGTAATACACAATGATCGAAAAGGGACGGGTGTGGAAGCGTGGTACTCCATTGGTAAATACAGTAGTATTGCGTTTTCATGTGATTGGTAATGATCTTATTAAATTAGCGCTGATCTCCCTTTTTGTTTTGAGCCCCAAGGTATGAAAATTTTGGACATCTTATAATTTTCTTAAAAGCCACTGACCTGGAGCTGTCGATTAAAAAAAAAAATAGCTTTCTAAGTGCCATAGAACGGTCTCGGGACTTTTTTTGGATTTTTCATCTAATAATACGAAAATTGAAATTATTTTGTTAAAAGTTTGAAATAAAATAGCTCCTCAAAAAGTTCAATCGCTAGAAGGGTAGTGTGTAAGCGAGGGAAATACTCTAAATTCAATTCTCTTCAAAATGAGACCTAGAGCAGTTCAGTAGAATAATTAGTTTTTGATAAACGATTAAAAAATTGAAAAACGTCAAAAAAATGTGATTTATTGCTTTGATTTATTGCTTGTTTTGAGCCCTAAGGTATGAACATTATGAGCGTTTTATATTTTTTCTACATGTTGCTGATGTAGAGCTGTCGATTTACAAAAAAAAATTAGCTTTCCAAGTGCCATAGAACGGGCTTAGAACTTTTCTTTTTTGACTTTTTATCTATTTTCTGATTTATTGCTCGTTTTGAGCCCTAAGGTATTTAAATTCTGAGCATTTTATATTTTTCTTAAAAGCTAGCGACTTTGAAGCTGTCGATTAAAAAAAAAATAAACTTTCTAAGTGCCATAGAACGGTCTCAGGACTTTTTTTTGATTTTTCGTCTATTTTTTTCCAATTTTTCGTGTATTTATTTCTTTAGAGCTTTATTATATAGATATATAACTCAGCTATTTTGGCCTCGCAAGGGGCTGTGCCCCTTGACCCCCCTTGCTTTGATTTCTGTCTTTTTCTCTTCTATATTTTATATAAAATTATCAAAATTTACAACGTAATTCTTACTGGCATCAACATAAAAAAAAATAACATAATCACAAAAATCCCTATTTTAACATTTAACTTTCATTATATAAAATTAAAACATGTTTTCATTATATTTTTCGTTACATAAAATTGTGACATTTGCTAAATAACAATCACAAAAATCCTATAAAATATAACAAACGTTACATAAAATTGGGATATTTTTGTAATGGAGGGTAGCCTAAGAATTATGTTGTAATTAATATATATACACGAATGACTAATAAAATTTTTGTGTAGAAAAATAAATTTAGTTAGTTTATATAATTAGAAATTATATAAATTTCTTCGGTTTAGCATTCGTCCTTGTTTATTTTATATTTCATTAGTTCTTATTAGTTTTCCTTTATATTGTTATTAAATTTTGTTTTTTTTTTCAACTATTTTTTCCCACTAATTTAATATATACATATAAATATATATATATATATATATATATATATATTTAAACGGAATTATACGTTTATCTGTTTAATCCCTGACTTCTAATTGGACCATTTCATATTTGGTTTAAACGTTAGGTTTATTATTAAATTTTTTTCTTTTTATTATTATAAATAATAATAATGCAATAAACACAGAAATTATCTATATTTTTTCTCACCAAGGACGTGAGTTGCAGTGTATTTCACGAATGTTTCATTCTTCGGTCGATCTGGCAAATAATAGTTCAAGAAAAAAAGAGAAAAGAAATTAAAAAAATATATGCTTAATTTTATTCTGCAAATCAGCTAACGACGATACACAAAAAAACAAGTAAAATCATGTCGCTACGAATCGGCAAACATGATAAAACAAAAAAAAAATGTTTTCAGTAATTTTTTTGTTTATTACGTAACGGCGTAGCGGCTATTATCAAAACTTTTAAAAGTGCACCGAGCGAAACGAACATTGTATCAGAAACGCTTCGAACAACCTATTATTATGTCTACCGATGTAGCGTAAAATTACCCAGACAACAAGGGATTTTATAACGCTTCTCACAGCTCAACATTGCTTGATGTCGGCGGTATCGGTGTGTGGCCCTTACTGCGGATAAAGCAAATAAAAGAAGTTGTCCTATGTATATATACGAAAATTAATAATTTAGGAAATGTATATACATGGGCGTCGCCAACGGGGGCACGGGAGGGCCCCCCTGGAGCTTCGAAACTTTTTAATCAACTGGCCATGATGAGTATTCATAGGCGCGTAATCACCGACAATTTGGAAGACTTATAATAAAGTAGTAGAACAATCTGCCAGAAACCCGCGAAAATTATGTTTTAATTAAGATTTTATTCTTGTTTAATAAAATATTAAGCCTTTACAAATTATAAATTTTATTTTTCCTATAATTTACATCTTCTTTCTATCATGTTGCTCCCTCCTCTGACTCATCGGCTGACGACGCCTTTGTATATATATATATATATATATATGTATGTATATATATAGGCGGTTCAATTTACTGCGAGCAATTATTTAAATACTAGTTTGAGATATCATTTGATGCATTCATTTCCGATAATTATAAATTAATTATAACAAACGATTATCACAGAAGTTCATATAATTTTTCGTACCTAGTTTCGGGAACGTAATCATCCTATATTAAACATAATTATGGTACATTGATTATGAGACCACCTCGGCTGTACGAAATTATGTTGTTTAATACATATTTCTGAAAATTCTGTATTTATTGATTAATTAATTAGTAATTTTTTGTTTCTATTAGCTACGTGTGTCATTGATCACTTTTTCGTATTTTTCTGGTTTTAGATCATCGGTTGGCTTTTATTTTATTTTATTTTTATTAAAATTTTTAAATCTTCATCATCATGAGTTAAAAATTGCTTACGTACCAACCGGGATAAGAGCTTTCGATTTTGCGCTTTGCAGTTTTTTTTTATTTTTCTATTAGGCGCGGGAAGTGTTTCAATATGAAACATATGATGCAACAAAGAGATAGTATATATGTTACACAAGACGAACAGAATGCAAAGTGAAGGTAATCAACTATTCTCGACTTTACGGAGGAGTTCTAGAGGTGGTATGGAAATAAATTAAAATAATCATTTCATACAAGCAATCACACATACACTGAGATATCTTTCCTTCTTTTATATAATATATATATATATATATATATATATATATATATATATATATTCGTGTGTGTGTAATATAAATAATTAAAAATTTCATAGCGCAAGAATTAAGTATTTCGGTTTTAAGAACATTATTGTTAACCTGCGCCATTATTCAGATTAGTCACGCGGGAAAAAGGAACGTAGAAAGTATATATTAAATAAGAGACCACGCTAAAAAGAATGAGCAATATTAAAGATAACAACGGGAAAACGCGGTTGTTGTTATCTTGGAGGATTGGCGAGAGAACAATGGAGAGACCATTTGGTATGAGATGTAGTCAGTGAGAACAATAGATGAAAAATTAATAATGAAAATATCGCTCAAGTGGCGACCATGCTTTACGTAACACAACGATAGAAAGCGTTCGGTAAAATGAGCTCTGGGAAAATTTTACAGATACGAGTAATATGAACGGAAGATTAATTGACGAAGTGTACTTACAAAAAAACTTCAAATGTGGTCCGGAAAAGCATGTAGACAAAACTGATATATAGGCGCAGGTGGCAAATAATAGCAAATTTATCAATCATCAGCGTTTGTAAATGATAGCAGGAGTTGAGAAGTACAATGGCTACAGTAAATAGACTGACAGACATTTAAAAAGTTCAAAAAAAAAAACAAATTGAACGGGTCAAACTTAACAAATGTGTCCGCTTGAAAATAATGGCGGGGAAAAAATCAATTTAATCACTCTGCAGCAACAAGTGAACTAAAAAAAAAAAAAAAACAATTATCATTAGAGGTGTTTTGTTGTATTTTTTTTTATTTTTCATTTTAAATAGAAAACTACGCCGTTTTTTAAAAAAAAAAAACTTTTGCTTTCATATGGTAAATCGGATTCGGCGTGTACGCAAATTCACAAAATTGTGTTGATGATGTCGGATCAAAACTATACAGGTAAAAAAGATAGAAGAAAATCCGTTACTGCTGACTCTTGTAATTTCTCATTCGTTACATTTACTGTTTTTTTTTTAATTCATTTATTTAAAGTCGCTCGGCAGCTAGGGCAATTTGCGAACCCGAGAAGTTACATCGTATAAGTAATAGGCTAATAAATGAAAAGCACAACAAAGGAAATTAAAATAAACAAAAGAAAGAGAAAAAAGAAAAGAGAAAGGAGGCAAACGCTGTTGAATATTAAAACTATATAAAAGGGAAAAGCCACTTGGTAAGCTTTAAAAATTTTAAGAAATATTTCCACAGGCCGTTTCATTGTCCGCCAGAATTTCGGCCAAACCAGCCTCCTCCTCGAAACACGCCGCTCTCTCGTCGAAATTTGGGGCACGAGGTGAGGAGAAGTTCCACCGTAACCGGCGCTCCACAAATTTCACATATAGATTTAGGTTGTTTTTGAAATAGGTAGGGCTATGTGTGTAAAGGCAGCGTGGCCTATGCGCAGGCGAGCTAGTGTTGTTTTCTCGTGTCGGCCCTGCCTGTATGGGGTGCTCCATCGCCAAAGGTTTCCCTTAACTTTGTACAGTTTCTGTGAGGGACAGTTCTGCTCCAATTTGTGTTGCCACATGGGGAGTATACATGTTTTTTTAGTTGGGACTTTAGATTTTGTCTATTTTTCCCTAATCTAGCTTCTCTAAATTTTGTGATAACTGCTGCATACTGGCGTTCCACAGAGGGGCTTTAACCGTACGTAGATGGACTGTCGCTGTCCATTGAAGACTGCTAAGAGTGTTCCGACACTCGATCCTAGGGGCTTTGGACTTGTTGGTTTTTTTTTTGTATAACTGTAACACATCTTTAAGTCCCGCAACTAACTCACAGATGACGTTAGTAATATCAAATCCATTTCGTTTTTCAAAAGAACTAACCTTGAAATGACACGTGTCTAATGTTCAGGTCAATCGGACCATAAGAACGAGTTTCGTGTGTTGATAAAACATTGCTATTTAATGGGAAAAAATACCGAGCAAGCTCAGCAATGGCTTGAAAAACGTGGTCGCACTGATAGAAATGATGCGGAACGCTCAAGTAGTAGGCCAAATGAAGCAGTAACTCCAAAAAATATTCAGCAAGTTTTGAAAATCGTGACGGATGACCGCAAACTGAAAGTTCATGAGATTGCTGTGATGGAAAACATATCAACTGGAAGTGTGTCTACGATTTTACACACGAAAAATTGGGCATGAGGAAAGTATTTTCCAAATGAGTGTCGCGTTTGCTCATAATGGATCAAAAGCAACAACGAGTCGACGATTCAGAGAGCTGTTTGTCACTGTTTACTCTTGCGTAGATTGGTGACAATGGACAAAACATGGATCCGTCGAAGCGATAGTCAGCTGAGTGGCGTGCAGCCGGTGAAAGCCGCCCAAAGCGCCCGAAAACGCAACAGTCAGCTGGCAAAGTCATGGCGTCAGTTTTGTTGGACGCGCACGGTATAATTTACATCGACTACCTTGAAAAGGGAAAATCCATCAACAGCGAGTATTACATTGAGTTATTGGCGCGTTTGAAGGACGACCGCACATGAAGAAGAAAAAATTCATCAAGCCAATGCATCGGGGGGCCACAAGTCAATGAAAAAAATGGCCAAATTGAACAAGTTGGGCTTTAATCTGCTTCCCCACCCAACGTACTCTCCAGATTTAGCCCTCAGCGACTACTGGCTCTTTGCTGATCTCAAAAAGATGCACTAGGGGAAAGAGATTTAACTCGAATGAGGAAGTAATCGCTGCAACTGAAGCGTATTTTGAGGCCAAGGACAAATCGTTTTTTACAAATGTGATATCGAAAAGTTAGAAAAGCGTTGGAATGATTGTATCGCACTCGAAGATGAGATTATGTTGATGAATAAAAATGAATTTTGCGAAACAAATGTTGTTTTCATAGTTAGTCCCGGGGCACTTATTGAACGACGATGTGTTGTTATATAATTCTTTTAAAATGTCTTTTGATGCGAGAGGAGTTAGATGGATTTGAGGCTGGATTGAAGTAATATTTCACAGACAGAAATAACTTTCTGTTTTTGAGTGGCAGGACATTAGTTTCTGCATGAAAGCTGTCTCAATTGAACCTGCAGTGCAATGCGTCTGAGATTAGTCTTAATTCGGAATTTGAACAGCGTTTAATCTGTTCGTTTTGCAGATCTGTATATGATCGAACCGCAATCCATTTTAGACAACGTAACATGTTTTTTTTCCGTTTTAAAACAAATAAATGAATTCGAGTAAAAAAATAATAAATATACGAAAGAAAAAATAAATAAATAAATAAAAAAATACGATTATGAATAAATTGGTTTAATTGTAATAGTAGCATTAAAAAGTAAATAAAAATACGGCTATGGCGACAATTCATCTCTCACTGCCGCGAAACTTTCCTATTTCTTTTTTTTTTGTTTGTGTGGGACGTACAAATTCATGGCTGACTTGAAAATAGGAAAAATTGTAATTAGCAATGATGTAAGGCTCTATAACTCATACGTCAACTTAATATTCAGGAAAAATCGCAACAAAATATCTGACTACTGTTACGTTCCTCCGTCTTTGAGAAAAATAAAGCACAAACTAGGCAGAATTTAACGTCAAGAAATGTTGTTTATATCATCCGAAATGATGATGCACAATTGCAAATTATATTTTCATAATTAAGACTGACTTCGAGGACGGTCAAGAACTAACTCTCGGGGAAAAACTGATTTACCGAACAATCTCGGAACAAATGACATCCAGCGATACGCATCAGATGAGAATAGGGAAAGAATTACAACGAGATATTATTGACGCGCGGAAAATATTATGCCCTGGTAAATAAACCCGAGAATAAAATCGGTTTTTCTCTACAAAAAGTAATTCTAAATCCCATCGAAAAAAACATAAATGTAAAAATGGTCACCAAGTTCAATATTAAGAATATGCGTGGTTGTCGACTTGGCCGACAAAAGAATTGAGTTCTAAGTGGGTGCCAAGTTCTGTAGATAATCCTGAACATTTATTTATAACAACTGTACAACATTCTAAAATTAAAACACATTTTCTTGTTTTTTTCATAGATAACAATGTTTGCTATTTAAAAATATATAACTTCTTAAATATTTAAACAGTGTCGAATAATTCGACACTGAGCAGATAATTTAGGATAAATTCTAACGATTTGACTTTTGGCTAGTTTTTACCAGCAAACCAAATTTTTCAGAAGAGTAAGATATGTGTTGACCTTACAATATAAAACTAGTAACTTGCGTATAACATAAAGAAAATAAGTTGATTAGTCAAATATAAGATAACACTTGTATGTGAAAACTAGCCAAGTGAAATCGTTAGAATTTATCTCCTAAATTATCTGCTTTGTGTAAATAATTCGGCACTGTTCAAACATTTATGAAGTTATATTTTTAAATAGCAAAATTGATGGCAACGATGCAGCCGATTCTTTGGCTCGTTCTGCTGGTCGCCTTGATTCATTCCTCAACCATTTCCCTTCTTCAGATATCCTTTCCTTATCCACCTCCAATCACTCCAGACTTTGGCAGGATATTTATCCCTCCCTATTTTCTAATCGTCATTCTCATTATCGTTTCATTTAGCCAATTCCTCGTTCCCTGTCTTGGTTCCATTCTATTCCTCTCAGTCGTCGCTCTTCTATTGTCTCCCTAATTCGTCTCCGGATCAATCATTCTCTCCTCCCTTCCTCTCGCTTTCGATTTGCTCTATCGCCTTCTCCTGATTGTTCTCTCCACGATTGTGATCCTCCTCGTGCATGTGATGCTAATCACATTTTCTTTGAGTGTCCTGCTCTTCGTAACGAACGCTCCCTTTAATACAGTCAGCTCCTGTCATTAGGTCTCCCTACTTCCTATAACTCTTCCTTTATCCTCTTCTTTCCTTCATCTTCTGTGGTGTCCGCACTGCTGTCCTTTGTTGCGTCCATTTCGGACCGCTTAGTTATTTAATTTCTTAGCTTAGTTTTCTTGTTGTTGGGTCAATGCCGCTGGCGCGCCCAAAAAAAAAAAAAAAAAAAAAAAAGCAAACATTGTTATCTATGAAAAAAACAAGAAATTGTGTTTTAATTTTAGAATGTTGAATGTTCTTATAAGTAAATTTCACAGGATTATTTACAGAACTTGGCACCCATTTAGATCTCATTTCTTTTGTCGGCCAAGTCGACAACCACGCATATTCTTACTTGGCTCTCAATTTAGCTTTTTTTTCGATGGGATATCATTATTACTGTTTCTTAAGAACTTATTATTATTCCTTCACATTCAAATCGTTTATTGTTCAAAATAAGCTTACTACACAGTAAGCACATTTAGAAAGGCAATCCGTCTGTCCAATAACTCTAAAACTACCACCACTTCAGGCCTGTATGGTTGAGGGGAAGAAGTGGCAAGCTTACTGCAGGGCCCTACAAATATGTCATGTTATTTTCATCCCTTTTTTTACAAGTATGTCAAAATCAGTATACCATGTTCATTTCCTGTGCTGTGTCCTGGAATCGCATTGCTCCATAATACATATGTTTATCATTAAGGTAGTCATCTTCATTTTATAATAAGCTTTGTCAAGCATGTTTCGCAGCAATTTTAATAAATTTTATCTTCCGGTAGGTCAAGAGTATCTCGCTAGAATTTTATTATAAAAATGCACACTTGTAGCCTTAAAGTGCGCTAGCTGTTAATTAAAATCAATTGCTTGGAAAATATTTCAAATCGTAAAACTTCACTGTTTTCTGATTTCCCCCCCCCCCCCCTTTGTATGAACACAATATTACCCAGTTGGACGCCAAATTTTCAAGGTCACCTGGAAGCGGGTTAGGTTTTTGATTGACAATATGTCAGTCAGTGATAAAAATGCCGATTTTTAGACGTTAATATCTCAATAACGAGTTGTATTTATGAAATTTGGGGTTCTAGTTAATTTAAGAGGAGTTTTAATAAATAAACCAAATTTCATGTGTTTATGTTTAATTAAATATTAAGCTATTAAGGCGTTAACATCAAATGGTTCGTCGTGTAATAGAACACACGGCCGCTGCGTAGTCGCCAGTTCCTTTTTCTTGGCTTGAACTTGGCTTAACACGCTGTCGCGTGTCGAGATAATGCACATAGATAGTAGGACTGTATAAAGGTGGAGAAACTGTTGCAGAGAAAATTCTTCGGTACTTGATAGTTGAAGTGGCGTAATTGTCCATCGAGATTTGCCTCTGTGCGCTGTTTACACCATCTACAACAGGTGGACTGCACTGCTGAGTTCTAGGCTTGAGACGGCTATAAAAATTATCTTGCTAATATGCCAATGGTGCCTGAATGAACTGTTGACAGTTCGTTAAATGTAAATACTTATTATTTCATGCTCTTAAACATACCTGTTTGCCAATATGTAAAAAGATAAAAACATATTAATTCTGTGTAGCTATTCAATTAAAAACAAATAATATCATACTTATATCTTGGTAACGTTTTCGGTCACATAGCTTTTTTTTTTCTTTTTGTTCCTAGCTAAAGATGGCTGTGTCCGAAAACGTTACCAAGATATAAGTATGATATTATTTATTTTTAATTATATCGATACACAGAATTAATATATTTTTATTTTTCTAATTCGTATTTCGTCGCGCGCTCGTTCGCTGTCTACTCAGTATTATTTTGTAAATTGAATTTTAAAACGTTGCGATGGTGATTTTTTTTTTTTTATTTTTCCACTGTACCGGCTTAAGAGGCCATAAACAGCGCCAGTGACTTCCACTTTAACCTACCAGATAAATCAGGCTACTAATCCCTCCAACGAGAGAATTAGGTCCGAGATACCAATTCTGCTGCGAGGATGTGCTAGGAAATATATAATATCAGTATTCGGCCCCCAAAGCTACAATGCGACTTGGCATTGCTCATAGGATCACCCTGGTTAAAGAATGTATTTCATATAGCACCTGGACACCATGGCAGCAAATGCACAAAATTTCTCTTCCTTATCCGCCGACTGCTTTAAGGGAAACGTTGCCATACTTGATACTGCAAAAAATTTCGTGCGACCACCATTCATTGCCTTCCTTTTTTTTTCGTTATGTTTTCGCGTGTAGTTTGATTTTGAAATTACAAGCACACATGAGCGGCGAGGTAAGTTTCTTAAGGTTAAAATGTAGATTTAAATTTTTCCAAAAAAGAAAAAAAAAAAAGATAAGGAAAAGATTTTTTTCCCATGAGAAATGACAAAAACCGGGAAAATACAAGAGCCTCTTTTAACGTCATTTTGCAAAACTCATTTTTAGCACTACAGCTAAATTGATAACATAGAAAAAGATGACTGAGAATTCAAGAGGACTATTAAATCAATGGCTTTTTCCTGAATGTGGCCAGTTTTGCTACACTTACAGCTTAAAAGCGCTTTTTATATCGTTTGAGTGTTACTATTTGGCATACTTAGAGCATCATGAGTATTTGCATCACTATGTCTTCAGCTCTGTGTGTGTGCGATCGCTTTATATTATGGTAAGCTTTCTGATATTCTGACGAGTGTATGTCTATGCTTGGTAAAAAAAAATGTTTCTACGTTTGTTACAGGTTTCTTAAACGTATCTAGTAACCAGAAGGAGATGGAAAATATAGTAAATGCTGATATGGCGGATCAGGTCTCATTTTTGATGAAACATTATGGAATCATCATGTTGGTCA
This sequence comes from Icerya purchasi, assembly GCA_039619475.1. NCBI lineage: Eukaryota > Metazoa > Arthropoda > Insecta > Hemiptera > Monophlebidae > Icerya > Icerya purchasi. The sequence goes on from CM077115.1 coordinate 453,169,407, forward strand.
TTTTGTTAGCAGTCCTGTTCATCATAACAGTTCCGGCAGCCGGTTTGGCCTTCTGTTGTTGTCGCTGTGCAGGCCGCTGTGGAGTTCGCTCAGAACCGTTCGACAAACGATACGACCCGTGCCGAAGATACGTTTACGGTTCCGTTCTTACCATAGTTACCATATTAATATTGTAAGTTTTTCGTCTCATTTTTAATGCTTCATCCTCTACAGATAATCCGCGGGATATTCATAAATATTTTTTTTTATTGTTTTTTTTTTTTTTTTGTTTTTTCCCCTTCAATTTTACGATAGATCAAAACCGTTATTTTGACAAATGCTACCGACCCTGCGAAATGGCGAGAAGCAGAGAAATTATGTGGAACTATTTTTTTTAAAGTTGTGGATCGCTTCACAAAACTCAAAGTCTCCGGATGTTGCCGAACTCTTATTAACGTTCTCTTACATCTTAACGATAATTGTGGTACATGCAAATAAAAAAATAAATGATAAAAGAAATGCTGGTGTTATAAATAAGCTAATTTTGGAACTACAGACCTTGCACTACATTCTTGCTCTTCCTTCTCCTTCTGTTGTTCCTGTATTGGCTACCTTCATTTCTTTTGTTTCTAATCGCTTCCTGATGTGTAACCTACAAATATCCCTACGTTTCATCATTTGTTAGTCCTTTGTGTTGGGTAAATGTCCTGTGTTGACGCGCCCAAAGAAAAAAAAAAAAAAAAAAAAAAACTATATGCAGCATAATAATTGGTAAAATTTTTAGTATTCTGATACTGATGGCGAAGCTAAAAAATTATTAGCAAGAACGGCAAAAAATGGTAAGTTTTTTTTTTTTGGAAGGGAAGTTTATTAAGGATGCAGACTCGCTGACTGTCGTGCCCTCCCACTATAGTTTTAGGCTGGGTGTGGATTTTTTTGTTCCTTTGCAGTCGTTATCTTGTTAAAAAGTAATCCATCACCGCGTCGAAATTTACTATTTCGATAATTACTCGTTACGCTAACATGCTGAACAGTATAAACCTTTTTAATATTTAACTATAAAAGTTCTTATCCGATAATTTTTTACAAATGGTGTTCTTCCTGTGTTCCTGCAAGCTGGTTATTTTATGTAGTGTTTTTCTTTTTAAAATGCCACCGAAACCTACATTGTAAAATAGCTTTACGCGATTTTCCTTTTGCCGCATTTAGAACTTAAATGCGCACTTCTTAGGGGCGAACGGTAGGGGGTAGTTCGAAATTTTGAAGATCACCGACTTTGCTCGAACGAGACCATTCTTGTAAAGCGTTTATCTTCGCATAATCTGATGACGAATTTCCACATTTTCCGCTGGTCAATTATAATACCGAGGGTGGTTGGCTTTACTTGTTAATCATAGAATGAACTTTTTTCAATATAACACACACGTATCTTTACTTAATAATCTTCAGAAGCAGCAAGTCCTGGTGTTCTCCATTGACGTGAGCAAATTCCTTCGTAACGATTACACTGGAGTTTCGCGGGTCATCTTTATTTTTGTCCTTCTTAATTAACCTTGAAATGTTATAATTGCTTCCGGAAGAGCTAATTCCTCCGCATTCATGCAAATACATGTACAATCCGTTCGGTGTTCGGTAAATATGCTGTTGTCGTCGTATCCATCATATTCGCGCCTAAAATGTCGTCACAGATTTATTGTTTTTTTTTTGACATTTAATTGTGATCCGTAATAGCCTTATTAGCAATTCGAGATCATGAGAGTATGTCTCCTCTAGGTGACATCTGTAGTTCATTTGCTAATTCTACTCTGGCAGAGTCTTATTATTAATGACTTATCGTCGTGCCGCTACTGCAACTGTCTGCATTTCCGATGTTACTGATTCTACGATATTCCACTTATTTTCTTCGAGTAGTTGTTCAATTCGTGGGACGTATTTAGCCTGTTTTTACCTCTACCAGTTGTTTATCTGCAGTGTTTTTATCAGATTTACAACGGAAATACCTATTCACCCTTATATCTTTGATTTGATTTCGTTCCTGTCCATAATTTAATTCGAATTCATTGACGGCGCGCGGCATTAAATTCGAGTACTCAGTGATATTCTTGTAGGCTACTATCAGCAAACAGGTAGGACTAAGAACCTATTGATCTCGCCATCATCAACCTATGAAAATGCTGTTGATGACGTGGATGACTAACTACTACTTTGTCGGACTTTTTTGTTTGTTTTTTTTTGTTTTTTTTTTTTTGTATATTGTAAGGGTACTTTTTCAACTTGGTGCTTTATCGACTTTTTTTTTTCTTTTCTTTTTTAGTTTTTATATTGCTCGCATTTTCTGTCGGGTATTTTCATTTTCTGAAGGAAATATTTTAACTTTTCTTTTACATCTCATGTCTTCTGAGACCGATGAAAGGCTATCTACCCCCGGCGTGGTATCATTTCGGAGTACGACATATAATAAAATCCATTGATTGTCGAAAATTCATGGACACTAATATTATGATTACTGGTTGTTTTTTTGTTTTTTTTTTTCGCATAATGATTAAGACGTTAACTTTTTCAACGGCAAGATATCGCAAAATTTTTCGAAATGTCTTATCTCATGTAATGTTATAAGCCCTCAGGGATGCCAAACACGATATCCTTTAGAACTCGTGGATTTTAATTTATTAAAGTTTTTTATTTTATTATTCTTCTTCTTGTTGATGCTGTATCTGCATTAGATGTTAGCGACTATTCTTCTGATGTTTTCTCTGTCGGCCATGCTGTGTAGCAATTCCGGTATCCGAATTCCCGTCCATTCTCTCGCATCCTCCATCCAGGTTCTTCTTCTTCTTCCTCGAGCTCTTTTTCCTTCTATTTTTCCTTCAATGGCTAATTTTAAAATTTCATATTTTTGGTTTCTCACAATGTGTCCTAGATATGCAATCTTTCTTCTTTTTACTGTCTTAACTAATTCCATCTCTTTATTCAATCTGTTTAGTATTTCCTGATTTCTAATTTTATCTATCCATGATATCTTCAACATTCTCCGATACAACCACATTTCAAACGCTGCTAGTTTTTTCTCTACGGATTTATTTACGGTCCACGCTTCCATTCCGTACGGTAATATTGACCAGATATAGTATTTTACCATTCTCCATTTAACATCCCAGTTCAGTGATTTGTTTATAAATAGATTTTTCATTTTCATAAAAGTAGTTCGGGCTTGTTCAATTCTTGTTTTAATTTCGTATTCCGAATTCCATTGATTCGACAAGTTACAACCGAGATATTTGAAGCTTTGTACTTGTTCTATTGCATAATTGTTAATTCTAATGTTAGCTGTTATTTCTGAGCTATTTTTACTGACTACCATAATTTTTGTTTTCTTTTTATTTATTTTTATTCCCATTCCGGAACATTCGTCCGTTACTCTGTTAACTAAATTTTGTAGATCATATTCGCTATCCGCTATCAAAACTGTATCATCCGCATACCGTATGTTGTTTACAATCTGGCCGTTAATTTTTATTCCTTCTGAACTGTTTGCTAAAGCATTTTTAAACGCCACTTCTGAATAGAGATTAAAGAGTGTGGGTGAAAGTATACAACCCTGTCGGACTCCTTTTTCAATCCGTATTTCCTTTGTATTTTCGTTCTCCAGTTTTACATATGCCACTTGATTCCAATACAGATTTTCAATTATCTGTCTATCTTTTTCATCTATTCCTGCTTCTTCTAAACATTGTACTAGTTCGTTGTGTTTGACATTATCGAAGGCACGTTCAAAATCAACAAAACATAGGTATACCTCTTTTTGTTGTTCCAGACACCTTTGTACCAGGATTTGGATGCATGTCAACGCCTCTCGTGTACCTAGTCCATTGCGGAAGCCAAACTGTGCTTTGCTTATATTTGCTTCACACTTATTAAATATCCGTTTATGTATTATCCTCAATAAAATTTTTAGTGTATGACTCATTAGACTAATAAGTCTGTAGTCTTCACATTTCCTCGGATTATTTTTTTTGGGGATTCTAACAAATACTGATTTCAGCCACTCTTTGATTATCTCGCCAGAGTCGTATATTTTATTAAAAATATTAAGTAATACTTTGATGTTTTCTTCGTCAAGTAATTTTATTACTTCTGCTTGAATATTGTCTGGCCCCGGAGCTTTTCTGTTTTTTGTTTTATTTATTGCATCCATTATTTCGCATTTCATTATATGGTAGCCTACGAGGTTTTTATTCTTTCGTACTTCCCTCCTGTCATCTTTAAACATTTCCTCAATATATCTTTCCCAGGTATCTGTTTGCTTCATTTTATTTATTATGATTTTGTTATTTGTGTCAGTTATAATGTTCGCTGTTCTATGTTTAAACATTCCAGTAATGTTTCTAATTTCTTTATGCAAATTGAATTCGTCATGTGTTTCTTGCAACTGTTCCAATCTCTTGCATTTATCCTTCATCCATTGTTCTTTTGCTTCTCTTATTTTCCGTTTTATTTCTTGTTGTATGTCTTTATAGACATTTGGATTATTCTTGTTTTTCCGTCTTGTTTCCATTAGATTCAAGATCTCGTCTGTCATCCATTGATGATCTTTCTTAGTGTTCTTCATCGTCGGCAAAGTATTTGCTGTAGTTGTATTAACCGTTTGTGATATTATTTTCCATTGTTGCTCTATGTCTTGTGGCATGTTACCTTGTACTTTACGTATCTTTTTATTCAAAGATTCAGCTACTTGCAGTCTTGTATTTTTGTCTTGTAACATTTCTGTATTAATTCGATTGCTATGCGTTTTCTGCTTAAATCTTTTAAATTTTACCTCTATTTTCATTACAACTGGATTGTGATCTGATGCGACATCAGCGCCCGGATATGTCTTTGCGTTTTTGATTCCGTTTCTGTATCTTTTGTTAACTAATAGTCAATTTGATTTCGTATTATCCGATCGGGTTTATCTCCAGGTGCCTTCCAGGTGTATATTCTGCGGGGAGGTAGCTTGAACCATGTATTAACTACCATTAAATTTTTCTCTTGGCAGAACTCCACTAATTTGTCACCACGTTTATTTCTTTTACCCAAACCATAGTCACCTATTATATCGTCTATCCTTCCTTTGCCAACTTTAGCGTTAAAATCTCCTAGGACAATGTTAATTTCATGATTCTTTGTGAGTGCCACTAGATCATTTAGGTGTTGGTAAAAGGTTCCTATTTCCTTTTCGTCTTTATCTAGAGTTGGCTCGTGTATTTGTATTATATTAACATCTACTGGATTTCCCTTTAGTTTTAGTAATATCATATTTTCATTTAATGGTATGAAGTCACCCACGTATTGTTCTAATTCTTCTTTTATTAAGATCGCTACTCCATGTTTACATCTTTGTGGACTGCCTGAGAAGTAGACTATTTTCTTGTTTGATTTTAACTTCCCTGTATCAGGCCATCTCATTTCACTAACTCCAAGTATATCCAGTTCCAGTTTTTCCATTTCCACTATTGTGTTTCTCAGTTTGCCTGGCATAAGCATGCTTCTTATGTTCCATGTTCCTATCTTGTAAGTATTTTTCAAAATTTTCAATCCGGGGATTCTTAGCACCCTCCGACCATTTAAGGTCTGCCGGAGACTGAGGGCCGTATTTTTCTGTCTGTTCGCCATTTGAATAGTTTTCTTGAGAAAAGTGATCCAGGTGGTTTCTCCTTGCCTTCCTAGAGATTTTCTGTTAGGGTTTACTCCCTTAGTCGAAAGAACCCGGTTTTTAGGCGCCGGATACTCGCCTACTCGCTCTGGACTGATATATATCAATCCGACTGGGGCACATATGTCACGAGCGAGTTGCTGATAGTCTGCTGTAAGAAGCTTAACGGTATTTATTAGAAGGAACACTTTCGACAAGTGAACCCTCCTCCGTTTTCCTATCAGCTGTATATTTTGTGAGTTCCGATTTAGCTCTTCTGATCAGCGCTAAGCCCGCCGAAATAGAAGATTACTACCCTGCACGACGTGGACGTACAGAACCCACACGGTTGTTGTTTCGTTTCTCCACCAGTGGGGCTAGCACTTTACGGCGGTCGAGTGACTACTTACTAGAGAAGGTGACTCTCGTTACAACAACCTGTGCCCCGCAGGGCATTTTATTATTATTAAACTGAATTAATGTTTTTTTTTTTTTTTAATGGTATATTTTTTATTAATTTCCTACACCTATCTTTAAACGGTCAACCGCTGAAAACACAATTCTATATTCTCAAATCGCTTTTCTCAGTACCGTCTTATTCAACCGGTTCCTGGTTTCCTGCCTTGGTTTCAATCTATTCCTATTTGTCGTCGTTCCACTGTTGTTTCCTTAATTAGGCTTAGAATCAATCATTCTCTACTCCCCTCTTCTCGCTTTCGATTCGCTTTGTCCCCTTCTCCTTTCTGCTCTCTTCATGCTTCTGAGCCTTCTTGTATTTGTGATTCAAATCACATCCTATTCGAATGTTCAGCACTCTCTAACGAACGCTCTATTCTTTACACCCAACTTTTAGTTTTGGGTCTTCCTACTCCCTTTAACGCTACCTATATTCTTTCCTTCCCATTGCCTTCAGTTATCCCATTGCTACTGTCCTTTGTCCTCTCCATTTCTGACCGCCTGGTTATTTAGTTATAACTGTTAATTTTTCATGTTGTTGGGTCAAGGCCGCTGACGCGCCCAGGGTAGGAAAAAAAAACAAAAAAAAAGCACAATGATTAACAAAATATAACGAAAATAAACGACTAGGTTTAATTATAAATTGTACATAACACGCTGCTGTGGCTGCTGGATGGTCGTTAGTCCTTGTTGGCAGACGAACGTATATTAGTGGTTCAATCTGGATTCCTGTTGAACACGGTGAGAAGACGCGGTACCAAAATTAAAATCTTCTTTTACAGTTAATTACGAACTTTATTAATTACAAAACTGAGTTTATCAGGTTACTCTAGGACCGTCTTGGATCGAACTTATTTCGATTACCAGACACGGACTGATTCTTTAGCTAAAGAAGTTCGATATTGTTCCGCGACTTGACGAAGCCTTGACCAATACTTGACGAAGACTTGACCAATACTTGAAGACGTGACCGACACTTAACGAACGCTGAAGATTTTCTTTCATGATTCTTGAGTCTTTCCGTTTTTTCTTTCGAACAATCCCCTTTCCCCGCTGAAGTGTCGATCGGTTTGCGACCCAACACCGGCGACAATCCATCAAAAAATAAAATCGACCCGGATACGACAACCATCATTCCCATTTACGCACGCACTCATCTTTCATTACGTGTTCTAATTTTTATTACACTTTTTTTACTGATTTATTTTATTTTAGATTTTTTTTTTTCTTTCTTCCTTAGGCCCATGTAATGTACATATTACAGAGAGTATGTCTCTCTAAATTGAACTATTTTAAAGAATTATAGACGGATAAGATGTTCTGTTCTATTCAGAGAGAGAAATACCGTGAACCGTTTCGGCATTGATGATTCAGACAGATAAAAAACACGGTATGTGAGCGTGTTCGGTATTATAATTGAATAATAATCGCATTTTGAAACCGACATGATTTTGGCACTGGTAAAAGGATTACGATTAAAGGGCCGAAACTTACGACTGAATTTTGCGAAGCTCTTCTCCTGTATTAAGCGTTACAGGTGAAAATATATTTCGCTACTAGACTGCTGAATACTTGCTTGCTTTCCGGGCAAAACGAATGAAAATACTACATTACAAAAGACAAAAACGCGTGTGAATACTATAGGAACCAGAGGCTGTAGATGAAACGAAGAGGTGAATATCTGTAGATTGAGAAGAGACCGCGTACTTAGGTGTAAAGGAACGAAATGGTTTTGGTTTAGAGAATCAAAGAAAAATAATGATGACACGCAAACTGTATAGTTGTTAAAAGGAATGGACGTACTGTAAAGAGGGGAAGGCAGCCAAGCCGTATTGGAATCATTATGGTGATTTATAGTCCAAAAGGAAAGATGTGTGTGTATATGTGTGTAGGTAAAATAAATTTACCTAGGTGTATCGGCACCTTTTGCTTATTTGAATTTTATTTCAGATTCGGAGTTGTTTGTGCATTCACTACGAACGAATTTTTGGAAGAAGGGGTTACTACTTTGCCGCATCATATACGTGTTTCTTTAAATGACGCCAATTTATACATCAATAACACTAAAGAGGTAAGCGAACTTTCAACGATTGTTAACCTTTTTTTTTTCTCCGTTATTCGAAAAATCGTGTCACATTTATAGTTATTATTATTTATTGTTATTATTATTGTGATCACCATTTTATTTTTTTTTTAAATTAAGCGGGAAGAAATCGACCCAATTTTTGTACTTTTTCAGTCTTTTTTTTTTTCAATTAGTCCTTAGTGTATAATATTACTATTTCACTTAAGGTTTATTTTTCAAAGTTACGAATGTGCGCTGGGTATTTGAATTCTCTTTTTGGAAGTTACGATGTCAATACATCTCACAGGACGCTCGATTTTGAACTTCCCATTTTCCTCGCGCTTAAGAAACCATTTATAATCGTTAATTAAGTTGGCAATTCTAAAGATGATTTTTACATCCCCAATTGGGTGCTCTGTGGTGTTTTCTATTTAAATGTATTTTTAGATTGTGCGATTTTACGGTTTGTATCCTTATAAAAGAAAAACTTTGCAAATCAGATTTATCTGTTTTTGGAGATCAATATCAAAAAACAATTATTATTTTATGCTTAAGCAGCTTTCCAATAAAAGATTTATAAATCGTGTAAGTGTGTTATAATTTCCTTAATTTTTTTTTTTTTTTTTTTTAGGTACCCTTTTAAATTGTGAAACTTGGAATAGTTTAATATCATAAATGTCACGCTATTTTATAAAATTAAAAATATGCGCAGAAAATATAAAAACTCAAATAATTCGGGATTCGAAAAACTATGACACGCCACCCCGGTGCGTTTGAAAGGAAAAAATTTCAGCCATTGCGGCATTATCCTGTTTTGTTAGTTTTCATTTTTAGAAAATCAAACAAAAGAGGAGCGGATAAAGCAATTATTAAATCAATAGATCAACAACTTAAATTATTGTCTGAAATAATGTATAGCAAACTAAAGCGATAAATAGAAATATATGTTTATTCCTCGGAAATGTTTTCCGGCAAAGCTTCAGCTAGAAAAATAGAAATTCCATCAGGAACGCAAAAACGAATAAATGTTGCGAACAAATTCCAAAATATTATTTCCTTTATAATTACAGTCCGTCTGATAATTTTTCGTATGATTTTGCCTTCCCTCCGTGATATACAACATATGTCGATTCACAATATTCGCATTTAAAATTTTCTATAATTTGTTTGCAACATTTATTCGCTTCTGTGTTCCTTTTTTGTAATTTTTATTTTTCCAGCTGAAAATGGGCTTTGTCGAAAACGCTTCCGAGGAAAAATGTATTATATACTTCTATTTATCAGTTTAGTTTGCCTTTTTTTGGTATATAAATTTTTCCAAATAATTAATCTAGCAAAGAATTGCACTACTTCTTTCAATCTAAATTATTTTCTTCTTCGAACTCTGCTGTTCGTCATGTGGTAACACTCGTATAATAATAATTATACGTTCTCGTTAACCGTCATTGTGTTATCAACGATTTTTCCTTTCTGTTATTTTTGTCGTCTTTTATCTATTGACTTTTATTTTCTGTTTTGTTATAATACCTTTGTTTATCTCCACCTTGTCCTCAACTCACTAAAGAGAATGTGCTTGACCCATAATAGTCGCAGTGTTTAGCTTCAATTGCAACATCGCGCCAGTGCGTTTACGCCACTATCATCGTCATCATCGTCAAGTACCTCCGACGAAAACCGTGATCATGTATTAGTCATGCGGTCTATCGTGTTTCGCCACATCTTTCTCTATTTTGTAAGACGTGGACGAAATCCCGGAAATTCCATCCGTTGTTCTGACAAATAATATCTGACCAGCAATGAGATATAGTATGTACCGTTTTCCTCTTTTTTTTTTTTTATCTGGCACTTGTTCTTCTACAAAAAGGCTCCTTCGTACCTTTTTTACTCGTAATCCCCCGCCCCAGGCCAGACACGTAAAAGAATTATCGGCGACAGTTTTCTTTCAACACCGATTTCATCCAAGATGGACAAATTCGTCCCCTCTTGTCAGTCCGCAGAACTCGTTAACAGGCGCCTCCAACACTATATTTCTAAAGCAACGATTCTTCGTTTTCTGGTAAGGGGTTTTAGCGCCGTATAAAATAATTGAAAAGGCACCGCTGTGTCGATAAATTTTATTACTTTTGTTAATTATGAAGTAGCTCAGATACTTTTTTTACGCGATCCATGGCTTTTCTCGTAATTTTTCCATTTTCATTCAGCAACGATCGTTATCTTCCATGATACTGTATGGAGAAAATGATCATTCCTTCGAGTTCACGTAAATCCAAGCAGTTATTTTTCAGGCGACTAATTAGCATTAGTGTCTTGCCATTGCTAATATGTAGACTGCATTCTGCACTTGTATTTTTTCCAGATAGTACAAGAAATATAGATCTGTCGTTATCGAAGTGGCAACGTCTAGTTTAAATTTAGTACGTTGAGTCCATTGACTGTGAGAGACTGTTCCTTCTCATCCAGCTCTATGATTCAATTTCTACGCTCTGTGTTGTGAGTTATTCGCACCATATAGGTGTTAAAAACTAAGAGCGATAAATGTACGGCATCTGAGTATGTTGATTTTTTTATACAAAGGTCAGTAGAATTGCTTTTATATCGTTCTCGTTAGTTTAGAACCCCATCAGGGATGCCCGATGGATATATATGTATATGTCGTTTATAATTAAGCCCTCAGGGATACCACCCCGGTCAATTACCATAGGCGTTAAAATTATTATTATACTATTATTATTTGATTTACAAAGGCAAGCTTTAAATTTTATATTAGTTACCGGCACAAATTTTTCTTAATGGACCGTCTGCTGGAAATACGCAGTTATAGTAAATTTATAACTATGTTAAATATATATATATTGATAAAATAGTACATTACGAGTTTGACAATAATCAGGAAAGACAAGCAACAATTAACCTGAAAAACGATAAAACAGCGGCGAACTTCTCGAACTGGTCGTTTTTTCTTTTACATTTTTCGATCCTTTTCGACCTCTGTTGCCCGATGGTTGTTGATCACCGAAGGTGCGCGCTTCTCCTTGCGATGGACCTTGATATGAGCTATTCATTCATGACTGACGCCAAGATTTATCAGCCATTTTGCAATGTATACATTACAATATGGTTGCTTTAAATCCGGATGCCCGGCGGGGAGGGCATTTCAATTTCCGGTCAACATAATCGAAAGCTTTACAATACATAGAGCGACAGGCACACTTTCTCGATAAGGTCCTCCCTCAAATTGTTTTGTTCTGTTGAGCCTTTGGCCCGTGCTCAAAATTTCTTCACATATTTATTTTATAAATAACAATACATTTTTCACTAATATCACCATACTATTAATAGTTTCCATCATTTTGATTTATATGTATTAATAATTTGCATAAATGAATTACCCCCCGTATATGAACATTAATAAAAATTACATATGTTATCGATTATACTCGTAATAAAAATGTTTTCCTTAAGATATTAATTAAAAAAAAAAAAAAAAAAAAAAACCCATTAATGAAGTACCTAAAAATATGGAAAATATTTTTTCTTTTTTCTTTTAAAGGTGAGAGAACTCCCTAACAAATCATCAATATTTATTTTAAATTTTTGTTGTTTTTTTTTCAGATTTTTGTGTATTTATAATAACTGTTTCAGTTCTCATGACAGAGTTACGGGGATATTAGAAGAAGAGAGCTATTGAGGAAAGCGGCGGGGTCATTCGGAGATAAAAATAAGTCAGATAAAACGTAAAATCTAGATACAATTGTAATGTGACTGCGCATGTTGTTGCTTCCTTAAAATGGTGTAGAATCGCTAGCAAATGAAAGGCCAACGAAGAAAAAGAAAAAAAAAAAAAAAAGTTTCTGCGACTATAGAGTATCGAATGAAGTGAAAGAAGAGGATGAAGATGTTGGGCGATATGAAGGAAAAACACATATCGAAGAATTTAAAGCGGTCGTTCAACGAAAGAGAGAAGGGGGACGAACTGATGAGAAAGATTTGTGTTTATGCAATTTTATAAATGCGAATAAAGAGAACGAGGATCGTCCGTGAATTTGTCTTTCGGGGAATGGTGATGATGATAATGTTGTGAAAGTGACGCTTTAACGTATTGTGATAAATCGAGGCTTTTGTACATTTTTTCTAATGCTACAGAAGTATGTTTATAAACGTTTAATTTATGCATGGAGTTTTATTTGCTTCAACAGTAGTCGTTTGTAAATTCTCTTCCTCAACTAGCCCCTGAATCTTTTCTCTGATTGTCTACGTACTTTTTTTTCTTTCGATGCGGTAAAAATATTAAGCGTCAATCTTTGTCATCGATCGACGATTGGCTTTCCGGAAAAAAGAGCGGTTAAACGCGTGTCGCATTTTCTTTTCCTACTTTCGAAATACAAAAACAATACGAACTCATTAGGTTGCTTGCATATTTTATCTCTCGACGCCCCATATTCTTCTTCTTCCGTCCTTACCTAACTTACCTTTATCGTATTCCTCCATTGATGAATATCATTCGCTATGACGAGCGTATGATGGCGTTTTGTTCGAAATTCCGACCGGTTTTCCATATTTCTTGGTTCATACTGTTCCCATTGAAACAAAAGTGTGTCATACAAACGGAGCTTCGCTGTAGCGGTTTATTGTTTTTCTGTCCACTGTAAACTGTAGCAATCTCTCCACATCCGGCTGATTTTCTGACCCGACAGGCTTTTGCTGCTCGGTAGCTCAGTCGTCGCGATGTCCCGTAGATAATAGCACATTTATTTTGATATACTACGCGTAAGTATTTAAAAAAAAAAGTATCTTTTTGATTTTTCAGTTGAGATTTTATTTAAAAAAAAGTTCCAGTATTGAAAAATAAACTACCGAGGGAAACAGGCAAAAAAAAACAAAAAAAAAAACAAATGGTAATGTTGTGTCGTAATAATACAGCGTACTCAGAAGTATGAAATACCATGTACCATTGTGATCTAGCGATTATGATACAAGGCGAAGATATAATGGACGAGCAAAAAACAGTAGCGTCATTGTAACGAATCAATCGAAACAAGTTCAGTCAAGCATGAGGTTTCATGCGCTGAGGATTCCGTATGAAAGTTAACAATAACTATAATTATTTAGTATGTAAGAAAATTTGTTTGAATAAATTTCTATTTTTATTTTACTATTTTAATTTAATATCTTAATAAATTTCAAAGATCTTTTCTAATAATAATTTAAAACAGTAAAGCAAAATACTAATTTGAATCGAAGACTTAGATTAATTTGAAGTGCAATGTAACGGTTATGAAGAAAAATTAATTAAATCCTTTTTTTATTTATTTTTTTAAATTATTGGTTTACATTTAATAATACTAATATTAAGGTTTTATGATTTTTTAAAATGTGTAATTTTGTTAATTCCTACACCTATCTTTCTTGAATAGCCGACCGTCAAAGATATTTAATAAATATATAAACGAAAACACGCAAAAAATATTAATTAGAAATAATATTGATGCTACGTATCACTCTGCTGCGGCTGCTAGAATGTTGGTGTTCCCTGCTGGCAGGTTGGTGTACGTTGGTGATTGCATCCTGGATTCTCGGCGAATGGGAGGGAGAGACACGGTAATCGAAATTATAGTTTACGAATTATGTAAATGTCACTAATTGGAAAACCGAATTTCGAGGCAATTTGGTTACTTTGTTATTAAACTTTTTTCGGTTGCAAGACGAACTGGTTACTTTACCAAAAAAGGTCGATATAGTTCCGCGATGTGAAAAAGACTGTCGTTCTACTGTGATGATTTTTTAACAATTCGGTATTTTCTTTCGACTCTCTCCGTATGTTAGACCATTATTAAATTTTTTTTTTTTTATTTATTTACTAGCATAGGTCGTTAAATTGTTTAACAAATCGAAATACTATTCGCATCTGTTTTTCATCAGGCGGACGTACCACCTAAACAATGATGCGGTGAGTCCGTTCCTTTCATTACAGTTCATAACAACACTAACACACCTCGTAATGAAAATAACCAAACCAAAACCTGCGATCCTGTTTCGTTTCTTATCCCTCGTACTAACACTACTAACGAAAATTATAACAATCCGAAACAAATTCTAAAAACCGCTGCAATCTCGTATTCCGATAAAGCCAAAAGAAAAATAACACCGATTAACAAACCTGTTTATTTCGGGCATTCAAAAAACCCACTTAAAACAAAACCAACATTTAAAACTAAAAAACTATAAAGTTCTCGAATCAAATCCGGTGCTTGCTAGTTGTGCGCGTGGTGGAATAATATTATCCGTTCGTGCGGATATTAACTTTCAACAGATAATGTTACCATCCGACATTCAACCAGTAACAGTCTAAATTCGTAAGCCAGTTGCACGGGAGTCTCTAAACATAATTCCGAACCGTATTTAGAAACTTTTAAAGTTGCCAAAAACTTCAAACAGTTCCTTCCCTCTAGCGCCGCGAGTATTACAGCTAAAAATTTTGAACAGGGTTAAACATATGCGCTTCGATATATATTTCTCAAGTTTGGAACATCAAGGTTTGAAAGTTTCGTTAAGGAAATAACTTATGGTTTCGTTCTCGACAAATAACGATCTTTCCATCGATCATGACCGGAAAAAAAATATTATTTTTGAAACTTTCGAGCTTTCGGCGCTTAAGGTACTGAATTTTAAGATGGAAACCTAGATGTTCCAAAGTAAATAAATAAACAGGGACGCACATTTTTTTAACCTTGTTCAAAATCTTGAACCAATACATAAATTACAAGCGGGGCTACACGTCATTTTTCAGAATTTTATGAACTTTTAGTAAATTTCAAACAGTTTTGTTAAGAAAACGAAATACGGGTCCATTCCCAAAAAATAGCGCTCTTTCCAATAACAATACACTTGAAAAAATTTTTTTTTTACAAAATTTCGAGCTTTCAGAGCCCCAAGTCACTAATTTTAAAATTGGAAACTTAGATGTTCCAAACCAGAGAAATATACATGGATGCCCATATTTACTACTTTCCTCAAAATTTTTAGCTATAATACTCGCGTCACAAATCAATTCTCTCGATTTTTTGAACTTTTCAGCAAACTTTGAAAGTTCAATCAAGAAAATGAAATACGGTTTCTTTCCCGACAGATAGCGATCCTTCAAACGGTATATAACATGCGTCAGAAAAATAAAAAATTTTCTTCAAAATTTCGAACTTTCGGCGCCTTAAGGGTCCAATTTTAAAACTGAAAATCCAAATGATATAAACTCGAGAAATATAAGAGGATCAGCACGTTTTTAGCCGCGTTCAAAATTTTCAGCTGTAATAATCGTGGAGCTAGTGGAGAGACACATAATTATTTTTTTTTTTTGAACTTTTCAGAACTTTGAAAATTTGTTTAAAAAAATGAAATACGGTTTCGTTCCCGACGAATAGCGATATTTCTAATGATATATCACAAACCTAAATAAAAAAATTTTTTTTTTCAAAATTTTGAATTTTCGGTGCCCCACAGGTCTCAGTCTAAAGTTGGGGTCCGATTGTCCTAAATCAGCGAAATATACGTAGAGTCGCGTGTTTTCTACCATGTTCGGAATTTATAGCTGTAATACTCGCGTCGCAAGAAGGGAGCCGCTAATTGGAGCTGACGCTTTTTTGAACTATATCGCAACTTTGAAAGTTTGGTTAAGAAAATGAAATACGGTTTCGTTCCCGACTACTAGAGATCTTTCTAATGATATATCACAAGCCCAAGAAAAAAAATATTTTTTTCCAAAATCTCGAGCTTTCGGTGCCCCGAGGGTCCAATTTTAAAGCTGGAAACTCGGATGTTCCAAACTAGAGAAATATACGTGGAAGCGCATATTTTTAACCGTGTTCAAAATTTTTATCGGTAATATTCGCGGCGCTAGGGGGGGGGACACGTCATTTTTCGCGCTTTTTTGAACTTTACGGCAACATTGAATTTTTTGGTAAAGAAAATGATATAAGGTTTTGTTCCTGATAAATAGCGATCTTTCAAACGATATATTACATTACCGGGAAAAAAAATATTTTTTTACAAAATTTTGAGCTTTCGAAGCCCCGGAGTTTTATTTTTAAAGCTCGAGACCCGGACGCACCAAATTACAGAAATATACGTGGAAGTACATATTTTTAACCATGTTTTAAATTTTTAGCTATAATACTCGCAGCGCTAGGGGACGCGCAATTTTTTGAGCTTTTTTGAGCTTTATCTCAACTTTGAAAGTTTGGTTAAGAAAATGAAATTCGGTTTCGTTCCCGACTACTAGAGATCTTTCTAATGATATATCACAAGCCCAAGAAAAAAAATATTTTTTTCCAAAATCTCGAGCTTTCGGTGCCCCGAGGGTCCAATTTTAAAGCTGGAAACTCGGATGTTCCAAACTAGAGAAATATACGTGGAAGCGCATATTTTTAACCGTGTTCAAAATTTTTATCGGTAATATTCGCGGCGCTAGGGGGGGGGGACACGTCATTTTTCGCGCTTTTTTGAACTTTACGGCAACTTTGAATTTTTTGGTAAAGAAAATGATATAAGGTTTTGTTCTTGATAAATAGCGATCTTTCAAACGATATATTACATTACCGGGAAAAAAAATATTTTTTTACAAAATTTTGAGCTTTCGACACCCCGGAGTTTTATTTTTAAAGCTTGAGACCCGGACGCACCAAATTACAGAAATATACGTGGAAGTACATATTTTTAACCATGTTTTAAATTTTTAGCTATAATACTCGCAGCGCTAGGGGACGCGCAATTTTTTGAGCTTTTTTGAGCTTTATCTCAACTTTGAAAGTTTGGTTAAGAAAATGAAATTCGGTTTCGTTCCCGACTACTAGAGATCTTTCTAATGATATATCACAAGCCCAAGAAAAAAAATATTTTTTTCCAAAATCTCGAGCTTTCGGTGCCCCGAGGGTCCAATTTTGAAGCTGGAAACTCGGATGTTCCAAACTAGAGAAATATACGTGGAAGCGCATATTTTTAACCGTGTTCAAAATTTTTATCGGTAATGTTCGCGGCGCTAGGGGGGGGGACACGTCATTTTTCGCGCTTTTTTGAACTTTACGGCAACTTTGAATTTTTTGGTGAAGAAAATGATATAAAGTTTTGTTCTTGATAAATAGCGATCTTTCAAACGATATATTACATTACCGGGAAAAAAAATATTTTTTTACAAAATTTTGAGCTTTCGACACCCCGAGGGTCCAGTTTTAAAGTTGGAAATCCGGATGTTCCAAACTAGAGAAATATACGGGTATGTGCGTATTTTTAGCCCCATTCAAAATTTTTAACTACAATACTCGCGGCGCTAAGGGGGGGGGACACGTCATTTTTTGCTGTTTTTTGAACTTTTGGGCAACTTTGCATAACTTTTGTAACGTAATTTTTTGATTTTATGAAAGTACTCCTGCATTGTAGTTTATATTTTGAATTTCAGCGTTATAAGTTTATCTAGTGACGAGTTATGATTTTTTAAGTGATTTTTGAGGTCGTTTTATGTACCATATTATATATTCTTGACGGTTTTTTGGGTTTTTTGCCGCCCAGGGTAATCGGTCATCTTCAAGTTATAGATCGTTTTAAAGATAATTTTAATTGTAATTTATGTTCCAAATTTGAAGTTTATAAGTCAAGCCGTTCGTGAATTATTGATTTTTATTTGATATTTTTGTCATTTGTGTACCATCTTATAAGGATTCCGTACATTATATGTATACGGAATCCTAAAAATGAACACAGAGTTAAACTGTGTAATTGCATGGAGATTACTTACTCGATGATATAAATGAAGAAAGTCACTGGTTTCGTTTTTGAACATTACTTTTAGGATATATTTTTGGAAAAATCAGAACTAAAATGTTCAAAAAATGTATAAAATAATATTAACGACACGGTAGGCGCGCGTGCATATATGTCTATCTAGAGTACGTATCATACGTCTGTAAACTGAAATTGTACGATTTTATTAATACATTTTCACTTGCTGGTATGTTTTTTTGAAAGGTTTTTACGTTTTTGTTCGCCGCATGCCGACTAGTATGCTCTAAATACAATATAAAAATTCCCCATTATTAACGAACAATATAAATAAGTACAAATTTATACTTTAATATTAAGTTCAAATTAAAATAGCTCAATTTAAAGAAACATTTATGGGCATCATATCAGTGTGTTTTTATAATAATTATTTGAATGCGCGGCTGTGTCTATTGTGCTAATTAATGATATAGCCCGAAAACGTTTCGTTAAATTAAGGTATTTTTAAATTGATTTTAAAGTACAAATTTATACTTGTTGAAAAGGGGAATTTATTTATTTTATAGTTATAAATTTTAACAAGCGGGTTATGGACACTTGCCTAAAGAAAAAAACAAAACGCAACAAATCATCACACCGGTGTTTATGTATTTACGGAAATATAGTTTATTATGATAAGAAACGAACGAGTAGTAAACTCCGAGTCTACAAAAAGGTTTCGAAGATGTGATCGGTAATCTGACGAAAAGGAAACGAAGAAGAAAAATAAAAACCGAACGATATAATAAGTGATGCGAGCGAGACGAATGAAAAAGTAGCAAATAAAAATTATATTAATGTGATTTTCTTTCATACTTTTGTGATATTTTATGAACTTTTGAAATAAATATAGCACACGCTTTAGATACACAACACTATTATTATTTATTTAATAAAACACAACACTGAGACTAGTTTCGGATAATTGTATCCATCTTCGTCATAATGATATATAAAAACAACTAAAAAACAACAACTAAATAGATCCGTCAACATAAAATAATTTCACCATTAACTAATAAAATTTTGAAACAATTTAATATAAATCACAATTAAAATATGAAAATCGAAAATGTAAAGTTTTAAAAAGTTTTTTTTTCTTTTTTAATCTAAAATGATATAAAATTTATGAAGTTAAAAAATTTATTTAAATTAACGTGACGTAATTTTAAACATTAAATAATGGATTTTTATCAGAGGTAAGTTATTATTAATAATTTTATCTTTGTGTTTATGAATGTAATAATAATTTTCAACTTTTAAAAATTATTAAAAACTTTAAATTCTCGGATTTTGCTAAAAATTATTATATTCATAAAAACAAAGATAAAATTATTAACAATAACTTACCCGATAAAAATCCATTATTTAACATTCAAATTACGTCACGTTAATTTAAATTAACTTTTTTAACTTCATATAAATTTTATATCACTTTAGATTATAAAAGAAAAAATTTTTAAAACTTTACATTTTCGATTTTCATGTTTTAATTGTGATTTATATTAAATTGTTTTAAAATTTTATTAGTTAATGGTGAAATTATTGTATGTTGACGGATCTATTTAGTTGTTGTTTTTTAGTTGTTTTTATATATCACTATGACGAAGATGGATACAATTATCGGAAACTATTTTTTTTTCTTTTTTTTTTTTTCTTTTCTTTTTGGGCGCGCCAGCGGCATCGACCCAACAGCAACAGAAATTAAGGAAAGGGTTAAATAAAGAGACGATTAGAAATAGAGCTTAGGAAAGATTGAAATACAGGAATTATTATTATATGCGGAGATGAAAAGGAAAGGACAAAGGAAGAATTATACGGAGAAGGAAGACCCAGTGCCAATATTTTGGAGTACAAAACAGAGCGCTCGAAATCAAGGGCAGGGCATTCAAAGAAGATGTGGTTTGCATCACATGGGAATTATGAAGGGGACACAATCGGGAGAAGAGGACAGGGAAACTAGTCAGTGTTTTTATTTTTTTAAATAAATAATAATAGTACTGTGTATCTAAAGTGTGTGTGTGTGTGTGTGTTATATTTATCTCAAAAGTAGCAAATAAACGTCGATAACGGAATAAGGTAAAACTGATGACAAAACGCGATGCGAAAGGAAATACATGTTAATCGAATTAAACAACAACAGTTCAAATACTCGGATAAGAAGCTCTCTTAATAGTGCTGAGAATGTTTAAGAGTACCACCGGCGGGGCTGCCACAGATATTTCACAGTCGACTGATAGTATAAATTAGCTATTATTCAGGGTAGCAGCCACCCAACCCCGGGAATAAGTCGGGAATTCTCTGTCGTAAAAAACCGGGAAAAAAGTAAACAGAGGCAAAAATGACGCGATATTTTTAATAAGACAAAAGAATCATTTGAAATGTTAAAAAGTGAATGCACTTTTTAATGTACTTAAACCTCGACAATAAATTACGGACTTCTGTTTTATTCGTATAACAAGTATGCCGCGTCGGTCAAGTATTACACCAAAATAGTAACAATTTTTTTTTTTTTTTTTTTTTTTTTTTATTTATTTGAGCAATTATTGCAATCTTAGAATAAATCTTAAATAAGTAATAAATATGACAACTGGGAAAGGAACGTGAAATAAAAACTTAGGCCAGCAACTAGTTTTTAAAGATACAGCAATGTACACGTGAACAGTTTACATGAGATTTTACAGGTTTACAACGTTTAAGTCTACATAATTTGAGTTGCTCCGTCAGCAACAGTTGGATTACTAGATTATTCCTCTGAAGCCGATCATAGTACGCACTTACGATTTCTGGAATGATGACCTCTTCCACATACTTCAGATCTAAATATCTGTGCAAGTCTCTGCATTCCTTTGAAACCATGCAGCTTTTGCTATCATCCGTATAATTTTATTTTGAGCCCGCTGTATGATGTTGCTCGTTTTGGCACATCCCCATAATTCAATACCGTAACTCCAGATTGGCTCGATGATTACTTTATAGATTAGCTACTTATGATATAACGCTTACCTTCGAATGACGACGACCCGATAACCAGTAAAGTTGCCTAACCTTTGCCTTTATTTGTTCTTTTTTGTGCGGTTCTGGTAATCGGGAAATCCGGAAGATTCGGACCGGGAATTAAAAAAAGCATATACTTAAGGGTGGCCGGCCACACTATGTCGATTATTGCTTTACGCTTAAAACTGAATATACTGATATATGTAATTAAAATAAATTAATGAACCTAGTCCACGTCAGCTCATGCGAATTTTATTTTATAAAACATGTATTTCAATAGAGTATACCGTATATTATATTGCGAACCCACTTCACGCCTATGCGTGCATTGTGCGAGAACATAATTTTCGTTAGCGCGCGGGTTGCGTAGGTCAGTTTAAACTCTTTTTAGTTGTTATTAAAATTTTTGGTTTATTCCGCACGCTTTATATTGTAAAAACTCGAGCGTGGTTTGAGTTCAATATGCGGCGAGCTTAACAGGCGCCGTAATTTAGTGCGAGCAAAATGGCGGGGAGGGGGGTACTTCCGTGAAAGTAACATTTTTGCGATATGTCTACAATTAATTGTTTAAAAATTTGAAAACGTCGTTTGATTCGAACGCTCATGCAATTCGGTTTATGTATGAAGTGCCGCGGGGGGCTACCTGTGTATAATATGAGGGTTTATTGACGTGTATATTGTTTTCTTTTCCGAATATTATTTTACCATACTTTTATCAATCATCATTGTGTTAAATCGTGCGTAATTTCTTCAAATAGTCGTCTCGCATTAGTCCAAAAAACAATAACACAGTGTTAATATAGACATAACAGTAGTGAACATGAGATTAATTATCGACACTGTGCGATAACGAAACATACCGAAAGAATGAAATTTTGTTATATCTCGCGAATGACCTCCGTTTTTCTAGCCCCACCCCAAGTTACACTTGATTAATTTCATTTAGAACCCAGCTGCTGCGGCTTACCCTGACACTCCACATCCTTGTGTGGCACATTACTCAGAAATTTTAACTTGTAATTAAACTTTGTTTTTTTTTTTTTCTTTTTTCCAGTTCGTGTATTCGTGTAGAATATTAAACGCGCAAATTAAAGACCGTTTTCTCGCTTTGTATGTAAATACATATTTTACATAAGAAAGACGCCGAATAAAATTCAATAAACTTCATCAAATATCATCACACGATTGAATCGTTTTTTGCCCCAGAAAATGTAGTTTCTTTGAAGTAATATCCCGGAGCGGTATCAAAAATTGAAAACGAAAGACCGTCAACAATGTTGTACATTTCGCGATATTTGAGTTTAATTTACATCGCTTATAAATATTTTCATGCTGGTTAAAAATTTGAGATTTAAATTCAAATTATTGCGCAGTCCGTTTTTTCTGTATTAATATGAACGTTTTGAATAACAAAAACTTAACTATAAAAATACATTTAAATACCCCGGGGGGCATGTTTCGCAGTCACAGACACACTCCATAATCCATAGTAATAATGATTAAAGTTAGCGATGCAATTAAATGAGAATAACAAACATTAAAACGGTTCTGATACCGATTTAAATAAGCGACCTATTGATGAAAAATATTTAATTTGGTTATTTCGAATAACGGATTATTGGTCAAACTTAAATTTTTATTTAAATTAAATTATCCTTTGATTTATTAATGAAATATGGTGCTATTGCGTAATTTGATAAATTTTTATCAGTTATATATTTTAAAAATATTTGTTATTTATTTAATATTACACCATAAATATGCAACGTGCGACTGACATGTCGGTATTTAAATCTATTTTTATGTATAATTAAATTTTCTGTTGTTAAGTTTTTAACCGACTTCAAAAATGGAGAAGATATTCAATTCGACTGTTTTTTTTTTGTTTTTTTTTTGTTTTTTTTTTTTTTTATGTGTGTTACCACAGAACTTTCTTCTAGTTGAACCGATTTTGATGATTCTTCTTTTATTTAAAAGGTGTTGGTGTTTCTCATGTGGTCCATTTAAATTTGATCAAGATCTGACCGGTAGTTTTTGAGTTATCTTTAATAATACGCGAGATTGAAGCTTTTTGGATGCTTTTCATTCATGATTGTTTTCACCGTCGGGTTAGATTTATTGACTTAAAATATTATAAACTTGCCAAATTACCATGGAAATGTAGCTCTTGACGTTTTCACACCGTGGAAATATCTGTTCTTATTAAAATGTTTTAATTTAATTGAATAAAAATGCACTAAAAAGTAACGAAATAAAATGCTTTTTTATAAAAAAATAAATACCCATACTTGAAGGTTTATTATAAAAATTTAAAAATGCACTAAAAAGTAAAAAATAATTACTCCCGATGAGAAAAAATATATGTATATCAGAGTGATATAACACCTTAAGGGTGATATTACGATAATTCTTATACAACATTAATACCTTAATTAGAGTAGGATTCGTATTACATATTAAAATAATAATTTAAAAAACTGTATTAAATGTTCGTTAAATTGTTCCTAGATATAGTAACATGAATTTAATGCCGACTCTAAGAAAGGTATTAATGTTGTATAAGAATTACGATAATGTCACCCTTAAGGTGTTATATCACTCTGAAAGATATTTTCTCATCGGGAGTAATTATTTTTTACTTTTTAGTGCACTTTTATTAAATTTTTATAATAAACCTTCAAGTATCGGTATTTATTTTTTTGTAAAAAAGCTTTTCGTTGTTATACAATAATGTTATATTGACATTTTTGAGGAAAAAAAGAGGAATAATTAGATTTAAAAAAAAAAAATGAATAAAGAAACATTTTTGTGGCAATTCGGTTAAAAAAAGTTTAAAAAAATTAAAACGTATCTTACATATAAATAGAAAATTTAAATGATAAATATGGGGTTTTTTTCTTTTCTTTATCTATCGCAATCTATGTATCGATAAAAAAAAAAAAAACACCATTTGAAGGAAATGAAACATCGTACTTTTCGATCGTTTATCAAATCTTTCAAAGTTTACAAGAGATTAAAAAAGTAAACGCTTATATTAAACACTTTATTTATTTATTCAATTACAACAACGCGTACTATAAAAGAAAGAAAGCCATATATTTTGACAAAAGTAAATTAAACAACCATAAAAGTGATAACGAAAAATTGCGTACCGGCTCAGCGAGACTTAACCGCAATGCCATAATGCTATAATATAGTATGCATAGATATTCATAAATACAATATAAACATAATAAAAATTATAATAAAAATTACAAAGGGAAAACAAAACAAAAGAAAATAAAAACCCTAGCTATATAAATATACCGCCAATATTATAAATAAACCATGCCCATTAACTAAGTGGACTCACTGGTTGATTAAATTATGCTTAATCCGGCGATGCTTATATCTAACATACATTCGAGCTAGTTGCTCAGAATTATAATCTCCAATATTTCTGAGAAGTACATTGCTATGATCGAGACACTGCTGGAAAATTTTTTTAGCCAAGCTGATTACGAATTCTTTTAAGTAGGACAGCTGTAGCGAGATATGCAAACTATCAATTCTAGTCCAACGGGGGACTTTTAAAATGCACCGACAACACCTATTTTGAAGCAACTGAAGTTGATTAAAACTAGAGTCTGAAATTGAGCGCCAAACTGGAGCTGAATACGTCAATACAGGTCTGATGACGCTTTTATAGATAATTAGTTTATTAGCATTACTCAGGTATGATCTACGATTTATAATCGGATACAAGGCTACGATAACTCTATTAGTCTTCACTTCCGCGTGCTTTACGTGCTCTTTAAAAGTTAATCTTCTATCTAGGATTACCCCAAGGTATCGAACATGCTCTGCCCACTTAATACTAGTCCCTTTAATAATCACTTGCCTTGGTGGAGTGGGGTATCTGCGAGTAAAAAGTATCGGTACTATACATCGCTGCAAAGGCCTACGGGGATAGCTTAATTTAGATATATAACGGCAGAGTTATAGTTTCAATGGTAAACGGACATCCTTTAAGAATTCGAAAAAGATATGATAAGGAGTGCAGAATAAACCGCTGTGTTGGCGGAAAAGGCAAAAGATTACGATAAGGGGTATTCAAGAAGAGTGGAGGAATAGTACAACAAAGATATAGTAACAAAGAGAAGAATATATATGGGGAGGTTCCTTAGGTAATAAGTGTCGATGGGTAAGCGAGTTATGTGTCCTGTATGAAGACGGAGAAATAGGACGTCGGTTTGCCGAATGGACACGCTAAACTGAGATGGGACTTCAAATATGGATCAGAGTTGGTTTTGTGTCGGGTGTCTACTTCCATCGGCAGCACCATTCTGTGACCATAGCTTCTTTTTGGAAAGTCCTATCCAGTTCAGTTTGCTCGGCAAATATAACGGACGAAAGCGGTCCTGTATGCACTTAGTGGAGTACGGGCATGATGGTCTTGTGTTTATAGCTGGATTTAGAAGTGTATTTAGTGACTGGGTGCGCGCTAGGAACTGTAGAAGTCGTGATGCACGATGCAGGTCTGGCGGAAGTTCATTGCATAGGAAATATAAATTTGTACAGGATGTTGTACGAAAAGTTCCGCTCGCTAATTGTACGGGCAGCATGATGAGTCCGGTCGAGTGACGAAAGTGCACCCCTTGATACCGAACAATAAATAGCTGCGTCATAATCGCATTTGGGTCTGATGAGAACCAGATAGAGCCACACCAGCGAACTGAAGTCTGCTCCATACGTTGTGCGAGCTAATTTTTCAATTAAGTTTAATCTTGCCAAGCACGACTTTTTGAGCGCTCTAATGTGTTCTTTAGTTGTGTTGATCACAAGTGGGTCCCAAGTACTTCACTGTTTGCTGGTTTAGAATAACAGAATCATCAATGGTGATTTTAAGTTGACCGTTGCACTTCCTTCACTTGCAAACATGCGTAGCTCCCTAGTTTTTGTTTCCCAAAAAGTCAAGGCCACATTTATAAGCCCAGCTCACTACCCAGCGGTTAGCGGTTTCTTGTAAAACTTGTTCTCCAACGGAGACGGTATTGCACAGAACAAATAAGACGAGGTCGTCTGCAAATAAAACTGATTGCACTGGGAATGAAACTTCAATGACTATGCCACTAAATGCTATGTTAGAGGCTTTTAACCGAACCTTATGGAACTCCGTTAAGTAATTGGCAACGATTGGGGAGCTAAACAGCTTATAAACGCGCGTATTCTAATAAATTTCTTTGGTTCGGTGTAACCAATATTTCTGATTTGAAAATTGGACCTTTTCAGAGTACCACTATTGTCAAATTTCGGAGGAAGAATTTTTTGTTTTTCTAAACGTATTATAAGCTTGCTGTTTCTGAAAACAATGGAGTTCTATACTGTCTGTCGAAAATTTTGGAGTTTATATTCAGAAAAATGCGACTAATGCGGTACATTTGACTTACAATTTTTTTCAGGCGCTCAAAAATATATAAATTTACGTGAATATCGTACTAATTAACTACAAAATACGTAACATTTCTTTCGAATTTCCGTATTAATGTGTATATCTTAACCGAGCATACAGAGCAATTTACTGACACTTTTTTATGTTTGATTTTTCTTAATTTTTCAGTTTTATTATTTACTGCTGCTCGCACGCATACGCGCGTAGGCAGGTAATAACATTACATATGTATATATATATGTATATATATATATATATATATATATATATTACTTAATATGTTTCTATTTTATTATTGCCCTGTACAATAGTTAATTTCACATTAAAAAAGATATATGTATGTATGCGTGTGTGTATACATGTATATATGCCCCACATTATTTGGTTTTGATTGATGTATTTAACACATATCTTATTTGTCTACACTCTACAAGTTTTATTTTTGATTGTAAACATTTAAATTCTTAATTTTTGTTTGTCTAAGAAAATCGGTTTTTATTATCATAAACAAAAAAAACTAACGTTTTTTTCCTTTTCACTGTTTTTTAAAAATACCGTTTTGTTTTCTAAAACAACGTATCATATTTTACTTCTTTTGTAATAACAAAAGAAAAACTTGTTCTGGTAGAATTATGTAATGTTTTGTTTCATTTAGTTTATAGAAACATTGTATACTGTCTCATAAATAAACTTTAATTTGATTTGATTATTATTATTATTATTATCATTATTTATTTATTTATTTGTTTAAATTTACATCGCTGCTATTAAACATTAACAACTGTTATTATTGTGTTTGGTAATTATTATTAATATCATGATACTACTAACCGGTTGCTCGCTATTTGATTTGAGTATATTCATTCAGTGGAGCACATTAGAATTATGGAGAAAAAAAAAATCGTCAATACGAGCTTAGTCACGTTCTATGTCCCCGTATATTTTGGTGCATTTAGCTCTTGTATTTCATAGTTAGGTAGCGCAGTTCCGTAGCGGTTGAAACTTTTGGTTATCAAACCGTAGGTTACACGATGATCGCTCCCAGCCGTATTTTCTTAGCCATCCATCAAATTTATGTCGCGGATTGATGATTTGCTTCAAACATAGCAGATCGTAGCAGCTGAATACCGTCGCTAGAAATCTTTGGCTGAATAATTTTCAGGGCGCCCTCCTAATCTCTTACCATTGATCTCTCTCTTCCTTTCTGTGTGAAGACGTAATATCTTGCGTCCTCGCATGATGTGATCAAAGTAGAACTTAACTTTCTTTAGTGAAATTTACTGTCGTCTACCTGAGGATTCGCGGAATTTTTAGCATAGGCCAATATATACGACTAACATTCAAAGTATTTTAATATGTTTCTTCAGGACAGGGCGCCTCTCAACCGCATAATAGGACTGAAGAACATAATATCGAATGTGAAATTAAATGTTAGATAGCAAAGAGAGGAGAAGTTACAAAAGTAAAGACGCGAATTATACGAGAAAGAACCTGGTCCCGTAATATCCTCTTCAAATCCAAATGCTTAATTTCACAGTACATAGTAACTTATCAAGCATATAATATGGGACTTCTTTTACTATTCCTTTATATTACTACACAGCTGAAATTCTTCTGCACTATAACCGCTGTAAATATGACGATACGATTATTACCATTAATTCTTCGGTTAGCGCATTATTTCCCATCTTATTATTATATATAATTATTATGTATAATTATTATTATCGTTATCGTTATTATTTTAATAATATAATCATTTTTTCGCTATACTAGGTGGGTTTAATAATTTTTTTTTCTTTTTAATATACACGTATTGTTTCTTCATACTTTTATGTTTAATCTTTCAATAAACAAACTTATCAAAAGTTTTTAAGTTCTCTATTGAATCTCTCGATTACAATTGAATTACGAACTTTTGAAATGGCATACAATAGCTTGAACTCTTTTCAAAGCTTAGATATCCTCTTTTTGAATAATTTCCGTAATGTGCAACCGACATTTCGGGCAGTTAATAGCGACTTCGGAAAATTTCAACGCGATATCAGCTTTTTGCGGGAACTATCTCATCTGAAAACAGTTAGTATACTTTTAAAAAAAGATTTTGCCCAAAGTAAAAGTTTACAAATTTAGAGATTTAGTATAATCAACAACTCGGAAAATTCGCACGGAATATTATCTGGAGGATAGAAAACAGTTTTGGGAGAAAAATTTTTAATTTTATTTCTAGACAGCGGTTAATAGGTGATTAGTCGGCGGAAGATAATTCTTGCGCAAATAATACAATGATAATGAAGTATTTAATAAATGGTACCTGGGCGATCGAGCTTGGCTGTTTTTTTTGTTTTTTTTTAAAGAATCACATACTGATTAAGTATGAATATATATTTTTCGATCTTACCTACATACGAACTGGTTATTTAAATTAAAAAAATTACGAGTGCAATTAGTTTAACATTTTAATAGAAACAATTTGCTATACTATAGTAATTTTTTACAGTTTATCAATCATCATCCAAACCGTTAGAGCCGTTTCCGAGATACGTGAGAAATAAATTCATATACAAGAATTGCTGGTTTAAAGTTATTAATAATCTTATATAGATATTCGCAAAACATGAAATATTTTAAAACTAATTTACGAACACAATTTTATGAATTTAAAGCCTCTTGCCATGTACAACTTTGCTTTTCAATACTGAACGTAACAAAAATGTGAAGGTCCTTCGAATTCGCTTTCCGGATGGTTACAAAATGTTTTCAACGATTTTCTTTTTTTCTTTAGTAACTATTAAAGAACAGTTTTTTATTTTTTAAATATAAAATTAATACAAAAAAAAAAAACATAATAAAAAAAAATAAATAATCTGTTTTTAAAAATGAAAAATTAAATCGCTATAGCCAGCAAATCTCAATTAAAGGTTTTCTTTTGCGATTTACTACTGAAAACATTAAAATTCATTTAAAACTGAATTTCGCCATGTATTAGACCTTGTCAGATCGACTTATTGGCCCAAAATACCTCTAGTGTGCAAATTTCATTCAAATCGTTAAGGCCGTATTCAAGATACGCGAAATTTAGAATACAAGAATTGCTCGTTTAAAAATATTAGATATATACTGTTATTATTTCTCGTTCGGCTATTTGCGGTTATTCATTTATACCGTTGATTTGTCTGAAATAGAAAATGCATTCAATTTGCAGATGATTATTCGGCTAACCGAGTGTTGATAAAGCTAATTCTGTACCGTACAGGAATTAATTTTGAAATTATACATATCTGTAGAGTAAAATTCGCTTTTTTTATACCTTTTCAATTCAGCGTATAAATAATTCCTCCATAAAGAAGCGAGAGTTTAAGTTCAAAAGCTCGACTTAAACATTCAAAGATACAAATGAAACAAAAATGTGCGCGATGCTTAGAGAATGAAAATTGTTTTCCCATAGTAAACTTTTACCGTGTGAGAAGCAATTTACGTCAGTGTATGAAAGTAGCTGGAGTACAACGCAGCCTACGAGAGAAAATTAAGCTGGCTGAACATTTTCAGAATAAAACAGGCTTAAATGCTTTTCTCCTCCTACAAGAGTACAAAATTTATTAA
This sequence comes from Icerya purchasi, assembly GCA_039619475.1. Classification (NCBI taxonomy): domain Eukaryota; kingdom Metazoa; phylum Arthropoda; class Insecta; order Hemiptera; family Monophlebidae; genus Icerya; species Icerya purchasi. Next base: position 453,199,413 of record CM077115.1, read on the forward strand.
AGATGCAGCTAACAAGTACGCAGATAGACTGTGCTAGTACAGTTTTCTCACATCAGACTTCATGCTAGTAAATTTTCCTCTTTTTTTCAATATTAATTTTATTTGGCCTTTTTTTAACATTTTTTAACTTTTCATGGTGTCTTTCATTTCCACAACACTTCCGATTATTAAGTATCTCATCCATCAAATTATCTTATTATTTTATTTTTAATTTTTTAAAGAAAGAGAATATATTTTGACATTGAATTTCTATCAAACTTTTAATTTTATATTGTTTCGGCTGTTTCAAAACCTTTGTAAATTGAACATTTATATTCACTTCTTTTTTTTTTTTTTTTTTTCGGTTGTTTGTTGTTTAATGAGAGTTGTACTGCTGAAGTCAATTAAAAAATGTTTTCTGGTGTTCGACTCAAAAATTTATTAGTGTATATTTTTTAACTATAATTGCGGTATGAAGTATCTACAAAATTTGTAACATATTTTTTTCATAGTAAATTTAAGTGTGAACTGAATTTAGCTGATTTTTTAAATGACACATTTCCTAATTTTAACGGAAAGTAGATAAAATAAAAATATCCCTGCATTGCGTATTGAATTTATTTTATCTTTTTGTAAAAACAAACAATTTTTTTTTTACCATGTTTAAGCGCCATCAGCTTTTGAAATGCTCACAGTTTCTCCAGTTACACACACCCACACTAATTAATTAAGTTTAGCAGTTATAACTAGTAGAGACCAAATAGCTTTTTTGCGTACGATTAAACTACAGCGAACGTTAATTTAAATATAGTTGTAATCAAAAGTGGAAAATTAAAATTTTACTATATGTGATTTATCATCGTAATTTCGCATATGTATCATCGAATACTTCACATTTAAATGTAATAAAACGAATATGTAGATGTGAATGATTAAAGATGAGGCCTGTTAATTAAGAAAAGAAAACATATTTTAAACAGGCGCATTTATTTATTTATTTTTTCATGGGTTTATCAATAATTAGGGAAGAAGGGAAAATGAAGTTTAAGAATAGAGGATGAAAATAATTCAAATTTGAGAGCGGAAATAACAGAAACAAAGTATGAAAATGTAAAAAGTACCAATACGGTGGGGAGTAAAGACATCGAGTTTTAGTGGGGGGAGGGGGCGTGTTTGTTCAGCAGGAAAGATCGATAATTCAAACAAAAAAATGATCAGCATCACAAAGAACGTATGTGAAAGGGGAGGAAAAAGTAGAAAATGCTGTGAATAAGATGAAAACCGAGAAAATAATGCAAGAAGGAGAATATGATTAAAACGAAGGCGACAAATAGCCGACATTGTGGAGTGTTTAAGAGAAAGGAAGTGTAGGAATCATGGGTGAGGAATGAGTTTGAATAGAGAGGTAAAAGGAGGCATAAGTAGAAAATAAAGAAGAATATAGGAATTGAATCATAATTTAGAATGAGACATTTAAGAAAAAAAGGAGAAATATTAAGGCTGAAAATGTACCCAAAAAAAAAATCTGTCATTGGAAATGGAAGAACAGGCTGATGAGTCACTATCCTCAATTTACTGATTAACAGGACACATCTTTTTTTCCGAACTGGTCCTTTAAATTTAAAATTTTTGTAGATTCCATATTTTTCTTATATTCTTGTGGAAAAAATACGTCGATTAAAAAAGAAAAAAAAATTAACGCTCTACTGTGGTTGCAGAATCTATTTAAAATTCTTTGTCTTGCATGTTGATATATACATTTTTCGAAATTTGAGTTCTCCAATTTTAAAACTATGAAGGAAAACTCGTCTTTTGATTTTATGCTTTAAAGTGAAGTTCACGTGTTTCGCGTTCGTGTTTCTCTCTCAAAGTAATAAAACAATAATAGCTGTATAATAATAATCTTATCTCTTAATTTTCGACTCTCGCTATTCGAGTTTCGTCGTGATATCGGATTTAATCATCGGCGTTATCAATTACGCCGGTCGGCATGGCCGACCAGCAATTATCTAACACTACGGCAACGTTATCTACGTCACCGAGCATGAACGTTCAAACCAACTCATCTTACGCTCAGATAGCTAAAACCAAAATTTCTCCGATCACGGAAATTCAGCATCCAACTGAAGAACAAGGTATGGTTTTTAATTGTATAAACGACTATAAAATACGTGATTACCTGATTGCGTTAACTGAAACCAGTATAATCGAAAATCCTAAGAACATCATCGCGGCGTCAAAAGTCAGTAAAAATCGCATAATCATTCATTTAAAATCAAAAGAACTCGTAGATAAATTTTTTGATAAACATAAAGGATTCGAAATTGAGTCAAACTTCATTAAATGCCGTAGACTGTCAAACCCTATGAAAAAAATAATTTTCTCGCATGTCAATCCAAGTATTCCCAACAACATCCTAGAGGATTACGTAAGAAATGAACTAAAGTTGGAAATAACCACCCCGTTATCTTACCTTAGACTAAACCCGCACGACCTACAGTTCGGTCACATAATAAGTTGGCGACGTCAATTTTACACCAATACTGAAATAGATAAAGATAAGATTACGAGTTCCATTTTAATTCAATTCAACGGGCAAAATCATCGTATTTTTATCACATGCGATGAATTCTCATGTTTCAAATGCCACAGCAGAGGGCATCGAGCCGAGAATTGCCCAGAAGACGAAACAGTCCCAAGTGGTCTAGAATACTTCGACGCAACCCATGATGTAGAAACAGATGAATTAAGTGCTGATCATTTCGGAAATTCAAATTCGAATTGCCAATCGAACTTAGTCATACGTGATAACAATTTAGAGGCCACACAATTTCCTCCATTGCAAACGGAAAAATTCAAACGACCTCGTCCTGAGTCATCTACTTCTCACTCGACGAAAAGCAATGACGTTGCACACCAAAAACCGGATAAATCGGCCAAAAAGAAACGAAAGCCACCCAAATCAGCTCCAAACCTAAACGAATCTGACTCGTAATCTGATGAAGAAACTGAATCAGAACCCGAGCCTGGTAAACCGAAACCAACTTTAAAAGAAATTTTTGCTCCGCTTGAACAGCACATCACCCAAAATAAAATTAAATACCCTCTCAACTTTCAAAATCTAATGATTTTCATTGACATGTGCAAAGGACCAAATGCACAAAATGTGGCACAAGTAATAGACGACATGCAGATTAGCGACGTCCGTCCACTGATTCAGATGTTGAAAGAAATACGCGTTCCTCTTACCCATAAAAGTACCAAAATTAAATTCACAAAAATTATCAAAAAACTGGAGCATGACCACTTGCAGAATGGCACACCCAGATAGATTTATTATGAAGATTTTAAATTGGAACTTAAATAGTCTTCGGAGTAAACTTCCGGAACTACAAATTATAATCGCTCAAAATAACCCAGATTTCATCTTCCTACAAGAGACTAGACTGAAAAAAAATGAAATTTATAACTTAAAAAACTTCACTTTATGTCGTACTGACGTAGCTACTGATACAATTGCTAACGGTGGCGTGCTTATTGGTGTCAGAAATAACCTATACCACCACATATTAACCCTTCGAACAAGTTTTGCAAGCAGCGGCGATCACTATAAGAAGTCCACTCAAAATTACTCTGTGCTCTTTGTACCTTCATCATTCCGACGAAATTACAGAATTCAGCCTAGACCACCTAATAAACCAATTACCGACTCCATTTATAATCAGTGGAGATTTTAATGCTCATAACTTTATATGGGGCTCGGAGTACACAAATGATCGAGGAAGAATCATCGAAAAAATTATAGACCGTCACAATCTAACCCTGCTCAACAATGGAGCCAAAACTCACTTCAACTCTTCCAACGGAAGCTTGTCAGCTATGGATGTCTCAATATGCAGCAGTGCTCTAGCTCCGATGCTTGAGTGGCAAACTCTCCCCACTCTTTTCGGAAGCGATCATTTTCCCATCTTAATTTCTATACAAACGGTCGTCGACATCAATCAAAATAAAAAATACCCAACATGGAGAATCAAGGATGCTGACTTTACCAACTCCATAAACCTACAGCTTCCGGGAAATTGCACAGATGCCAACGAGATGAACAATGTAATCGTAAATCAAATCATCAGTGCTGCAGACAAAAATATTCCCAAAAATAGTTCAAACATAATAAGGAAACAAACAATCTGGTGGAATAACGATTGCAAATTTGCAATAAAACAAAAAAACCGCCTTCTCACCCGTTTTAAACGTCATCCTACGGAGGAAAATTTAAGTAAATTTAAAATCGCTCGAGCAAATTGTAAACATACTATTCGAGAAGCAAAAAAACAGTCCTGGATCAAATTTACATCCTCGTTTAACGTCCATACACCGGTAAAAGAAGTCTGGAATAAAGTAAAAATGATTTCAAACAAGCAACATTTTACTTCGATCACGGTACTTAAACCAACCTCACAATTTATCCAGCAAAAGCAAGACATAGCCGAATGCTTTGCGAATCATTTCTATCAATCATCATCCAAGGAAAATTATTCAATATCGTTTCAAAACAAAAAACAGGCCGCCGAACAACGAGAAGTCGACTGCATCGAGACTAGTCCTCAGGAATACAATTTGCCCCTCACCTATAATGAACTCTTCTTCACTTTAAAACATATGAAATCGTCGGCAGCTGGACCGGACAATATCCACATAGAAATGATCAAAAAATTGAATGTTGGTTCTCTTCAAACTATAGTCAAATATTTCAACTTTTTATGGAGTTCGAACCAGATACCAGATAGCTGGAAAGTTGCTCACATTATCCCCCTATTAAAACCAGAAAAAGACCCACTCTTACCAGCCAGCTATCGACCTATTTCATTAACAAATACGCTATGCAAGGTTATGGAGAAAATAATAAACAACCGGCTAAAATGGACACTCGAACAAAAAAATCTTCTAGACCCTCTGCAGTACGGTTTCCGCTCAGGTCGGAATACGATTGACCATCTTATCAGGCTCCATCAGCAAATCTGTGATGGTTTTGTGACTAATCAATTTACTATGCTGGTAAGCTTCGATCTTGAAAAAGCCTTTGATCGAATATGGCAATATAAAATTCTAAAAATGCTGGAAGAATGGAATATAAAAGGAAATATGCTGTACTTCATAAAAAATTTCTTATCAATTAGAACATTCCAAGTACGGATCCAAGACATCTTATCTTCCCCGAGAATTCAAGAAAGTGGTACACCACAAGGATCGGTAATCAGCCCTACCTTATTCATCATAGGTATAACAGACATAGCTAAGCTTGTTGCACCACCAGTTAAATATCAAGTATTTGCCGACGACCTAGTCATCTATATGACATCTTCGAATTTATGTAGTTTGAACACCGCTTTACAAAACACCACCAATAAACTGCAAGAATGGGCTCTAGCTAATGGGCTATCCTTCTCAACAAGCAAAACCAAAGCGATTACATTCAGCAACAAACGTTCTGCTCCTCCCGAATGTAACATCAAGCTAAACAATATTCCCATATCAAGCTGCGAGTCCATAAAAATCCTTGGAATGACATTTGACCGCAAGTTGTCTTGGAAACATCATTTACAAAACTTGAAAATAAAAACTTATAAATCCCTAAATATACTAAAAATGGTTGCACACACAAAATGGGGCGGAGACAGGAAAACATTGAAAAACCTATATACGGCATTGACTTTATCCAAGCTGGATTATGGATCAGTCATATATAATAGCGCGAAGACAAATCATCTCGAAAAATTAAATCCAGTACAAAACACCGCTCTACGCCTCATTACAGGTGCATTTCATACCAGTCCTATCGCTAGTCTACACGCTGAGAGTAATATTTTACCCTTAAAACTCAGAAGACGTCTCTTGTCGCTAAAACACTTCGTCAAATTAACAGCTAACACCGCAAACCCTTCCAACCAAAAGAACATGTTTCCAAACTTTGTACAACAGTATGATAAAAAATCCAGAATCCAAAAGCCATTTCCGATACAGTGTATGGGATTAATTGCAGAATTGAATTACACTCAACCTATTTATACCATCCACTCGCCAGATCGACCTCCATGGTATTCTACCTTTCAACTCGCTAATTCTTGCATCAATAAGGCGAAAAAAGAGAACAAGTTGTTAACCAAATCAATTAGGAAAATTATTCAGAAAAAATGGCAAACCGAATGGCAACAAACCCAAAGTTCAAATAAATTATTTCTCATCAAAAAGGAACTGCAACATTGGGAAACATCGTATCGAACCAATCGACAAGAAGAAATCGTTCTAGCGCGTCTCCGAATTGGTCATTGTTCGATAACGCATAAATACATCTTAGAAAAAACACAAACTCCTCAATGCCATACTTGCAACGAAATCATTACCGTACAACATCTACTGTGCAAATGTAAAAAATATGTGGAACATAGAAAAAACTGCAACCTCGAGGGGAAATCGCTCTACGACATTTTGAGCGATGATGAATTGGTTTCTAAAGATCTCATAAAATATTTAAAGTCAACCTCTTTGTACTGTATAATATAAGATATAAACTAACTTAAATTTAAATCTGTCGTAAAATCCTATGAAATATTTAAAATCAATCGCTATGTAATCTATTTATAAGATGTAAACTTTATGTATTCGTCGCAAATAGCCAGAGTTGCTGAGCGACAATAAATAAACGTATTAAAAAAAAAAAACTATGAAGGTTCATAATTTTCCTATATATTGTAATGACAAAAACATGTTGATTAAACCAAAAAAAACTTAACGGAAAAACATTACACATTTCCATAAAGTTTTTTGACATTACCCCTCTGGTGTATGAGCAACATTCTTATTATCTATATATATATATATGAAGGTGTGTGTGTGTGCGTGTAAATATATACACTACCATTTATTTCTGATAAATGTACTTTTTCAGATTCTCTATACTTGAAAACATTTTCTGTTTCGATTTTGAAGGCCATTATAATAAATTTCTACTACAGAGAAGTTAAAAAATCGATATCTAAAATAAATTTGTAATAATCTCCATCGTTCACACACTACATTGTAGATCCAAAATCAATAATCGAAATACCTTTATTGAGAAAATTATACATAATCGTTACAAAGAAAAATAATTATTTATATATGTGTAGATTACCATAGATAATATTTTTGTACATGACAAATTTCAGGGGAACATCTTGCCTTTTTTGGTGATTTCGAACTGGTTATTTTATTTAAAATATCCGTTATTACAGAAGAAATTTTTAATATACACGCAAGAGTGTAAACAGTATTGTAAATGTAATAATGGTGTATTTATGAGTTTTATTGAAAAATTTCAATGTCAATATTTACAGAACAACTTAAAAATAAATAAAATTATGGAAACAGTAGATGTTTTGTGTTACTGTTTTATATAACAATAACAAGTAAGAATAGTAAAAACATACAAGTTCTCGGAGCATGTGAAAATGTAGTAGAACTTTTCGGAAGGAAATATATAATTAAAAAAAGTTCGCTATTAAATATGGGTTGATTAAGTGTGTAATTCTAAATAGTGTTAGTAAAGTTCATTATGTTGAGATAGAAACAATAACGATTGATGATACGGCGTTTCAATTATTAATAGCCTTCAAAATGGAAAAAAAAAATATACACGAGGAAGAAAAATAAATAAATCTGAAGAATTATAGGTACAAACCAAGCAAATGGCCGAAAATTAAAGCAAATGGGAGTGCATTTATAGTTGTTTGGGAATATTAGAACTGCACACAAAAAATTGATAAAAATCCTATATAATTTGAATCAATTTACGCTCTTACTAAATTTTTAAGGAATTACTCTAATTCTCTTAATATGTAGCTGTACTTCGTTTTGATGTATCAATTTTTTTTTTCTTTCTTTGTAACAGATTAGCTATTTGATAATTCTGCAATAAATACTTCCATTTATAAGATACTCTGTATTTATCTCGATGAACAAAGAAACGCTTGAACTGGGCGTCACATATACATATATATATATATATATGTATATATATATATATATATGCACACATAGACGTGTGTGGGTGAGTGTGGATTAATATTTTAGTGCATTCTATATTTACCTTGATGAAAAGAAAGGTGCCATATAAAACGTCTCGAACTGTGTGTGGGTCGTCACGACCTACTGATGGGTTGTGAATTAATTAAAGAATTTAGGGAAAAAAAAGTATAAAACTGAATTTTTTTTTTGTATAAATAAAACAGGGGACAACGGTTTCGTAGTCGAAAGCCCCTACGCGTTAAAGAGTGATGAAGTTATTGATTTTTTTTTTTTTTTAATTTCATATTTTAGGCAGGGCCGCGGCCTGAAATTGTAAAATGTTAGCTGACGAAAATTGTATTTTTTTTTAAAAAAAAACAAAAACGATGTGCCAAAAAATACAAAAAAACCTTTTTGAATTTTTTTTTCCGGATATTTAGAGTTCATCTTTTTTTTTTTTTTTCTGACTATTATTACCCCTTGTATAGAATTTAGTTAATTGACGCAATTTTTGTAATTGTGTTTAAATTGTATCTCTTTATTTTGGTAACTAGAAGGGTTTTTCTCATCTTTTAAATGTCATTCAGCGCTTCTTAGGTTTATTTATTGTTTAGGCCAGGTCCAGTATATAACCCGAGTTATAAGTCATCTGCTAGCGTTTCAGATAAAAAAAAAAAATAATTAAAACAACTACTTATAAATTAAATGTATATTATCAAAACTGTAGAAAAAAAATCGCGCGAAATTAGATTTAAGTGTAAAAAAAGTGGTGTTGCATTCAGAGTATACCGATGAGAAATTTAGGCGTGCAGAGATATAACGACACCTTGTCCTCTTCTGGCGCGTAGGTGAAAGAGTCGAAATTCGCACAGTATTTTATAGAAAATTAAAGATAAAATTAACGGTAACACTGGTGACAGAGAATGTGAGAGAAGATCATTCCAGATGGGGAAGCGCGCATTTCCGGTGGACGATTCCGATAGGTAGTAGGGGTCAAAGTGAAAAAAGATCCGAGGAGTTCGTAGAACTAGTTGGTTTTTTTAAGAAGTAAAAAATCTGTCGTCCATCGGAATAGTCTCCTCTCACTAAGCGGGTACTAAGAATCTGCAAAGTAGGTCAAATCGCCCGGCGGAACGGTTAATTGAATTACGTGGCTACAAGTAGTGTCGAAAAAAGGTGAAAATTTCAGGGCTAATGTAAATCCGAAAATACAGTCTTATATCGGAAATGCCAGCAAACTACTAATCAATCTGCTCCGGATTATATAATAAAATTTTGCTTTTATTTAATTTAATTAACCACTGTGTAATGTTTATACATGGTATTTGTTTATTATTGTATTTTTAGCGGCAAATCGATAATGGAATATTTCGAAATTTAAATTATTAATCGCCTACCTGAATATATATATCGATTTAGTGTAATAGTAATCATAATAAACCTCAAACAACAACAATAATAATAATAATAATTTGAAATAATAGTTAGAATAACTGAATACACGAGAATATCAAAAGAATCGCGTGATCTGCATATCTGGAGAGATATTAAAACGATAAATGTTACATTTGGCCTAACAAAACTAAATGATATCGTATTAATCTTCAGGACATTGTGAGGCATAATAACGAAGAGGGAGCGCATAATATATCGGAAGATTTCAGCGAAAACAAAAATAAAGCAGCTTTATTGTATTGGGAAAGGCACCAAAAGGAGAGACAAAAACAAGACGGTGTCCGGAGGCTGAGAGGGTGACAAGTGCGAGACATTGCTGGAGTTTGTAAAGAGAAATCGGATAAGCAGAAGTAAGGAACGACCGAATTAGCGTAGGAAGAAACGTAAAAACATGCGACATGGCGCCGAATCTTTTTGGATATAATAAAAAAGGCGAAAGATTTGAGTATGGAGTTGTTTGCCCCCCCCCCCATACACGAGACAAGCCGAGCCCGAGAATTTCTAGGAACGCTGACAAGCGAATAGAACTGCGAGTACAAAAAATATGAATTTAAGAAAAAGTGGTAAAGTATCACCTGGAAGAGAAGTAGGAAATGCAGAGAACATGAAGGAATCGGGAAAAAAAAATGATAATTGAAAGACTATCGTCGAGCCGTGCTATTTACGTAATGTGTATGGAAGGGGAGAGGAATTTGTTTGGTGGATAAAACTGGAAAAGTATAATTGCACGAGGTTATCCCAGTGTTCATCATGCCCAACCATGAGGTGTATTCCAGAAAAAACGCAATCCGTCCGAAACCGCTTAATTTAAAGGTAGTGGTGATGCGCCAGTAGTTGAAAAATAAGCACTAGCCCTCCTTCCAACTTTACTTTTTCCTAGCTGGGTTGTCTCTCTCTCTCTCTCTCTTTCTACGTTTGTGCATCTTCCTTCTCCTCGTTAATCGATGATACATATGCACGCAGGAGTATGCAGAAAGTGCATTCTCCGTTTCCCGTTTGTGTTTATTTAGTCCGGCGAACTTCGATCGTTTCGCGTTTTTCTTTAAGCTTCGAGTTTAAAGCTTTCAAGTTTAAAGCTGAAAGCTGAATGTTTAAATCAGCGGCTTACTTTATCTAGCCGAGCGCATTTACTACAAAGCGTTTTAATAACAACATAGTTTTGCGTTTAGTAGTCGGACCGTAAATAATTTCTCGTTCGCGATATATATTTACAGCGAGTTCTGTCGAAAATGAGCTATTTGTTTTTATCTCTCACCGGCATTGTCGGTTCGCGATTCCGTTCAGACCAATGAACAGACCCCGGTTTTTCTATTTCTATTGTTCCTCTTGCCGTTTATTCGCTACCCGACGACGGTGATTGGTCCCTCTTTGCTGCCGGCTCGTTTCAAGGAATTTTGCAACATTTCGAATCGATCAAGACGCGTTACACAATTTCGGATGCTCAAACGTCGGTAATGTTTCGTTTTCGTTGATAAGAATTTTCATCAAATTTGAAATTATCTACTATAATGAAAACGCGCTGTTGCGAAATAAATTTAAAACCGATCGACGCCACTTAAATATTTATTATTATTGACCGTTATTGTTAATTTTTAACCGACTTCAAAAACAATAAAATTCTCAAATCGAGTGTGTATTTCTTTTTCTATTTTTTTTTTTTTTTTTTTTTTTTTTATGCGTGTTACCTCAGAACTTTTTTCTAGATGAACCGATTTTGATGATTCCTCTTTTATTTGAAAGCTGGTGCTTCTCGTATGGTCCAGTTTAAATTTGATCAAGATTTGACCAATAGTTTTTGAGTTATCCTTAATAATGCTTGAGGTGTATTATGTATGTGTGGCCTTCATTGTCGGAAGACAGATTCCGTAGCCTCGTTATTTCGATCAATGATCTGTCGTCGTAACTGATTTTTAATGAGAAAAAAAAAAAAAAAATCAAGTATAACGCTCGAAATTGTAAAATAAATACCGACTTCGAGGTTTATTTTATAACAAATTTAATAAAAAAAAATGCACTAAAAGTAAAAAGTAATTGAATAAAAATGCACTAAAAAGTAAATAATAATTATTTCCGATAAGAAAATATATATATCAGAGTGATATAACATTTAAGTGGTGATATTATCGTAATTCTTAATACCGATTGGGAACGCCAACCAAGGGCAATGACGCATCGTCAAAGAATTACGAAAACAGGATTAAATTTTGATATATAAAGAAAAATAGAGGAAATGAACTCCGCTACGATTGGGAACAATATCTGGTGAAGGAAAGGAAAATATGTAGGAAGCACAATACCTTAATTAGATTAGGATTCTTATTATATATTAAAATATCTAGGAACAATTTAATGAACATTTTTAATGCAGTTTTTTTAAAATTATTATTGTAATATGAATCCTAATCTAATTAAGGTATCAGTGTTGTATAAGAATTACGATTAAATATCACCACTTTAATGTTATATCACTCTGATATATATATATATATATTCTTATCGGAAATAATTATTTTTTACTTCTTAGTGTATTTTTATTCAATTACTTTTTACTTTCTAGTGTAATTAAATTTCTATAATAAACCTTGAAGTCGGTATTTATTTTTTGTAAAAAATCGTTTTATTTTTATTGCTTCTTTTATTTCGTCTTGGCTTAAGCGTTTTTGTTGGTAATTTTTTACCTTCTAAAATGACGGCTCGCCGGTTACCTGTCAATATTTAATTATTCTCTCCCAGACGGACGACGCCAAAATGTAACGTTATTATTTGCGTTCGTCTTCGTTACACGCCTTCAGTGATGTCAACTACAAGCAGCTGGTCCTATTGAACTCGTAGATTTAAACTGATACATTTAGTCTCATTTTTATTATTACCATTACTAGCTGACGACCCGACTGACGTTGTCCCGTCCAATTTTCAAAAAATTTATTAACGACCGTTTTATGATTATGTCAACAAAAGCTATTAGAAACATGTAAACAAAGTAAAGTAAGAGTAAAAACCTACGCACGAACAACATTGTGTATGTATTAACGATCGTGTGGTGGCCGTTGATATAATTTTTTTTTTTTTGCAGAAATACATTCATTCAGCCAATGGAAAATTTTACATACAGTAATAAACCTATTAGTTAGCCTAACTATTGAATTAAATCAGCATTTCCAAATCCCAAAAGTTTTTACATTTATTTAATAGATTTTTTATTTGCGTTTATTTTTGTATTTACATTACATTATGACATTTGTAACCGAAAAATTCATTGCAATGCTTTATGATACACGACATTTTTTTAGGCTTAGAGGAAGTAGATCACAGCAATTTTAAGATAAAACAACACAAAAAGCATATGGTATTATTCTGCATTGTAAAATTACGATTGTGTGTATATGCTCTTTTACTCCATATTTTTATTTATTTTTCCAACTGTTTAATATGTCTAACGATTCGTTGATTTTAATATGTTATTAATATTCTAATTATTCATTTGGCGGCGCGATATTTTAATGTTTTATTTCCGCGAATTTGGCCATTTTCCGTGTAACTTTTCTAACTTTTTGTCTCACACAAACCTTCTCCTGACTCAATTACAACCGCAACAAAAACAAAAATCAGCAGCCAAATCGGTCAAGCCGTTCTAGCGTGATTTTTTCGGATTCATTTTTATCATACAGAGATTATTGATTATTAAGTTCGCGTTTAGATCTTTGAATGTATATTTTTATTAATTCCCTACAGAAGAGCTATCTTTCGTGAACGGGCGACCGTTGAAAAACACAATAATTATATATATATATATAGTCTACCCGTAAATGAAAACAACGATTAATTCGAATATAAACAACGGGGATACGTACCACCATTGTTTGCCAGCGATGGTACGGGAACATAATGCTGACGGTTTCCTGCAATCGGGTGGTGAATTAAACATTTTACGGATATGACCGACGATTATACTAATTTCTCAGAAGCAGAAGGAAATGGCAGAATGTAAGGGAGTAGGAATACCCCGGCGGCGGATTTAATAGAATAGAAGGACGATTGTCCATTAGGAAAGGTCGGGCATTCAAATAAAATATGATAATCACAAGGAAACTAATTAGAAGGGGGATAAAAAGGACGAAATGGAGTAGAAGTAGACGGAAAGCGTGAAAATGACGCGGAAAAAGGAGACTGTGGTTAATGCGAAAACGATAAATAGCAGCAGAGATTGTAAGAGAGGACAAGTATCAAAAAAACCATGGATGAAGTTGAAGAGATGGCTGTGAATAGAGCGAGAAAAGGGGAGGCAGGATTAGAAAATGAAGAGTAGGAATTGAGCCATGGTCTGGAATGGGTGATTTAAGAAGAGAAAAACAATATCATGAAAAGGTGCCTAAAAATCTGCAAATGGAAGAACTGAATATATTCACCGATTCATTACCTTAATGACTAAATGACGCCGGGAGAATTCACGAAAGATCGATGGAAAGAATTGATCGCGAGTCAAGGGAGCGTTTGAGAGAAGTATTACACAATAATCGGAAGAGATAGAAAGAAGGTTAGATAGCCTGTAAAGCACTTTTAAAATCCGAGATTATGAGCACTTTGTGGGAAACTAATTAATTAATAAGGAGGGAAACAAAAAGAACAGCGCGTAGTAGAATAGCAATAGATTCCCCGCATAGGAAATTGAGCAAAAGAGGAGGGAAGCTTGACCCGGGATGTAACTGACGGGGTGATAAAGAAAAGCTGAATCACCAACTCCATTTGGTTCTTTACCACTGTCACTATAGATAGTATGATGTATGTGTGTGTGTGTAGGAAAAAGAGAAGCTCATGGGAAAATATTCAATTCTGGCGACATTCTTCTTACCACCACATGATTGTTAATTGGTTCTCCCCCCCCCCCCACGGACAAACACCAGGATCTCACATACACGCACATTTTCTCTCTCAACGCGTTTTTTAGAATTTTATATATTTTTTAAATTTCATAAATTTATTTGCTTTTTTTATTTACACATTACATCTATAATGCGCGCATTACAACGTGATACTCCAAATATTGTGTTCCCTTTGGCAAGCGTAGTGTCGTTGATTCCGGAAAAAGCTTTTTATTCATCGTTGTCCTTTATTTAATCGTGGCTTTTATTTATTTTATTTTTTCGTAAATTCAGTGCTAATCTCTGAAAAACGCGGAACAAAAATTATCACAAAATCGGAACCCCCGCGCTATTGCATTTCCGTCACATCGGGATAATCATCAAAGATTGGGGAGCCAATTTATACAGTCGTTTTTTAAAATACACGGGTATAAATATATGGTGCAGCGAGTTTAACAAACTAAAAATAAAAAGCCAAAAAGAAAAAAAAAGAAAAAAAATGGAGATTATAACGTAATAAATTATATTTCCGTACAGTGTCGATTAAAAATGCGGGCAAATCGGTCCGCCGTTTAGAACCCTGTTGCTTTTAAAACTTACTTCACATGCGGGTACTTAATATGGTAGAAGGGAGAGGAGGCTTTTCCTTTTCGGTCGGATCGATATTCTGCGGCCGCAATCGACACTGTTTTGTTTTTTATTGCGATAAAAGAATTATTTTTTCCGCGGCATTTTTAAAAACCGTCAAGCGTCTTGATTTATGTTTTTTCTTTTCTTTTCTTTCTAGCTTGCTACAGAAATTGCTACTATTGCGGCTAAACCACTTGTGCAAGCGCGGTGTAATAAAAAAGTAAGGATTATTTAAAACCACGAATAGAAAAAATTGTAAAATTATTCATTTGATAAGATAAAAAGCAATTTAATAATATTAAATTTAAAAAAAAATTAACAAACAAGGGATGTGTAGACGTTGTAATGTGTATATTGTTACATTAAAAAGAAAATAATAATTTTAATAAATCGGGAAAAAACGTGTAATATGGACTGCGATCGTACTGTAGGCTATTGGGGGTAAATGGACCATATTCTGTGACAACGCAAAGTGAGGTGCGCAGCAGGGTAGATCTACCACCACCGCGGCGGCAGCGCGAACGGGGAGGTTCTCGGGGAAAATCAATAACTGAAAACAGCGACGAGCAGATCAGTCTTACATTGGTCTCGGTTGAAGTCGGTAAAAATATTTCGAATTTAATCACCTGTCGGTAGAAGTAAGCCAAATTGTTGGCGATCAGTTCTTCGCCGCTCGGCACATTTTGATAAATTTTAATTTCGCTCAATTTTATTCGAAAAAAGTACCGTGAACTTCAAAATTTAAATTATTCTTAACCACATATCGCGAACTGAGTTTCCACGCCGCAGATCCACCGATCCACCAACGGAGACCATCGCTCTTTCCGGATACCGCACTACCCATCGACTGACAATAGTGATACGCATCAAATTTATCTCTCTCCATATTTATTAATCGTAGCCGTTTGGTCGTCGTAATTGTAGCATTTTAATTAATTTATATTTTCAGCGGTCGACCGTCCAAGTAAGATCAGTGTAGGGGTAATTTTACAATCATATAATCCATTTCCTCCGGCTTATCAAAAAGTAATAATCGTCGTCATCATCGTCTGTACTAATATTGTGCTCTTGTCGTTGTAGCTTAAACCACTATCCTTTTCCATTTTTTCCTATCTTACGCCATGTGTTTATGTTCGATTTTAATCTTGTCGTGCCTGGTTTATCTAGTTTGCAAGATCTTAGCAGAGGTCTTTTGTTCCATGCTCCTAGTCTCGTTATTCTTTTTACTTTTTCCTTTGCTTTTGGTTTTCATCTGGGTTTCCTGGAAAATCTTCCGCTTGATCGTCTGTAACCATAATAATGATAATAATAATAATCATAATGATAGTGGTAATGAAGGCATCCCTGAGTTGGACGTGGAATAAAACGCCTGTGTAACGTTACATTTGTCGTTCCCATGAAAGAAAAACAATTTTCTAAAATCATGGGAACGAACCTTAAATAAATTAAGATAAATCACGTTTTAGATTTCTGTTTCTGGAATTTAAAATAATATTAATTAAAAATGGAAAACTCGGATTTGATGGAATTTTTAAAATAGCAATTTAACGAGATTAATAATAATCAATTGTAATGTGCGTATTACAGGGGAATTTTAAATAAAAAAAATAATAATATAAAAATAAATGAATAAGTTAAAATTTTATCGAGAGGTAATAAAGGTCGAGCGGAGTGTGGGAGCGCTTGTGCATCGGAATGGGAACCATTACTGCCTGCTGCGGGTGATTTTGTTCATCAAACGGCACTGATTGGCATATCAAACGCGGTGGAGGAGACTTAGCAGAAGAAAGTCGGATTTAAAAAAAAATATCGTGAAAGAAGATGCGAGTCTGGGGCAGTTAGTTTAATGAAATCTCCAGTCAAGAAAAAGGGTCCCAGGTCATCATCGAATTCGTTAAGTTGGCATCCTCCAGTCGTAGATAATATCGACCGCCTCTTTTATTATTGAAATAAATTAAATAACCGAAAAATGCGATGCAGCAAGGTGTCCTCGAGTCTGGTCACCGGTTAATAAAAGTAAATTATTAATAATAATTCCGAATATCACGTCTCCCCTCTGCACTCGCCGTTAATATTTCCCACGTACGCCCACCTGTCATCGAGGACCAACAGAAAAGCCCTAGCAGTGATACGTAGAAATTATATAATTCGTAATTAATCGTTATTATTTTTCGTACATCATAATAATCATTGTGTTTTTTAGCGGTCGGCCGTTCCGGAAAAATAGGTGTAGGTTTTGTTTTAATATATACTATAGAAAAAAACACATGGCTGCTTTAATAAATCCTCATATTAATAGTAATAATAACAATAACAATAATAATAATAATAATAATTTCCATAAAGTAACAAGAAGAAAAATTCGAAATTAACAAAATTCATAAATTTTAAATCCACGGGATAGAAAACATGTTGTGGTTGGCATCCCTGGCAAATCGATCTAAAATCGATATTTACACTTCACAATTTATTAAAATTAAAAAAGTTTGACGAAACAAAAGAGAGGACAATAATAATAATAAATTTGATGATATTAACGAAAAATTTGAAGAAATTGAATTTAATAATAAATTTGAAGATGTAAATAATAATATCGATAATAAATTCGATAATTTTAAAAAGGAAATAAATCTCAAATGATCGACGAAAAGATCGGCGATTTAGAAGAACGCATTGAAGGAGACCGGAAGATGAATGAGAAGGAAAGAAAAGCGCTAAGCTCGCGGCAGAAATAAAGATGTCGGCGTTGGAGGTTGATAAGGGAGGATTGAAAGGGTAGAAAGAAGGAAAACGTGACACGAAAGAAAGAGCTTGCAGAGAAAAATAAGAAGATTACAGGAGCTCGAAATCGAGGGAAAATACACACATACCTCGTGTTGGAAAGTGCAAAAAGGTACGAACTAAGAGTAAATAGAAAAGTTAAATTCTTAAATTTAGTAAAATTCAAAAGTTGTAGTGGTGAACTCGCTAATGTGAATTATGTAAAATAGTGTAATTGAAATTAAAGGGTGTTAAAGAGTATCATCCCCCTAAAGAAATCATTAGTGAAATAAATTTATTGTTTAACAAAGAGAAGAAGCGGTAAGGCTAAAATGAAAATCAAAATGAAATTCAAAATGAAATCAGCGGTGACTGATAGAAATCACGCAATTATAGAGGACATCGTGAAAGAAAAACGAATTACTAAATCCCGGTGAGTGATGAAAAAAAAAGTAGTAGCGACTATGGTAGATAAATTAAAAGAAGATCAAAAGTGTCGAAAGATGTTGAAGTTGAAAAAAATAAACTAAAAAAAACGATAAGTTGTAGAGGTTAATAAAGAAACCGAAAAAGGCTGTAAGTAAATTAACAAAAGACGAAATAGAGTTAATTTAGTAAATAAAACAACAATAGAATTAGACGGATAATATTCAAATTGTGCAAATGTTAAGTGTACTAGGGCATGGAAAACAACTCGGTTGTATGGTGTGTCAAGTATCGCACTACGAATAATAATATGTAGATATATGTCTTAACGTTAAATACAAGCGTGTAAATATTGTAAATAGTGTTTAGTATAGAAAATTAAAGATATTCGACAAAGACCAATGGCCTACGAAAGAAACAAGTGAAAGTATAATAAATGGTGCGGTATAATGTTTCCGAGACGAAAGGAATCACGTCTGGAGAAATCAAGTGAGGACTGCGGAGTTCGAAATGAGTCGTTATATCGAAGGATAATTAATCTAGTGGATATAAAAATAAATAATACGAAAAAGAAAATTAAAGATCGTCAATTTCAAAAAAGAATTTCAAAAAGCTAATGTGGCAAATAATGCCGAACACATAATAGACCGTTAGATTGTGTCGAATCACGATAAAGTAGTTAAAAGTTTCAATAACACAGAAGCTTGAAGATGGAAAATTATACTATACAATTTCTGGAACAGTAGATGATACCCGGAAATTACGAATTTTTTTATAAAATGCTTAATAATAATAATTTAATGCTAATTTTAAATAATAAACGACAGTGAAGATTGCGATTGTAAATATGTGGTGTGACGCGTGATTATAGTAGTTTTAATAATGTAATGACGACGGAATCTCAAATGTTTATAAAATAATTTAAATGTACATAGTCCAAAAAGGGTGGCTACTACCGTAAAATAATTTTTTTTTTTTTTTTTTATTTGTTTATTTATTTATTTACTCCGCTGTACCTTGCGGTTTTTCAGCCAGAGTTTCTGATTATTACTGTTATTATTTGTTGTTGATGTGTTTTGTTTTGTTATTCATTACATGGTTGACAAAGCTGATCAAATTAAAAAAGTTTTTTTTTTTTTGTATTTCGGTTATTGGTTTTTTTATTATTTTCCGTTTTTCTCTTTCGTTTTTAAACTTATTGCATTCGAAAATCGAACCGTAAAATAATAAGACTCTTCGAGTAAAAATTAAAGTTATAAATATACACGTAAATTTACAGGCGGGGAAAGCTATCATAGGTTATTTACAGTGTGTGTCATATGCATGATGAAGAGTTTAATTTAATGTGAAGGTGATGGTAAATTGCAAAAATAAAAGGGATACAATTTCAGGTAAAAACAACGAGTAAACAATTAATTAGTAGAATGTGTGTGGTTAATTTATGCGCTGACTCGGATAATAAATAAATTTGTAAATATAATAGTCGCATAGGTTATAGATGAATATCTAAATTATGCGGATATCGTGATCAAAAATATTGTAATGTGTCCATTACATGGGACAAAGAAAACTAAACATAAAAATATAAAAAAAAAAAAAAAAATAATAATAATAATAATTCGGAATAATTGGTGCGGGTGCGAATGCGCGCGTGCCTGAAACTATTGTCGGTGACGCGGCCAATCATCGAGGACCCAGGACAAAAGGATCGAGCTGATTCGGCCGCCTCCAGCGGTCACCGGTGGAAAGGCGGGAGAAATGTAGGATGTACGGAAGATTTTTTTTTACCAAGTTAGTTGTTGCTTTTCACCGGCGAGGGTAGTTTCTTTTTCACAAGTTATTAAGTCGCTTATTACCTTGATTAAGAAAGTGACACGGTTAGATCAGATCCGAAGAAACAATTGTGATTTGTCTAACGTATTAAAAAAAAGTAACAATTTGATTTCGCGGTCGATCGTCGTCACAAGTATTAGACTTCCGAAGAGTTAAAAACGCCAATTGATAAGTCAACATTCGTACAGCGGTATCCCATCAAATCCGATTTCTCCGTTCCAACCGACCGCCGAACCGTCAACCTACGGATTCCGGATCACTGCCGACAATAGTGTTACGTAGCGTTTTAGTTTATTTTATTGAATTTATTCCATTATTTGTGTAAATAATTATTGTTTTTTCAGCGGTCGACCGGTCCCGAAAGAGAAGTGTAAGTCCGATGTTTTTTAATAAACATATTTTTTCCTTCCTCATTCGAATTCCTACTAAATAATTTCCCGATAATAAATTGTTAATAATAATAAAATAAATAAATACATAAAATCCACGAGGATAAAACCCCGTGGTTGGCATCCCTGTGAACTTAGTCTGAGTGAACGGCTAAAACCGAATAGTACCGTTTCAATATATATTAAAAAATCTTGTAGTGCGTATGATGTACTTGCGATGACACAGAATATAATATTTGAAAGATGAATATTGTGAAAATAAACGCTATAAGAAAAGGAATGTTTCTGGGATTGGATATATAATCGTAATAAAAAAAAAAAAAAGGGTTCATGGAAAATATTTTGTTTGAATCGAAAATAGAATAATTGTGTAACGTAAATATAAAAGAACGTGAAATATAAAGATAAGAAGGATGGTTTGAGATATGTTTGGGGAAAAAAAACAAAAAAAAAAAAAAACTATCATTATTAGGAATAGCGATATAGGTTGAGCGTGGTTCTCAAAAAAAAAACAACAAAAAAGGTGACTAGCATTTCTAAATGATGACGACGACGGGCCAAATGGTTACAAAAAAAGAAATGGGTAAACAATAAAAGCAGGTAGACGGACCGAGGACGAATCGGAGGAAATTACAATAAGAGAAAAAAAAGGCTATATGTTTTATGTGTTTGCTTAGGAGAGAAAAGAACAGACGTAAACTGGCACTTTTGCGGGAATAAATCGTAAAAACGATCGTCACGTGGTGTCCGGTACAGTGACCCACAAATAGTATTCGATTTTGAAAGGAAAAAGAAATCGACGAAAAATGGGCGCGTTTCCGGTAGACCCGGTTGTCGGAAAAGAGGATATACAGACAGATCGGTCTCAAGCAGGTCTTTGTAACGATAGAAGTGTCCCAAAATAAGCGCGGTGGTGTCATTTAATAAAAAAAACCGAATGCAGGATACGAAATTAAATGTAGGAAAACTAAATGCAAACTTGTAAATGAAAATGTAATAAACAAAGTAAAAACTTTGGAATTTTTTTATTTTTAGCGAATGTAACGTGTACATTACACGTTACGTAGTCATAAAAAAAAAAAAAAAGGAAAGAAAAGAAAAGTTGTGTCTAGACACACCCGGCAGGAACGAAGTTCCTTTCACTTTTTGGTAGATATACAAAAGTATAAAGTGTCATTCATAAAGTGTATACGATAAAAAATGACACACAATATATGTATAAATCCGATAATGAATTAAAACAAAAACAATAAATAAGTTTAAATAAAATTTACACCTGTTTAGAATTGAGCTTATACAGTTGGCCGCGCATAATGCTCGAATCTCGATACTCACACACACAGTCGTATATAATAGAAAGAGAAAGAGAGCGAAGGTCGCCTGGACGACGTCTTACGCTTTTTCCTTACGTGACGATTTCGGCCATTTTACTCCATCCGCGCCAAGCCGTGTTAAAGAACTTTGTTCGAATAAAATTAATTTTAATAAATTGAGAAAACCGTGTTGAGCGAGTAAGTGTGTGGGTTGAGATCATATTGTCGGCTAGGGGCGAATAGGGACCATCCTGCGTAATCAGTAACTCGAAGAAAGACTCTGGCAGACCAGTCTTACTTTGTGGTCTCGGTTGAAGTCGGTAAAAACATTTTGAGTTTAATCATCGGGGACACCTGTCGGTAGAAGTAAGCCAAATTGTGTTGGCGATCAGTTCTTCGCCGCTCGGAAAATTTTGAAAAATCTTAGTTTCAGTCAATTCAAAAAAAGTAGTACTGTGAACTTCAAAATTTAAATTATTCTTAACCACATATCGCGAACCGAGTTCCCACGCGACAGATCCACCGATCCACCAACGGAGACCATCGCTCTTTCCGGATACCGCACCGCCCATCGGCCGACAACAGTGTGATACACATCAAATTTATCTATAATTTAATTATGCCTGGCCGTTGGATCGTCGTGGTTGTAGCGTTTTAATTCATTTGTGTTTCAGCGGTCGACTGTCCAAGTAAGATCGGTGTAAGGGTAATTTTACAATCATATAATCCATTTCCTCGGGCTTATCAAATAATAATAATAATAATAATAATAATAATGGTAATAAAACTTTAGATTGAAGAAGAAATCCGCGGTGGCATTCCTGATGACACGAAATAAAACGCCTATAACGTTACAGTGTACTCTATATTTGTTTATCCTTTTACAAGAAGTCAGTCTAGCAGTGAAAAGTTTTGATTCGATCGAATTGCGGGGTATGTTTGAGAAAAAAGAAATATGACGATTAACCGTAGCGGAAGATGAGACGGCTGGTGGGATATGTATAGAAAACCCGGGAGATTTTTAATTAGACGAGAACAAAAGAACAAAAGCGGCAAAAGGCATTTGAGGAAAGTTGCGTTTTCAGACAATATTGGCAGCACATTTTGTTTTACAGATTTTTTGTCTTTTGGAATTCACACTGCATCTACCGAGTTTCTGTGTTCTATATTAAGCGTATATAATAAAACCGTTTTTTTTAACTTGCTTTGTCTTTAATATCCATTACTGTTTACCATATTAAAAAAATAAGACCGTGTACTTTATAAAATAAATATGTACATATAAGTTCGAAATGGAAGCTTGGTCCGTCAAATTAAAATATTGTAAAAGACACGACTTGGGCTATGGCGACCATACAAAAAGCCTTCTCTCTATCGCTTCGGCCTAGATCATTTCGGCCTCGTCCATTTTCCAAGTAGATCTAATGTTAGTGAGTTTTTAGTTGTTTTTTTTTTCTTTATTTAATTAATATCATATCTAAGGCGTAAAATAATTATTATTAAGTCAAAAAACCTTCGCGCGGAATTGGTAATTAATTTGCGTAAAAAATAAATCAACGGGTTTCGATGTTTTTATTTTATTTATTTATTTATTTTTTTTTTCGTTCTAATGCGGCTTAAAAAATTATTTCCTCTTATAAAGACTTGCAACGCTGATTATACATTCATTTAGCGGGTTATTTAAATAAAAGTTTTCGAAAAAAATTAGTCAATCTCGGCAATAATTTCCCACTATGACAGATTTTTTAACACGATGCGTTTTATAATAAATTTTTACAAAATAAAAAAAGAATGAAAAACAAATTAATTTTAATGAATTTTTCTTGAAATAACCCGCCAAATGAATATTTAATCAGCATTTCGAGAGTCTCTCTATTAGGGGAAATAATTTTTTTTAAAAAAAAAAAAAAAAAAACATTGATAAAGCTGATTTATTTTCCGAGCAAATTAATTACCATTTCCCGAATTGTGTTTTTCTTGATTTAATGATTATTTTACGCCTTAAATGCGATATTAATTAAAGACAGAAAATACAATGAAAAGCTCACTAACACTAAACTGAATCTATTCTAGCAAAAAGAGAGGCCGCGAATCGTTAGTAACGAAAAAAGATACGGCCCCTCTAACATTTTAATGTATACATTTAGAAAACATATAATAACAGTATGATTAAAATAATGTCAATCAAGGAAAACTAAAAACAGGTTAGTTCTTACGAAGAAAGCGAAATCTATTGTTACCTTGAAATGCTGCAGTGACTAAGTTTCTATCTGGAAATATTTTGTGCCTTACTGGAAACTAGCTGATGATATTTCGAATTCCGTTCGCCTTATCAACAAATGCAAGAGTATGATAATACGAAAATTGAATTCTTTTATATGTGTATATATGTAACATATATTTTTTCTACCCCCCCCCCCCCCCTCCCAAAAAAAAAAAATAAATAAAAAAAAACTTGGGGGGCTAGCAAAGTTCCTGTTTGGCTGGTCGAACGGAATTTATTGATTTACCTACTGTATTCACACGCTAGCGCTAGTCTTGAGAACTTGTATAATTTGATATTCAGATTTAAAATTAAACGAAACAATATTAACATTAAATAATTTTAAATCAACCACTGTATACTGATTTGTTGTGTTACTTGTGTCGTTAAAATATTTCACTTGGGTTCCCCTAAGAATGCTATTGTAGAAAACTTCTTGTACAATTCGATATTCAAACAAAACAAAATTTACATTTAGTCAGTACGTTTATAATTTTGCCACAATAGGATACATCGGCCGTATTATTAAATTCGTGTTTTTTTGAGTTTCAAACGAAATATAAAATTATCGCTAATTCGATGGATTAACGTTTTTAAAAAAAATGTTTATTATATTTCGATAATTATAGTACAACTATCTTAAATTATAAATAATATAATTGTATAAATTAGTGCAAAAAAAAAAAAAAAAAATGAAGCGGGAAGGACAACACATAATTCACTAAATGTGTTAAGAATTTAAAAATTTTTAAAAAACGATACGTTTCGAAGTAACTTACTCCGTATAATATCGTGGTTACACGATTAAAATTTTAATATGATATGCAAATGTAAAAATCGATTAAAACAACGATTCACGATATATCGATATGTGTTACGAAAGTTAATCGCAGAATTTAAATATAGTGGGGATTATTGTTTAAAACTAGATTATTGTTAATTAAATTGTTCTTAAATTTATGAATACGATATACATATATTTCTGCGTAGTTCAATAAATGTTTATCGGTTATATATTTTACCACTCCTAAACCAGTCTCAATATTAAAATTTATGGGCTAAAATAAATCCATACACAGTAACAAACACAATGATATATTATTAATATACACCATGAAGATATCCGAAACTAGTCGATGTTTTTATGTTTATTTAAATTAAAATATACCTATTATTGCGTTTGTTAGTGTGTGGGGTTTTATTTTACATTATTCAACGGTAACCACAATAATATGGAGTACAATCTCGTATTATAATTTATGTTTATTCATAGTTATACTTTCTGTCACAAAAGATGGTTTTTGTATATTTCCCCATGTCTGGCTGCAGCAATATGCTCATTATACTGCATAGAGAAAGTTCTGCATGTTTGTCCAACAATGCAGGACTGGTGAGTGCCTCCTTTATTTTTCCTTCTCAAAATTGTTCTGATCCCTTTAAACTTTCCTCCTGCTTGCGTTGAATTTGCTATACTTCATGCAATTCTTTTTTCTTCTTTTCTTTCGGTTAATAAAAATTCCTTTTAATAACTGACTCTGAAGCGGTGTTGTCTTGCAGCTGATTTTTTATCCCTTACCATTTTGACTTCTTTTGAACTTTTCATTCATCTTATTCGCAATCTAATTTACGGATTATTCCGGTTCCGTTTAAACAGATCTACCGTAGATTCTCCTAGTTATGCTGGAATGGAGGGTAATGAGCGGACCGCCGATTCATTGGCTAGTTTAGGCATCTCCTTTATGAATTTCCTACTCGCAATATCAATCACATATCCAGACAATTCCATATTACATTATGGAATGATATTTATCTTTCCCTATTCTTCAATCCTCCGAATATTCCTTTTATCTTTCCGTTCAGCCTTTACCTTCTTTCATTTGGTTTGACAAGTTTCCCCTTCTCTTTCTGTCGTTTCCCGCTCGCCGCTATTTGTTGAATTTGTTTCTCGGTTATAGTTTTTTCTCTTCGTCACTCTCTCTCTCTCTTCTATTCTCAACATTTGTATCTTGGACTTCCTACTCGTCCATAATTATATCTTAAGTTGTTCCTATTCTAGCTTCTTTCATTCATTCTGTTTCACGAATCTGATATGGTATGTTTTCTTTTTGAGCTATTCTTTAGATGCCTTGGTTGACTGGACTGTTGCTCTTCTTTTTTGTACCCGAAAAAAACGAAAAACCAAAATCGAACCATTAAGTAAATTGAGCGCAAAAACGGATTACTTCATAAAAATATACAAACCGATATGTTTCCGAGTCGCATACTTCATAATCGTTGGCTTGTTTATTGAAATGGTATAAGCATAACAATACGTAAACACACAAAAATCGATTGGATTCGCTTTAATTAATGTCAATAGTGTATTATGTCGACGTAAGAAATTAAATGTTTTCAAGTTAATTGGTAAGGTTTTTTAAATAACGGATGATGATTATTATTTAGAATAAAATTTGCGAATTGAAATATTTCTAAATTTATTTTTATACTCAATTTTAATAGAGCTATTTTCTTTTATGTATTTTAAGGGACGTCCCTACGGCGTTGTTAATGTTAAAAGTTAATTTATGTCTGGCTTTTATTGCATGTCCGACAACGGAGAATATTTCGCCGTGTCCAATAGTACGGTATAAAATTTATGAAAAGTCTTCTGTACGTCTATCCGACATACATATACGTGTGGTGTGCATATTTTACTACATGTGCTACGTTTAATAAATCGCGTGCTTTTGGTTTCTGGAACGATTTCATTTGCACGAAGCAGTATACGTTGTAATTGGTCACTGACTTTTTGGACTCTGCACAAAAATAACTCGCGCCAACCAAGAACACGTGTCGTCCGCAAGTGATTTCACATATTCGAATGCTGCCCTCATAGTGGATATTATTAAATGTTATTATTAATAATAATAATAATAATTATTATTATTATTAATAATTGTGTTTATTCCTTTCTAATTTCACGGCTGAAGTGTGATGACCGTGGCGGCATCGTCCTACATACTAACACATAGGCACTAAATATCATTTTCGATATTGTGTACTCTTTCAGCGTTTAACAACATCCTGGTATCATTAGAGAACGGTGTTTGGTTGCTGAAACGTGCTATGCGTGCTTCGCATTTTCACATTATAACTATATGCAGTGGTTCCTTTGCGACCACGTATATCTGTAGCCTTCGTATACGCCATCAACTTTTATGCACATATCTACACTTGCAAATTATCATTCACATCCCGACTATGTTCGTGTATTACTTTTCAACTTCCTCTACGATACTGTCGTCATCTTTGACGGCAGTTGAATGAATAGCCTCTGTCAGTCCCATTGTTACATCGCCGCCTCTCGTATACGCGCGTACTTGAGAACAACTGTCGCGGTAATCGATATACGGTTAAATTATTCCTCGCCGTCGTACATCACATCGTGTTCTGAAAACCATCGACTATTAGAGTCCGTTTTTGAATTTTCTACACCTTTGCTAAAATTCGGAAGAGAGGTCCGCTACGACCCTAGAGAAGTGAGTAAGAAGAAACTGGTTCAAGACTGTGTGTCGCAGCGAAAACGTACGAAAATGTGGCTGGAGTACTGTGAGTTTTTGTCAAAAAAAACACTTTCGTATTTGTCATATGCGGTTTTAGGAGAAAGTTTTAAGACAACGCCTGTTGAGGAAAACTATAATGATTCGTCTACGACCAAAATGGGAATTGGAAGATCAAAATAGGGGGGGAAGACCGATGAAATGAGCGTGTGTTCTATATTAGAATGCAGAATGGGAATGATTAAGGGAAAAAAACGTCAAGAACTATCTTTTCTTTAAAGATATTTTATCCTGTCGTAACGATTAGTTAATAATACCTCTATACTGCTAGGTGCTGAATCGATAACACATTTTATTGAATAATTTACTCGTTTTCAAAAAATAAATAAAAAAAGCTTTAATTGGTTATGGATTAGTTGCAACTCCGCAACAGTTGTTATTTACTTCAATTTTAGATCATTTAAAGAGTGAAAAATTATCATCCTTTAAAAACACCGGAGATGACCGCCTCTTTATTGAAGATTTTATAGCGAAGTTTGTTAATATAAACACAAAATATTAACGTGGAAAAGAAAATATATAAATTGAATAAAAATAACAGTGCGTCCGTTTGATCATATACTACTTTTTAAAAAACCTTACACATGAAATTATCTTTGTTTGGAATTTATCATTCGTGGGTGCATATTTTGTTATAGACATATACAGTGAGTTACAAAAATATTCGTACATCGACGAGAAAAACGAAAAAGCGTTCATAAAACAACGAAAAATACATATGGATATCCCCGTAGGTGTGACACTTCCTGTGTATCATAATGAAAGACAAAAAGTAAAAAAAAAAAAAAAAATTGCATATCATACTTTTTTTTTTATTATTTTTATTTTTAATGCGACTTCAACACAACAATGAGGTGTTATCAAGCCGAGCTTATGTTGTTAATTATAAAGTATAATATAAATTACAGTTTTTGAGGAATAGGAAGAGATCATTTATATGCGGACACTATTATTACGTAGTAAATGGGATAGGTTTGAGGACAGATTAAATTTTTGGCGGGATTCGGATAAATTATTGCAATTTGATAGGATATGTCGAAGAGTAAGCTGAGGAGTGTTACAAAAGGGAAACAGGATGGAGGTGGTGTGTTATTGAAAAGGTATGAATGGGGGTTACACATTGGTATGGCCGAGTCTTAATCTAGATAGAGATTATTCCTTCTTTTCGCGATTTTCAATCACATGATTCCCATTCTTCGATCTTTTCTTTTATGCTTCTGAGATGGTTTGTGGATGAGGTCGAACTCCATTCTGCATTCCACAATCTTATAATTTTCTCTTTATATGTTTTCTTTAGATCATCTGTGGTTATTATGGTTTCGGTATTAGTATCCAGGGACAGTCGATCTCTTTGCTAATTTATCTGCGATTTCGTTGCCCTTTATGACTTGCGATCTATACGAATAGAGAATATCCAGTCCATTGGAAAGTAATTCTGTTATTATTTTTTGGATTCTATAGTGCTATCGGGTTGGTGTTATATATTAATCGAATATTTGCAAGGGCGCTAGCCGAGTTAGTTAGCATTATGAACTGGTACTCTGTATGTGTTCGCGATATTTCTTGCAATGCAACGTATACTTTGCGTACAGTTCGGCAGTTTTAGCTGAGCTCCATGGCGGTAGTTTTTCAGTTTTTCTTATTGTATTAGGAATGAAGAAAGCTTCTCCGGCTGCCATTGCTGTTTTTGATCCATCGGTGTAACAGTGTACTCTGTTTGGATATCGTCCTAAAATACTGTTTAATTTTGACTGTATATGTCTACGGGGTACTTGCGGAGTTGTTTGATAACTTTAACAGAGCTCGTCGATGATTTGGATTGTCGGTACCATGGTGCAGGACGTACGGCGATTTGGGGAAGCGAGCGGTATGTTTTCGGGCTATAGGAGATTCGGATATTTTCCTCAAATTTGAATGCAATATGTTGATATTTTCCTTTTGAGTTGATTTGTACTTATTTCGATAATAGTTGTTAGATAGAAGATTTCCTGTTGGTAAATCTGGTATAGCTGCCGCGGCGATTAGGAAATTTGCAGTTTGAATCATTCTTCGATATTTGAGAAGAGGTTCGTTAGCTTCTACACAGAGACTTGTCGTAGGTGTGGTTCTGAACGCTCCTGTCGCTAATCTAATGCCTTGATGATGAAGTTCAATTTAGTTTTCCTAAGGTTGTGCGGCATATCATACTTGTAAATGGAACAGTAAAAGGAAAGAGTTCTACAGGGCACAAAAATATTCGTACAACAGCAAAAAACTGTTCTTAATATTATGAAGACCTCGCGAGTGGTTAAGCCACCACTGTCAACCGACGTGGCATGGACGACACCAATTTTTAGCAATATTCCACGGGAATTTTCTTCCATTCTTATGTTGATTGATGTTCCGAATTGGCGATTCACGGAGTTTCTTGCCGAGATAATCGCACACAAGTTTGACGGGGTTGCAGTCTGGGAACCGAGCGTGAATAGGCATCACGTGGAGGCAATTGTAAAGCATCCATTCGCGTGTGTATAAAGTGCGCTATTCTTTGGATCGTTATCCTGATAATAATAAGATGAGTTTGCATTTCCAAATTTTTCAACACTTGTGGGGGGGTAAATTATTACATAGAATATCAACATACATTTCCTTATTCAGCCGGTCATCGATGAAAACGAGTGAACCTACTACCCCATATGATGAGAAATAGCAGTCCCAAACCATTACTTCTTCGCCTCCATGTTTCACAGTTGCTATAAGATTCTTCGGATTTCATTCCATTCTCGATTTGTTGCGCCGGCACTTTCTGTCGCCCACCTCCAGCAAAAAAGTTAAATTTAGACTCATCGCTGAATATTTTCCAGGAACTGTCGCGGACTGTCTGATACTTCATCGCAAACTGATACACCGCTTTACTCTGTTCATTCTGGCGGCTCTCCCATGAATATTTCCTTAGCGGTCTACAAATTGTTTCGGCAGAAACTGTTTTATTCCACGTAGCTTTTACTTTCGTCGCGAGTTATTCAGTCGTGGATTCCGGCCAACCTCACTGACAATATACCGTTCATGACGCGCGGAAAGCTTTTCCTTGGTCTAGAATTTACTCAATGCGATTCACCTGTATGTTCATATTGACAGATAATATATCGGGCAAGTACTGCAAGGTAGTTCGAGTAGCTGAGCTATTACATTTAATGATTTTTGTATAGCGATGAATGGCCAGTTATCGCATCTCCAAAGGCGTATTTCGACATTTTCGCGGCATTTTTACTCCGTAACTCGCGCACGTTGTTACGATCGCTTGTCGTGAAATTACAGCGATGTTCATCATCCTCTGTTTTTGGAAAACCCCAAGTGCAACATTGCGCACTGCATTCCGTTGAACGAATATTTTTTTTGTGACGCGTATTGCACTCTTTCCTTTTTGATCTGTATAGAAGCGTGATATGTGATCCTTTTTTTACTTTTTGTCTTTCACTATGCTACACAGGAAGCGAGAGTCATACCTACGAGTATCCATATTCATTTTTTCATCATTAAAGTTGTTATGAACGCTTTTCCATTTTTCTTCTCGTTGGTGTACGAATATTTATGTGATGCACTCTGTATGATGTAGTTCATTATAATAATAATTGTTTTTATATAATTTTTGCGCCAGATAAAATTATCTAGATCACGTACGATTTTACACTTGGTTAATGATTTAAACTAAAGTATAACGTTCTGAACCGGGATATTAGATTGTAAGAATAAATTGTCTAACACATCTTTTGTTGTCCTGTAAATACACGAGAACTCTTCCGAATAATAACATCATTTAAATACGCATAAGTAGACTCTTAGTTCCTCCTATATATTTACTTTGTCTGAATTTAAAGAGAAATAATGTTAAAGAAAATTATGATGGTTACTCAACATAATACTGTAAGCGAGAGTAATCGGTATGGTACGGTTAAAAATAAACTAAGGGGAATCGTGTAACGTTAATTTTTTCATTAGTTTTAAACCTAATAAAAGGCGATAATCGTTTAAATGAACATTAAATTATAACTTTTTGTTTCAGTTTATAATTCGCTACAAAATTAACCCCGCATTTTAAGATTCTTTTTTTTAATATTAAAAGCGTGTAATTCTTAAATACTCGTGAACATGAAATTCGTCGAATCAAAAAGGTTCTAGAGATGGCCAAAACAGAAAGGATATTAATAAAATCTATCATACACAGAAAGATAAAATATTTCGGTCATATAATCAGAGGAGAGAAAGATCAACTCCTACAACTAATCCCCTTCAAAATAGACGGAAAGAGAGGCCGAGGAAGACGGAAAACGACTTGGCTAGATAACATCAAGGAATGGACGAGAACTTGGTCGATAGGAAGATTCATGCAAAATGCCAGAAATAGAAGTTTTTGATGCTGACATTTGTGATCGTCAACGCTCTGCGAAGAGTATGACACCAAAAGAAGAAGAAGAAGAAGAAGAAGAACTTAAAATTATTACTCAGAAAATTGTATATTTCAAAAAAAGCTATTTCTTTCAAATGTTAATAGCGGATCTTAAAAACACGCAGCAAATAGAGAGCAACAATAAGAAATCACAATAAGTTGTGTAATAATATTTTTATTGTCGAAAATTTAAAAAAAAAAGTAGAAATGTCGCTTACAAAAATGAAATTTTGTTCAAAGTTTTTGATACACAAAGAGATTCCTTAAATATAATCGTAAAAAGTATATATACTCAATTAATAATAACTTAATATTTTATGTATATCAAGTAAACTACATATTCAAAAATAAATTGATTTCTCCATATTTTTAAAGCGATATTTAAATTTTCCTATTTGATGTGCACCGAATTAGTATTTCTATTACAGCTTGCACCTACGGTCGTCCCCTATTAATTACCGATTGTAATTTTTGCTGTCGCGTTTGTTTTAATTGTACTACTGTGTTTACGTTTGTTATAAATTTAGTGTAGCACATAAGCCAATTTTTTTACGGAATTGCATTATAAAAATAACAAAGAGACAAGTTTGCGCAGCAATATTATGATGGAATAATAACGGTCATGTACGCGAGTCCTAAAAAGAAGAAGGATCGTTTTAAAAATCGGAATAAGAACAGAAAATAACAGGAAACGAAATGAGTAAAATATGAAATAAACGGTGTGTGTGTGTGTGTGTGTGTGTGCGGGAGGGGGGATTAAAAATGTAGGAATTATTATTATTATAAGAGAATAACAATGCATAATTAATAAGAAGAAGAATGGAGATGGGGGGGGGGGGTACACGCATATGCGATTAATCAGTCACGCACAAAACGAACGAACACACTCATCGTTTTATTTTCGGAAATTAATTCATTCGAAAACCGAATACCGTTCGATGCACATTGCATTCGATTATTTGCTGTTGAATGCTCGTCGAAGATACATCGTTCTCCGAAAGCTAAATAAAATAGCTTTTTCCCGGATCTGTGGCTTAACCGAATGTAACCCGATTTTGAGTGTATCGGTGTGTTTACAGCATTGGTAATCGAACGGAAAGTTTCAACTGTACGATTGCAGCGCCATTAATTGTCACTTTAATATCTTTTTCGTTATGGCGATAAAATTAAAATCTTATTACGAAAAGAAAAATATTCTGAAAATATTACGTTATTTGTCCCCATTATATTATTTTGAAAAATAATTTGTTTTTCGATTTAACCCCTCGAAAGTATTTTAAGCCCAAAAATACACTTCCTCACGCATGATAGAAAATTTTGCTGAAATTTGATATGCCAACAATGGGGCTATAAATTGGCGCTGAAAAATTTGCTTAAATTTAAATTATTTATAAAAATGGAAAATTTCTTTTATGCTGTAGTCAAATTGCGTTCGACTACACCAACGCTGTAAACTTATATCCTCAAAATTGGGGGGGTACATTCGGTTAAGCGGATCTGTGTCAAAAATAGAGACGGTTATGAAAAAAATTATTATTTTTTTCTGTCCTAGTTTCAATTAACTTTGTGTTCGTACGTTTTACAAAAATTTCGCATAACAAGCTTGTTATAGACATTTTTGATGACTAACTGTTAAATACCGCCATTGTAGTGATAAAATAATGTGATGATAAGAGAGCCCCCCCCCCCCCCCCCGTTTAATTATGTATATTACTTGAAATTATTGCAAACTTCCCTGCATTCTCGAATAGATAGTGTACGAGGAAAAAATGTAATCGATTCGCATACAAATAATTGGCATTATATTAATTATCGTTAAACGTGAGAGGTATTGTGCTAGTTCGTGTTTTTATAATCGTTTAGACATTGTGCTCTTTTGTTGTACCGGAATGTTAAAGAAATTTTGAAGGATGGGGAAAAAAACAAAATTTACCTTAATTACATTACTGTAATTTGACTGTTCTTCATATGGGGTCGTCGGTACATTTGAGATGAAATAGGAACGTTCGCGATAATGCATTGTTTACACTCGATGGTCTAGATCAGGGGTGGTCGACAAACTAGGGCCGGAGGGCCAAATTCGGCTCGCCGTTTGATTTTAATCCGGCCTGCTAAATGACATTCTCTATTGTAAAAGCGTATCGCCGAAAATTTACATTGTTCGAAACGCGAATAACATTAAGGGCAGAGTAAGGTTTTAAAAGCGAAATAAAGGCATATTTTCATGATTTTTTTTTTTTTTTTGAGATATTAATAATATTGGTTTATTTATTTCTTATATACGGTATAGTATAACATCTAATGTATCTTTGAAAAAATTTTCAATTAAAAATATCAATAAATAAGTCTGTGACAGCGAATCTCCGGAGGCGCCTCGAAAAAAAGTTGTTTTGCGGTGAACTTCGTTACTGGATCATCGGAAACAAAAAAATCGAAATGCGTTTAAAAGGTGATATGTTTCCCGAGGTAGTCAGAGGGAGTTTTTTTTATTTTTTCGGTTTTTTTATTTTTGGCAGCATTTGATTTTCGCTAAAAAATTTCGATGAATTTGTTATTATAAAATGGAAAAAAATTGTAAGAAAAAAAAAACTCCCTCTGATTACCTATTGATTTATGCGTAGAAATAGTGTTTAAAATTTCAAAAGGATTGGTCAAGTAGATTTTGAGTTATAATGTTCACGGACTTCAAAAATGACGTTTGCGAGAAAATCGATTTAAAGTTTTCTATACTCCAACATCCAAAATTAAGCATCAATAAAAGGGTATAATTTTTTAATACAGAATCATCAATGCCAGCTCCGTACAGTGAAACACTGTCATTCAGCAGGATGACCAATTCATCTTTTTGCTCTTGCCTACGTTGGATTCTACCCTCCTTACTTGTACGTGCAGCTTCTTGTTCGTTCGCTCTGGTTATTCGTAGTTCGTCAGATGCGCGCGCCCATTGGTGACCACTTGGACCTGTAGAGATGCTCATTTCATTCGAAATGGACAACAAAGCAAAAGATCCTTCATTGAAAGTGCATACTGCTACATTTGCTGCAATTTTAATGATTGCAGTACCGCTATAACTGATTTTGCAGAAATTTTCCAAATAAGTTGATTGAAGCCTCTCGTTGTTATTCTGCGTGTAACCTCCAAGACACCGCTGCAAAAGAGCGTCCTTGCTCAAATCTTCGTAGATTGGTTTTAACGCTTCACTTCGTAATGCGATTGCCTTGACCCTTCTTTCATTCTTTCCCTAGACGGAACATACCGAGGCTCTTTGCATTTTTCACGTGACACTTTGATTTCGAAGGCTAAACCTTCCGTTTTGCTTGTGCGAAAAGACATTTTCCCTTATCACAACTAACACACTTCACTAATGTAGATAAAGTTGAAAATACTAAAAGGAAAAGTCTATAATTCTGTAATGTTTCTCTAAATCTCGCTCTACACTTCCTACAGTACTCAGTTTTATTTATTTATACGATGCGCTGGACGCTTCTACATCGTCATTTTTGCATTTAGGGAATTTCTTTTTTCTCGGTCGACCTAAATTTCTATCGTGTCTTGTCACTTTTTTTGGCATTTTGCAAATAAATGAATAAATAAATAAATTTATCATGACACAACACAAACCGAGCGAAAATACAAATGAATGAACACAAACAAAAATTAACGGAAAACTACGATAAAATTTTACCCCGTCTCTGTGTACACATCCGCTCGGCCGAAAGTGCGTTTATAAACTGATTTACCGGAAATAGACAATATATGCAAGGTCAATTTACATATACTTACAAAGACCCGTAAAAGTAGAAAGTAATTAGGAGTTTACAAAGGGATTAAAGCAAATTCCAGGTGGGCGCGTTAGCAGTTGTCAGGCGCAGATATAACAATCGAGCATAAGGGCCAGTCGCTTGAAACGCCGGATCTTCGTTAGTTTTGTTCCGATTTACTTGACATTTTGCCATAATACTTTCGACATGTTGTTCATTCAGGGGGAAAAATGCAAAAAAAAAGTTTTAAATTTGACCATTTTCCATGTCGTAAAAAAATTTCAAATATTAGCAAAATATCCCCATTTTCAAAAAAAAATTTCCTACTCACAAAAATATTCTGAACTTATATACTACACATGCAACAGCGTTTTGCGGAACTTTAAGGAAATGCAAACAGTATTTCCCTGTTTCAAAATCTTCATTTGACTATGTGAGAAGTTTCCATCATCAGACCTTCAACTGGAAGTGATTGTGCCTTTTTTCAAAAATGCCGATAAATTAAAAATCATGTTTAACGATGAAAAGGATCTAACTCAATATTATAAATATATCTTTCGGAAGATAAAAATACGCTCAATTAAAATCATATGGACGGGAAGATTTATATCCGTATACTTGGCAATATCATTAGCAATGTGAAAAGATATTTAAAAAAAAAAAAATGAAGTACAGTAAAATCGTAATTCGGATTATTATTAACAGATGACCCCGTCTGCAAACAAAACTTTTCAATGGTAGCAAGTATTAATTTCGAACTCCAGTATGATGAAATATTTTATCCCTGTTAATAACCTAAAATTTCTTGAAGAGCAGCATTTCTTTTTCCAATTTTCTCTCTACAGGCGTTATTCCGCTGCGGATTCGGACATTTTTTACCTTTAAAGGAAGAACAGCAACTGGCATCACTACCCTACAGACGACATATATATATTATATTTTTCTTAAGCTGCGTTTACTGATCGAACGTATTTTCTGCTCCATTAAAAAAAGGGCTCTGAATTTATTCCAATCGCCTTCACTGACCTTCCTGCGATTTTGGTTCAAAGAGTTTTTTATTCAGAGTACCCCGGGGTGAATAGGTGCCATTCTATTAATTTCCAAGAATATCGCGGAATGGGCACTATGATGTACCACAAGATACAACAGCTTAACACCGTACCAACAAAATATTGCCTAAAGCTTATTCCGGCACGGAAATCATCATTTAAAAAATACACAAGTTATATTAGCCTCGTGAAATCATCTATAACGCAGCATCATCGCGTTTATTATCGTTCCCCGATTGCAGTCTCATAGACAATTTATCAAGTCTGCACCGAGAGTGTTACCGGAAAATTGTTCAATCTTTCTAATTAATTTTAGATGAAGGTTGCATCGATGAAATCAGCGGGAGGAGAATAGTAAGAAATAGAGTAAAACAGGAAACATATATATATTTTTTTTTTTAATGTGTGTAAAACCAAATTAGATCCGGAGTTGTTATTCAAATTAATACGATCAATTTGGATGAGGTCATGTCGAATTCAATCAGTGTGGTCGCTCTTCCATAGCCATCCTCCGTGTCATCTCGACCCAATACGTTTAATTATACTAAATTGCCTCTGCGTACAGCCATGATGCGGAGAGCCATCTCATGACTGGACAAGAAAACTTTTAAATCGCATTGATTAGGAACTTCTAGCGCATTCTCTGCTGTAAAACGAAAAATCGCATTGCGATGAAATTAAAAATTTTGAGTAAATTAACCTATGGTCGAATCGATAAAAATAAACACCAACATTACGATGTGAAAAAAAGGTATTTGTAAAAGGTACAATTAAGCGAGGTATTTTAAATTAACTAAAAAAAGTTAATACTCGTTTGTAGTACTTTTAATATTAAGGATTTACTTCTTGTTTGGTTTTTATTACTACCGCTATAGATTTCATTATTATTTAGTACTCGTATTATTATAAGTGAAACGTTACCGTTTACTTGTTTATCTCCACCAGGGGGGATGCTAAGCACGAGGTTTTATTCTCGTGGATTTTATTTATTTAAAGGTTTATCGTTTAGTTTTATCGATTATTATTAAATTATGCGATGGAATTTTAAATAATATATTTTATAATTCTGTGCGCCTATCTTTCTGTACCGGCCGACCGTTGGAAAGCACAATATTAAATTACGGATGCGAAAACGAAATATTATATACAATTAATCAAAATTAAAATCAAAAGTCTACCTATCACTGTTGTCGGTGGTTATCCGTGATCCGTGGATTGGCGGCTCCTCGTTGATTGGTTGGCGCGTAGAGGTCGAAATAGCTATTAATCGTCGAGCCTTTAGGTTGGTGTTCCGCGATTCGTTAAATCTTATCGTACTTATAAATTTCGATATTTGACTATTTTAGGTCACAATTATCAACGATACACCGGGGGGATACTTTGTCGACCGATAGATCGCGGCACACTTTTTTCAACCTTTTTCCGGAAAGAACACGGCGGTTGCTTTACCGAAACTGATGGTTAACTTGCGATTCTTAGAGAGAGAGAGAGAGAGAGCGAGAGAAAACTCCCTTAATTTGACCAAAGGTAGAACGCAACTGATTTCTTCTAAAAAAAAAAATGTTTTCGTCCTTTCTAAATTTCTTCCGCCTTTCCGCCCGTGACCGCTGGAGCTCGCCGAATTAAGTTAAACCTTTTTTTCCTTGATGGTCGGTGATCGGCTACCCCAATCGAAAACAGTTCCAGGCACGCGCGCATTCGCACTCGCATCATTTATTCTAAATTATTCTTGTTTTTATTTAGGCGTATTTATTTGTTTTTCTCTATGTTATTTGTATTTTTCTTCCTCTTTTTTATGTGAAATATTCATTCAAGCCATGTAATGGACGCAATACAAAGTGTATGCCTTTCGATGATAACGGTATCGCTAGGAATGAACCGTTTAGTAGAGTACCAAATGTACACTGGTTTCCATGGAAAACTTTGCGAGTTATTTCACTTTCCATATTTCATGATATTTCCTATTTTTACGGCGTATCTTCTTCTTCCGTTGATTCTATAGGACAAGAACCGGTACTGTTCTTTTTAAAGTGTCAATAACTGATTTGCATCGTAAAGTCTAGTTTTTTTGGAAAATAGATTTTTATACTTTCGTTATTTTCATGAGCCTTTTTAAAAGCTTAAACGTTGACGAAATTAGTCATTAAAAAGTCAATTCTTAACAATGTGGCCAATTGTAAATTTTGAACACCTCCACCGAGGCCGTTCGAAAATCCAAATTATGAGCAGCTATAAACTTTTTTTTTTTTTTTTTTTTTTTTTTATTCGTGGCAATTTTCTTTTCTGAGCACGAAAAGTCAATCGATTTATTATGTGATTCTTTGCAATTAACTTGTACGTTTCGATTAAATTAGTGCCCTGATCTTCGGCATGTTTGACACACTTCTTTTGACTAATGATTTGACCATATTTCAGACACGAGCGGACGTCTAATAAAAGGTTCGAAATTAAAAACTGGACGTTCCATAGGAGGCCGGGGTATAAAGTCTTCCCTCGATTAAACTTCGTCGTTAATGTAGATACTTTCCCCAGTTTAATCCTTAAGCGGGAAGAACCTTCTCCGGGTAACAGGTTTTTCAATAACACTTTTTACAAAAAAAATTGAGAACATTTATTGCACGGAATCGAACTATATAATTAAATTTTTTATGAAGGAAAAAACCAAATGGCGGCGCTAGAGGCGCTCGAACTTGGCTCCTAAAATTTCCGCCGTAAATCTCCACATATAATAATTCCTGTACTTCAATCTTTCGTAAGTTCTATTTCTAATCATCTCTCTATTTAACCATTTCCGTGATTTCTGTAGTTGGCGCGCCGAAAGATAATATATAAAATAAAAAAAAAAAACTAAAATCAACGAAAGAAATTTCTTAAATTAAAATAAGTCATTCCGCTTTACATAAACCTAAATTTAGCAAAAAAATTTTTTTTTTTTTCATGAACAAATCTTTAAAAACAACATTTACTATAACAATTTGTACGAAATTTCAAGTTTGTGCAAAAAATAAGTTAAAGAATATCTGTAGAAAATTTCAAGTAGTTCGCTTCATTACTTTTTAAGAGTTGTATTCCATGATACGGAAAAAAATGCATTTTGAAAAGAAAAAAAAAAAAAAAAACGCATCCGAAAGAGGACACACATGCAACTCCTCTAACGGAGTTGACTTGCGTATCTCTCTACTCTCGTACGAAAAAGGACGGTTACACGGGCAGGCCGAATTTTTCTTTACAATCGTGGGAAGGTGAGGTCTCTATTATGCAAAAAATTAAACTAGCAAACTTGCATAAGGCAAACAGATTAAAAGGTAGAAGCCGTAAAGGGGGCGCGCTCGTTTACCTGCTTTCGGTGTGTACTTTTGGAGCGCATCACTTCGGTAACTTCCTAGGGACCACCTTTAGAACTTTCTGTTGGGCTTAAAACACTTTGGAAATATATTCGTCAGATACTGAATGAATTTTTAAAGGAATAAAAATTTAAATTCAAAAATTAATATCTCGAGGAGGTTCTTCCCCCTAAAGAGGGGCTCACGATCAATCGTAGCAAATATTTTTCATCATCTGTGTACGTAATATCCACGTTTTTACAATGAATTACCGGTTGTAAGCAGTAATGTACAAGTGTCGCATAACCGATCGACAAAAAGCAAGTGTTATCAACAGGTTCGTTAGCGCTAATCGGAGAAATATAGCGAACAATTATTACGATCTACTTTTTAATATTGAACAGATTCTTCGATAAAAAAACAGAAAACAAAACAAAACAAAAATGTTCTCAGTACTTCTGCCGCCTTTAAGTTACTAATTGATATTCTACTCGGTTGATCATAAGAAATTCGTTCTACAAAAAATTCATATATACTAGATTAGGCGATCAGAAGTGAAATATTTTTTCTTCCTATTATTATATACTATTATTATGTTTATTGTTAATAGAAATTTCATGTTTGTTACTCTCGATATTAATATTTTTCTTATTATTTTTATAGCTAATATTATTATTGTTGTTGTTGTTATCATTATTTGATTTAACGATATATATCAACGGAATATGCAGTTAATTTTGTTGTTTCGATGTTCGTAATAATATCAGTTACTTTCGATGAATTACCAGAATACATGCTGGAATCGTTATCAAGCAAACGATGAGACTGGGAGAGGCTCCCTCGTCATCGTTTAACATATTAAATACAAAATTAATCAGACACAAGTTCTGACGTTTATAGTAATTAAAATGAAAGTAACCCGTGTAATGCAAGCCCCGCGAGTGTAATGTAGATAGTATGGGATGTAAAGTGAGTGAAATGGGCACGAAAAAGAGATGACCGCGCGATAAC
This sequence comes from Icerya purchasi, assembly GCA_039619475.1. Lineage (NCBI taxonomy): Eukaryota > Metazoa > Arthropoda > Insecta > Hemiptera > Monophlebidae > Icerya > Icerya purchasi. The sequence continues at coordinate 453,240,532 of CM077115.1, forward strand.
TTCGATTCTAACAAACGTACCAGAAGAGAGGCGTGACCATGCGAGATGTAGTATATACATTTTCTAACTGGACTGTATAATGAACAAGAGAAAACTCGATATACTATTTTGAGGTAGCTGAGTGTGTAAACATGTTGGCAATTTTTTTTTTTATTATAGCGGGCTATTAATTTCCCACGTCACCATATTGTAATAGACACCTGGTTAATGCGTTTTTGGAGAATTCCGAATTTTTCCATTTGTTGACGCTATGTTTTAGATTGCGAAGATGTACCAATAATTTTCTGTCAACATGGTAAAACGATCAAAGCTTTTTCAAAAAAAAATTCCATCCGATAACTATCAATTTGTAAAAGCTTCTCCATATCAGATAACGGTATATCGGATAATTATGCTCCCTCCTTTTCTAATAATTATTCATTTCGTCTGTGTCTGTTCAGCCTACTCTCTTCCTCCCTATACTTATGGTTTTTCTTTTGCACATCCCTCTCTACTTCGACATTCTGATGTTGTTTCCATTGTTCGTATGCGCTTTGGCCATTCTCTGCTGTCATTATCTTAATTTCGTTTTTCCTTGATTTCTTCTCCACACTGTCCTCTCCATTATCCGTTCTGCCTTATATTCTTATTTGCTGAAGCTTGCACTTCCTACTCCTTATTGCGCTTCCTATATCCTGTCCTTTCCTTCCCAAATTAATTATTCCCGCTGTTTGTTCCTTTCTTATATAAAAGATTTCCGATCGGATCAAAATATAACCGACTTCTTTCCTTACCTTTTGTTTCTGGCTAAAGGTCCTTGATTGACGAACCCAAAAAAAAAAAAAAAAAAAAAAAAAATTAAATTGAGGCATCTTATATATCAGCACTTTTATCTAAACTGTGTTTTTCACGAAAGTTGCGATGATGTGTAGAAGTTTCCGAAATTAATCATTTGTTAGAATATTTTCCAATGTTTTACCTGAACAAGACGATAATGAATTTGGTCTGCACGATGAATAAAGGTTCTCGGGTTCTTCCCAGATCTAGTACGAGACACATAATATGTTCCTTACAATGTGGACGACAATTATGATTTTCCTAAAAAAAAAAAGCTCAAGAAATATTGTTCAGCTCTACCGTAAGTAATAATTTAATATCTCCATCTCCAACACTTGTGTTTTTATATAAACTTTATATTTTAGTGTACATATTTTTACTTAATGAAGTGCGTTTTACATGTAGAAAGTATAATATATTTTAGTTCATTATGAAACACCAAATTAAATTAATTACTCGTATTTTTATCGTGATATATGCTGCTATCTGGTTTGTTTATCAAAACACCATGTTAGAAATGTTATTGGATTGTATAGTCGGCAATTGGTTTATGAAATTTTCTGTCCATAATGTATTTCTACCGTATTATTTATTAGGGGAAGGTTTTGTAAACCATTTATTCTTTGTTGCTACTTTCTTCTAGGCCCAATATTACTAGAGAATCTTCACTGCTCGTTTCCTTTAATGTTATTTAGTTTTTTTTTTGTTTTTTATTTATTTAGTTGTTTTTTTTATAGTAAAATAGCTTGTTGTTTTATGCAGTTAATGTAATTCTGCATTGAAGGCTTCTTGTTTAAATTTCTTAGAGCACAGTCGTTAATGCAGCTAGGCACGGTTTTATTCTGCATTCCGCTCTATATGTGACGGTTTATATTTTCCTTTTTTTTTTTTATTTATTTATTATTATTATTACTATTACTATTACTATTATTATTATTTTATTTTATTTTATTTTGGGTATTTTTTATGAATGCATTCTGTGAAACGAGCCTATTATGTTGTTCATTCGTGGAGACAAGCAATAAATATTTCTTTGTTTAGATTTTTTTTCTTACCATGAGCCGTGTATAGCTGCATAGGTCATTACGGCATACGATAATCACCAAAGTTTAAATGACTGAAGCGATCTGATTTGTTCTAATGTATGCCAAGGTTTTGGCGATCATTGCAGAAGCATTGGCGAGGATCTTTTGTAAAGAAAAATTTAGGTTATATGGACGAGCGGGATGTTGCAAATTTAGTAGACGTGGAAAGGATATGATGAACTGAAGGATAACACGTTCGGGACAGAAAGGGCAGGTTGTGGGAGGCGAAGTCCTGTTGAACACGTAGTCGTGAGACAAAGAGATGTGCCCAATTCTTAAGCGATTAATTATTATAAAATCGCGCCAGGACATATCTTCCGGTGGCCACCAAGGCTCCTAGACTTTTAAATTCATACTGCCCGATAGGTTGTACATATATATATATATATATATATATATATATATATATATATATATATATATGTAATCCAATTTGTTTTGCAATGTTCCATAAACAATGCCACCATCTTAGTCTTTTTCCTGTTCCTGTGATTGTTGATTTTAACTGGTATGGGGAGATAATCGTTTACCGTAGGGTGGTCAGCTAACGATGGAAATATCAAGACTAGAAATAAATCGCTTTTTCGACTTGTCGTCTAGGGATATGTATGTTGGCTTATAATAACTATATATAATTGTTTTCAGTTTATAAACTCTCTTTGTATTTTATTTTATGGATTGCGGTCTGGCCTGATATATTTCTCATTTAATTCAAATATCGACTGATTAGTTTTATATTATTTCTTCTTTTTTTCCCCCCGCTTATTCATTTAACTGATATTAAAATATAGATATACTTAGTACTCATCTAAAGAGAAAGAGTAAGTTTTTTTTTTTTAATTGTTCTAAACGATGGGGAAATAAGTTATACGGATTTTCTGCGATCTCTTACGCGTAGGTGCGGATTTATTAAAAAAATAATGATCTTTTTTCTTCGAGTAATAATTTAATATCGATACCTGCGCGTGCAAGGCAAAGAGGATGCGCGCTGGTTGATGGAAGTTATAAGCTGCTCGACTGCAATGACACGTTCGAAAGCCTCAGGCTAGAGATTCAAGTTGTTCCGAACTCAGGTCACGTTACTGAGTTATACACCTAGTCTGAAATAATAGAGAGCCGAGTGGTAGCAGACACAAATTAGGCGATAAAATGGCGGCAGTAGCGATAGAAGAAACACTGTAACTTATTTATTATCATCGTCGGTGCTACTGCTCTCAATTGTAGTGAATTGTAATAATAACGTTCCGACGCTTTCTTAAATTTAACGTAAAGAAAGTTTGCGGTACAAAGCATATCATTCTACTTTACTTCTACGCCATTATCACACTTTGCCCGAAGTAAGCTCCTACCAATAAAAACAAACTATCGTTGATATTTTCAATTTAGTTTCTAATAACAATAATAATAATATTAATATTCGGAAAATATTATTAAACAACTTGTACAAAAATTTAATTATAATTGCGAAAATAACTATAGGTGGATAAAAAATAACATGGAAAGTTTGTCGGAATTATTTGATGGAATGCAAAAAATACTGAAGATAAGCATCTTCAATGTCATCAAGTGGCTAATGCATTGATATGCGTTCGAATTTTGAAACCTGCTCTGCTTTATTAGCTTTTTTTCTTATCTTATTCGACTGTTAATCAATACAGAGTAATTGTATTGTCCTCTTTAATTCTTGTGTTTCATAGAATATATATGTATATGTATGTATGAATATGTATGTATGTCGACTATTTAATTTTGACATGCATTGCTGAAAAGAACTCACCGCATTGTTCTTGTTATAGTACGATCTGGCTTCTTCAGTATTTACTATTGCCGTGGATCATGCTCATTATTTGAACTATTGGTTCCTATAAAATTGGCGCAAATTTATTTGTATTAATTTTATTAATGTTATTTCTCCGTTCCGGCGTACCATTTCTTTTTTTTTTTTTCGCTTACATTTAATAGCGTATTCTATCGAGCTATGCTGATACATAAATTACATACTACGGCCATCATAGTTTTGAATTGGAGTTGTCGAGTACATATTCGCGGTGAAATCGGTTACCACATTCCATTCTTGGCCTAGATTTATCCTATCTAGTAGTAGAAGATCGCACTTTATTTTAGAGCATTTCGATTTTTGGTCTCCGTTGTAAATCCTGTTTATGCGAATATTACCTTTAATTAGATATCCTATTTTAGTTTAAGCGATATCGATAAGAAAATAAATACTATCTGTACTCGTAAAATCGCGCAAATTTAAGAAAAGCGGGATACACATAGGTTGTACTTTATGGTGGACCCAAAACCCTGATATAATACGATATTATAACCATGCAGTGTAACACCTTTCTTTTGTTGTTGTTTTGTTGTTTTTTTGGTTCCGATTTATTTTAATTCTATTGTTATTTTAAAATTTTCGCATTTGTCAGTCCCATCTCATGGGGGTCCGTAAACCAAGGTGATTTGAAGATTGTGCTATTACAACGTGCTAAGCCTAAGGATACTTAGCAGATATAAGCTGGTTCAATTTTCTTCTTTGAACTTGTATCATGGGAAATGATTAGGCTTGTATCAATCACAAAAAACGGTAAATTTCTTACAGTCATTATCACGAGTCGATAAAATAAAAAAAAAGCAATCAGTTGTCTGCGTAATTAATTTTAATTAAATTAGAGCATATTCTGTGCAGCGCGATATAAAATAGCACTGATGATAGGTTGCCATGATGTTGTTCCATTTTTATTTTAATTTTGTAAGAATTCCTCTTGGATAATTAACTTTTTCATTGAGAGAAGAATGCAGTGGTCGGGGCCGGGTTAATTTAACTGAAGTAACGAAGAAGATCGCGGTAACAATTCCTTTTTTTTTTTTTTTTTGTTATATCGACGCGTGAATAATGAAGTTTGAAGAGACCAGCGATTTCAAAAATACTACTTCGGTGCGATAAAAAAATAATAAAAGAACACGGAAAAGAGAAGCAAAACAAAATTCATGATTGGCTTTGTATGATGATATTTAGTGATACCCCAGAGTACTAGGATATCCGTTTGCGAGCGGTCTGCTTCCAGCAACAGATTTTGAAAATAAAGTGCGATAACTTTGAGCGATACGAGGTTTACTATGAATATCTTTTATATGGCTCTGGGGCTTGTTCCAATTTTTTTCATACCAAAAAGTGTTCGGATACCGACAACTAAAAAGCTTATTCTTCTGATAATAATTTTTTAAATATTTTTTTTATAAGCTTACATGTTAATAATAACTGATATAATAAACAATTATAACAAACTATATAAGAACAAAATAAATTTCTTACTTAGTAACGTTTTTGAGCATAACCCATCATCCGCTAAAACACAATTCACTATATGTGATCAGAGACAAGTTCTAAATCGCTTCAATTTGAGCATCATCTTTCCGCGAATTATGCGCATTTGTGAATTTGAGTCGTTAGTTTCGTATAGTTTTTTTGATGATTTTGGGTTTTCTTTGTACATTTTTCAAATGAAGTTTTTACTCGTACTTCTTTCATAGTTGTAGCGATGTGTTAATATAATTCCTTGCTACTGTTTGATGTGTACTACTTGTAAAGGGGCTTGGTAGAGGCGTTTCTAATTTCAAAGAAAAGCTAAATTTTATTTATTATTTAGATACATAGAGCCTGCCAGTGTTTTATTTTGTCGGGTTTTTTTTTTTTTTTTTTTTTAATGGGCTCGGTGTTAACACTGACCCAACCACCTATTCAGATTCTGAGGCGATCGGAGATAGAAAGTATAAAAGAGAGAAGGAGAACAGCTGGAGATGGGAAGGAAAGGATAAAGGAAGCATTGGATGTTGGTTTTAGCGCCGGTCTAACAGTAACAGGTTTCGCACTTGATACAAAAAAATAAAATAAAATAAAATAAATAAATAAATAAATACCGGATAAAACAATTCCAAATTGTTTACTAGTGCAACAAATTCTTCCCGTTACACTGTGTTTACAGTAAAATTTCTGTTCCAGTTACACTATTCTAGGTACATTGCAAAATCCAATCCTGTAATGTACGTCACAACAGTGCAAATATCAGGTTACGTCTTAACTGTGATAGCACATCAGCTTGCACTATACTTTATTCTTTTTACTCTTTTTTCTTTCAAACAAAGAGTTGCCGATCATAAAGTTTATAGGACATAAATGTTGTATACACGTTGATATCACCGTGTTGTATGACCCTTGATTATTTATTATCAAAATCTTTGATAACACACGTACAATGTGTGCCGTATTACCCTTGATTATTTATTATCAAAATCTTTGATGCCACACTACAATGTGTGCCGTATGACCCTTGATTATTTATTATCAAAATCTTTGATGCCACACCTGCAATGTGTGCTGTATCCTTTAAAATTTCTCCCAGATATATAGACTTTTTAAACTGTATATTATTACTGTGGATATCCATAGATTCGCTAGCGTAAATGTTCAGTGACGTTCTGCGACTTTTTCCCCTGTGTGCAAAACTTTTTTTCGATTACTTAAGAAATTAAAATTTTATAAAAATTTCCTAACTTGTGCTTGTGTAATTGCTGTGCACAAAATGGCATAGAAATCAGTAAAGAAAATTTCGTTTAGCGGTCATTTAAAAACACTTTAAAAAGGCTTATAAATGCGCGCATTTAATTTTTAGAATATTTTGATGAAGAAATTTTAATAATTTTTATAAATAAAATGCTAGGTTTTAAAAGATGATTCTGAAAGAAAAATTCAATAAATTACATATATTTGTACAAAAAGAATAATCGAAATATACTTTTTCTACCATCCTCAAAAAGTATAATTTACAGTCCTTTTTTTCTTAAGTTTCACAATTATTAAATAAGTTAAAGCGATTCTAACAGGTTGGAACCGGTACGTAATTGTAGCATTAGTAGCAAGTACATAAAAATAACAGACCATTATTATTCTATTTCCATCTAGTTTCAAATGCGCAGAATGGTAATAACTATAATGACGCACTTTTACATATTGATCTGTCATGGCCACTTTTTTTTAAATATAAAAAAATCAGTGTATCATTAACATCTGCTAATAAACAGTTCTTTTTAGTCTGTTTCACCATTGGCGGTGGTCTTTAGCCGGCTACCGTAGCGCCTAGCTGTTATTTAATTGAGTTTAGTCCTGCTAGAATATCCCGTTGCTCCCGTGATTGAGTTAATTACCACAATTGACAACCCCCTCAAAAAAAAACAAAAAAAAAACAGAAAGATCATTGACAGTCAATTTTATGAATTGCTTATTATTTATCATGGCCAGTGATAGAAATGGCGGAGAGAGCGCTATGACAAAGACGCTTTGCAATTTCCAAAGAGTCGTAATTCCCGGTGTATTACTTTTTCACCAGCCGTCTCAATATCAGATACTTTTTAATCGTTCTTGTCTCCCATTATAAATTGTCAAAATTTAGCCCGTTTTTGTTTTTGACATAATTAATCGCGATAATGTTTTGTTTTCTTGTTGTTTTTTTAATTTAAAATACTGCGCCTGCATTTATCTGTCCCTGATGTATTTGTGTACAGAATTAAATGCAGACTAATTACATTTTAATCTCAGATTTATTTATTTTTTTGACGCGTCAGTTATATAGATATTAACCCGGCGCAAATAATATTTTTGCAAGTTTCATTATAGAGCAGCATGGGCGTCGCCAGCGGGGGCAGGGAGGGGCAGCTGCCTCCCCCTGGAGTCTTGAAACTTTTTAATCAACTGGCATTGATGAGTATTCATAGGCGCGTAATCATGGACAATTTGGAAAACTTATGTTTTAATTAAGATTCTTGTTTAATAAAATATTAAGCCCCTTTACAACTTATAAATTTTATTTTTCCTATAACAACTCATATCCTTTTTCTATCATTTTGCCCCCCCCCCCAGGCTCATCGGCTGGCGACGCCCTTGTAGAGCAGTAGGATATTGTACGCGAACGAAAGGCCACTATTTAAATAATTACATGCTCGTCAGATACATCGCTACATGCGCATTTATTAATATTAATTAACGTCGTTTACGGCCCATGCTATAAAATCGTACTCTAGGCAACATTGTGTTAAATGCCTGTAATTAAACAGACAATTGCACAAAGTTATATGTAGTATTACAGAGGAAGAGCATTTGAGAAATTGCATAATAGCATAGCCGATAATTTGACAAGGACAGCCGATGCGAATATTTAAGACTAACGTATAGAGTAATTAATATTTAACACATTTTGGCCGGAAAACAGAAATTTAAATAATATCATACACGAAAATCATCTTACAGGATATTGCGTGTTTATTTTACTTTAATATAATTTAATTATTCGTGAAAGTAATATTTTAATCGACCACTATTTTACAAAAAAGAAAAATCTCTTTTCATATATAAAATTCCACTCTGTGACCATCTTTTTTATGTTATTTTTCCGTAATCTTGTCAAAATGCGTTGACGACGTCAAAAATATATTATTCAATATTAATCGTGATTTATCTCAGTTCCGTACAATCCCAAATAGATCTACTACTGATCCCTGGTCATGCTGAGATTGAGAATAATGAAATGACTGGGGTTTTCTTTGGCTTGCTTACGTGCTTTCGTCCCCTCAAAAACTTTCTGCTCACAGTATTAATTATCTAACTAAACATTTCCTCATTAAATTACGGGGAGTACTATTTATTCTTCCTTCTCCCCCAACCATAATTCCTTTTATCCTTTTCATTCAATTTTTTCTTTCTCTTACACACTATAGTGAATTTATTCTCTCGTTTTTTCTTCATATTATTTTGGCAGTGTCTTCTTCATCCCAAAGAGTTTTCTTCTTTCTATGTGATGCCAATTTCGGATATTCCTGTCGTATTTGTTTTAACCTTCTTTATTCGTTCTGTTTTGCACCAGACTAAAATTTTATATGCGGTATTCGTCGTGGTCTAATACTTTAGTTAAATAAGCCATTGCTTCTAATTACAATATCCCCTCAACACATATATATATATATATATATATATATATATATATATATATATATATATATATATATGTGTGTATATATATTAAATAGGAACAACCGCAAAGGTGAGTTGGGCTTTGTATATTGTGAATCTTAACTTCATAATCCCTGAAGCCCTTTTAAGGGTACGGGACTTACTTTACTTTACTTTATAGTTGTATAGGTAATTTCGTTCAAATGGATCTTAACTGATTGCTGTCACACATTAAGAATAACGAAAATTGTTATTATTTGTGCTGAGTTAATGCCTGCAACGGACGAGGCCAAATAAATAAATAAATAAATAAATATAAATGTATTTATTAAAAATTTATAGAAAGGTTACATCGAAGTATAAACCTATTTTGCATACTCACCGATTAGAGATCTCTATAGTTTAACACAGAAATATAGTAGTCCCTATTTAATACATGACGCGACTAAAGAATAATTCTAAAAAATGTATACATACGACTTTCACAAATAACTCTAAATTCGGTATCTAAATTATAATTGAGTCGAAATATAACAAATTACTTCTCTCGAATCTTTAAATCCTCCGCTAAGTCTTTTTAAAAAGATACGAGTTAATACAAGCTATTTATGTAAAGTACACTGCAACTAAAAGGATTTTGCAATTCATAATCTTTTTATGTCGACTATTTCACACGGAAAAATAAGAACAAAAAAACTCACAATAACTATGTATAAAATTTGCATCAGGCGAATAGGAGTTTTACGCGTTTCGCGATAGAAGTTTATAACGTATATAGTTTTAATAATATTTTTGAGTTTAACATATTTTACTTGAAAAAAAAAAAAAAAAGAAAATCAGTAGTTTTTTAATAACGCAATTTTTTTTAAAGAATTTTTTTTGACTCGATAATTACGGAGAGTACACTATTTCAGTTTTTAAAGGCAAAAAACCTAATCTAAAAGGACACAGCGTAATGTGAAAGTTGAGCGTGTAAAAAAAGTTCTATTAAAATGGCAAAAATATTAATATTACTGTATACAATTTTTAATGGATTAATAAAATGGTGCGCCACTTTAAGTATGTGTTTGAGAAAATTGTTAGTGTCTCTTGTAATCATCAGGCGCAGTCTTCCTTTTTTTTTCTTTTTTTTTTCGTTTTATAAATTATGAAATAGAAATAAACATGCATAAAAAAAAAAAAAAAATAAATAAAAAAGGGTATGATTTTCAGGGTGGCCATGCAACCGGGAATGAGCCGAGAATTTTGTCGTAAAAATAGCCAAAAACGTAATTTTTAATAGGAAAAAATCGTTTGAAACGTTAAAATTTTTTAATGTATTTCACACTCAATAATAAATTACGTATTTCTGTTTTATTCATATAACAAGTATGCTGCGACGACGGTCAAATATTATCAATAGTAAAAAAAAAAAAAAAACAAACATTCCATCCATCTTTTTGCGCAGTTCTAGCAATCAGGAAATCGGGAGGATTTGGACCGGGGATTTTTATATTTGAGTAGCCAGCGTGACTTTGGTGCACAATACTTCCTAGAACTCGCTACCTGGCCCTCTAGTTAGAGAAAAACTTTTGTTAATAATTCAGTTTCTTTTACAATAATTGCCCACAAAATTACTGTAAACGAATTTTTTACGAAAATCAGAATAATGCCATTTATGACCGTGTGTTTTATAAACTGCCGTAACGGTACTTGATCGGAACGAAACCCGTACATTACGCCCCCAGCGCAGTGTGGTTTATTTGTTATTTACGGTGTAGAATGAAGAATTAGCATTGATCATCGACCAGTAATGCGTGACGAATTCAATTACCATTTATAGCGTGGTCTAATTTGAAGGATTCTAGTAATATGTGTAGTTGAAGGAAAAATCTTAAAAAAAACGAATTTTATTGTTCTATTCGGACTCTTGTGCAAACTTGTGTGCAGAATGCTGATTTTTATTTTTTTCATTTTTTCGGCCTAGACTCAATTAGTGTTGGCTCCGTCGTCGACCAGTAGCCAACCAATTCCTATGAAGTGTCAGATTAGAAAACACAAAAAAACTAAATTTAAAAAAAAAAACGCAAGGACCTGTATACAACATAAATAACCTCTTTTATATTTACAAAATAATCTACCCGATAACTAGGTGGGAGCCAACTACTATACATTTAACTAAGAATATTATATAATAATCTTGTTGTAAACTTATTATAATACCTTTTCGCGTCTTTTTAACCGGATTTATTTATATTATTCTAATTTAACGTTTCATTATATTTTATTAATTTTATCTTTACAATATGTATACGAAGAATGACCAAAAGTAAAACGAGAATTTTGTAATTGCGTACGTTGGATCTTGTATGAAATAGTTCATTACGAATTTTTACCGACTGCTCTCGTACAACAAGCAGTACTTGACGAGTTTTGCGTGAAACAATCAACAACCCGCGAACTTTGCTGAAACGTGCTCAAACAACTTCCATTAGACGATTTCGCACCTCGACAATGCCTCGGCACAATTGCACTTATCCAACGGTTCGTAGTAGCATTGCTGTAATGTCACAACTACCCTATGCTTCGGACATGGTAGATTTTCTTTCCTTCTTCCCAAATGTGGGAAGACACACACACAGAAAGTGGACAACGTTTTTTGATAATAGATACAAGATGATAAAGGCGAAATCGCAGAGCAAGATGCCTAAAAAGGCTTTCAACAATGTGTTTCTCAAAACTACGATGTACCGTAAGTGCATGTATCGAAAGGACCGAACTGCTTTGAAAAGGGACTGTAGAATAAACATCGAAGATCAGGTATAAATATGTTTTTTGAAAATAAATTCAAAGTTCTTGTTACTTCTTGATCGCACCTCGAATCTTACATTCGTTATACTGCGGTTATTGTATGCAGAATCTGATTGAGGTATTGCATAACTTATAACTAGACTACGATATGGTGACTTGCTAATAGGGATGTGTGGAACATTTTTTAAAACTGAAACATATAATATCTATTTACTTATAACTTAATTCTTGCTTGCATACTAGAAATTTTGTATAATCTTGTTTTTTTAGTTTTACACATACTCGTAAAAAAAAAACAAACGAAAGCGAACTTAAATTAAAATTAATCATTGTTACTCTACTTCGAAGGGGGAAAATAAAACGAACAAAAATGTATACTTTAAATAAATATAATTCATAAATTTTTTGGCGTTAAAATAATAATAGCGTATCTTATTTTTTAAGACAATTCTTAAAATCGTAATAATTTTTATCCCTTATAAAATATTTTATGAAGGAATGATCGTTGCGTATAATTTTTTAGTAGTAAAATGTACCTAATTATAATCTCAAAGGCGTATGATACTATTATTAATGCACGATTATTATGCTTTTGTATCTGTTTCGGCCTTTAAAATTCTAGTGATATTCACATACTCCCGGCAGCTACAATTTTTACGTATATATCGGAATTTATAACTTCTTAGCTTTTAGTTATGGTCTTATATTAAAGATTAGTTATATAATTTTATATTCAACCAACTGTACTGATATTGTTTTATCCGAATTTATAACGGACATTATAGGCTTCTGGTTCTTTTTTAATACTTTGTTCCAATTATGTATGCTTTCCGGTAATTAAAAAGTAAACGTAGAAAAGTACTATGGCACACGTAAACAATTTGATACGTATCTAATGTTTGTTACAAGTAACTTTAATTTTAAAAAGGCTCTTTTTTCGTTAGAAGAAGAAGAAGAAGGGCGTAAAATGGTATCTTGCCACAATCGCGCAGATCGCGTCATATATTGTCCCATTTAGAAAAACAAACGTATTTAATTTAAGCAAAATATTGGCTTTTCTCCGAAAATTTTCAATTTTTTTACAATTCTGTGGGAGGACCCCAGGTTCGAATTTTTTTTTTCGAAAAAAAAACGTGACAGTCATTGCAGTTTTTAATTGGTCCAGAGAAATCACTATGTTTGGAAAGAGGCAACGACCGAAGCCAAGGAATCCGCCACTTCATTACCAAAGATGCCCGAATGGCTAGGAACCTAGAGCGAATCAATTTGAATGGAATGAAGGGCAAATGAGCAAAATCACAGGAATGATCAGGGAGGGGAGAATGAATTGAAGGACGGCCATGGAGTCGGATATAACCAAGAATTTAGAAGAAAGGCGATTGGAGAGGAAATGAAAATAATGCAACGTAGGATAATCATTAATTCGATTATGAATGTGGAACAGAAAGGAGGCAGGCGAAAAGATTCTCAGAAGCCAAAATCTAATAAGACAAAAGAGGCGCCGAAGCAGCCGGCCTCTTTGAACCATCTGTGAACACGGCTGTATGAGAAGGAAGAAATTGAGAATTGATAAAACTGTGGAATTCCCGTCTAATTAAGGTCTGCAGAAGAAATTAGGAGAGCGTATAGGTATGCTGAACATACTAGGAGGATTCGGCGAAATTAAAAGGGAAATAAGGGAGATTGTCAAAGGAAATTATGTAAGGACAAAACGAACTAAGCCGAAGAGCGATGAGTGATAAAATATGGGCTTTCCTAGGCGCGAAACGCCAGTTCCTAGAAATGGAAAGATAGGAATGGATAAGAGTAGAGGACGTACATGAAAGACGCTTAGCAAGAAAACGATAGCCCAAATAAAATCTGCGAATAGAAAGAAAAGGATTTTTAGATTCAGCAAAGACTGCTAGACCTGGCGAGGATTTAAGAGCACCCCACCAAGGTATAGACGAAGACAAGAATTTTGGATTACATCTAATTGAGAGAGGCGGGATTTAGAGGCACACAACCATAGTGAAATGAGTAATCAAATTTTGAACGGATGATGAATTTATATAGAGAATGAGGATATAAGTGTCACCACCACCCCATTTGTTTGGTCAAAGGGCCTTTAGCAGGTTTAGCCTTTTGATTGCAGAAGAGCAAGGACACTTGATGCGTTCAGAGAAGGATAACCGACTGTCAAGGAAGATACCAATATAACAATAACAAAGGGATGTATTTGCTAAAGCCTCATCGTCTAATCTCCTTCCGCTGTGCAAAGGTTTTCATCTTAGATTATGGTATATCCGATATATTTACGCTTCCTCTTTCTCTAATAATTATTAATTTCTTCTATCTGTTCAAGCTAGTGTCTTCCTGTTAACCCATAGGAATTCTTTGTTTCCTTCACTTCGTCGTTCTGTTGTTGTCTCCGTTATTGGTCTGCGTTCTTAAACCATATATTATCTTCCTCCCGTTTTCATTTTTCCTTACTTTCCTATACATTTTATTCTCTTCGCTCACTAGAACAACGTGTTTGCAATGCTGACCTCCTCATGTGTTTATTAAGTGTTTAGCTCTTTCTATTAAGCGTTCTGCTTTCTATTCCATTTTATTGATATTCGGTCTTCCTACTCCATATTGCGCCTCTTATGTCCTGTTTTTTCCCTCTCCTCACATTATTCCCATTATATTGATTACTTCCTCCTAACAACATTTGATATCGTATGAAGATATAATTGACTCCTTCATATTCTAATTGTTTCTGGGTAAAGGTCCTCGGTTGACAAACCTCAAAAAAAAAAAAAATAAAATAATAATAAAACACTATATTTGGACTTTAAACGAGTTTTTGTTGATGTAAAAGAATAACACAAAAGGACCGATGCCGGTCATTTATAACTATCGATATTTACTCTTTACTCTATCAAATATATGGAAGACTAATTCCAACAGGCCCACGGATTTAATTCACAAGGATATTTGCCAGCCTTTTTGACATGAACATCATGGCAAAGAAAAAAATGAGCGTTTCACATTTATATTTTAAAAAATTTGAAAAATTTATTATTAAGTTTAATTTTTTTGTTTTTAAATCATTGTAAATTTTGAAAGAAGTTTTTTTTTTCTACATTTCAGGATTTTGTACATTCGGTATTTTATGGAGCGCAATATTGCAGCTCGTGTTAATGTTTCTCATTGAAAATGGAATCTGTATAGTTTCGTTCGTCGTTTTAAAACGATAATAAAAAAAAAAAAAAACCGTTATGGATTTGCATAAACATATTGCTCCGCTTAAAGTAGAACATTTTCAACGTCAAACATGTATGCATATATATACATACATATATACATATATATCCTTATTTAACCATTTCTCGAAAATCCTTTTATGTCTTCTTTTTTTCTCTCCTCTGACCTCGTTTCCTTCCCACTACATGTACATCTTTCCGCATTTTGCATTAACTTAATACATATGCATATCCTTACCAACTTAAACTACTTTAAGGGTTCGTTCGAAAAAGTAATCCGTTCCTCGTACCGTTTTATATTATTTCTCCGCTAAGCAAATCCATTTAAATTCCGCTAACCTCGGCGTTAATCTATAGAAATCAAATCTATTTCGATACTTTGCAGTGTAAATTTTATGGCCAAAAAGGAATTTTAATAAACCAATCGGTAAAAATTAGAAATGTAGAGAGAACAAAAAGAAAACAACTATGCAAATAAACTTAAACGAGATAAATGCCGTTAGTCAGAGCGAACTAGTTTAAACATTTAAACGATACGAACTATGCTTCGTAGCACCGGAGATGTAGGAAATGACTTAATACGGCTGTTTTAAACGAAGATATTAAACTATATTGCTAAAAATTGAATGCGGATGATTTTTATACGAGGGGTAAACCACTGAGGAAGTTTGATGTACGTACAACATGTAGGAATTTCAGCAATTCCACAGGAATTCCAGCAAGTCCAAAGAAATTCTAGGAAGTAATGTACAAAATTTACATCAGCGGTTTATTTATTGTTTTTATATATATATATATATGTAGGCTAATCTACTCCAGTCCAATATAAGTGGATAATATATTAAATCATAATTATCTCTATGGTCCTCATCCACAGACATAGGACCCCAAAACTTACGAGTGCTTAAATTTAGCGGTTTCTCCCTATTCAACGGTCAAACTTCTGTCGAATTATCCATTACAGTAACCACCAACCAATTCGTATGATTAAATAATCTTTCGGTATTCTTTACGGCCGCGTCTGTGATAATTTACGTCAGGTATGTTTCAGTCTCCGTGGAGAGTTTCATCCACTTACGTACACCGCAGAGCATTTTACTTCTTAAAGTCTTGATATCGTTTTGTATAATATTGAAATTTGTATTTGCACTGCAAGTGTTCAAAACCTTGCCATACCGATGCCAGTTTATAATATATAGTAGTTTATTGCTTACTGAAAGCTGTCAACTCAGTAGCCTGTATATTTTTTAATATTTCAATTTTCTTTGGTGTTGGTCTGTGATATAAAGATCTCAAAATATTAATCCAATATAATAGTACGAGTATTCGCTACTGCTTCCTCGCAGTGCTCTAGAATCTCTGATAGTTCGGATTTTGCTGTTATCTTAAATTTAATTAAGGAAAATTCAATTTACGCAAAATTATCGGTATTATTAAAGCAATTATTAATAAGATTAGGTTAAGTAATTATTTAGGTTTAAGTTCAAAAATAATAATTATATTAGAAACTATTTTATATTTTTGCTTATGGAGCGGTCTAAATACTGTAATATGTTTGCCTAGAACTGTAATTCTATACTGGGTAATACGAACTGTGTTCGTTCATGATCCCCATTAATAAGATCGACATCTCAGGTGTATGGTAAACTTCCCGGTCTACTCGGCTGTAGGTGCGAAGTACGTCGTTGCAGCGCGGATATCACCTTGTTAATTAATAATCGTGTTAAACATTGTTTTCTCTCTCAGCCGCGTTGCAATGCGTTCAAGTGTTGCAGTTTTGTTATGTAATACTAATACCCCCGTATCGTAGACAAGTAAATGACATTCATATAATTACGCAATATATAAATCACCGAACAATAATACAGGGCTTTTTTGGGCATGGCCATCATCAGCTAATAATTTTCCCTAAATTGAGGTATTTATTTTCATCTATTTAATAGAAAATTATTTAATACTAATTTTGTTTGCTTTCGAGGGGTATTTATTTTTGTTTTATAAATATTAATAAACGGGTACGGATTTATCTATAATTAATAATAAAGTTCGTAGTGGTTATTTTATGGAATATTACTTCTGCCATTTTCGTTGGTCAGTAAACTTCTGATCACAATTCGATATTTTGCTTTGTTACAGTTAATGATGTCATACTTCCCCAAAACGCACGTATTACACTTATTAACAAAACCAACTGGGAACTCTTAAAGCATTACATTGTGCACCGTCTCGGATATAGATGCTTGACTGACCGATTTAACCAAAATTAATTAACAGCGCGCTATTAAGCATAGTCCCTAAATGGAAATTTAATTCTCTCCCAGTAAATCTTCTACTATTCTATATAATTCAAATTGTAAAAATAGAGAATTACTTCAGGAGTCGATATGTTATTGTCTTTTAGCATTAAAAAAGATTCTTAAGTTCGCCTGTTAGGGAATAAAAATGATGGATTTAACTGCTAATCTTACACCGCTAAGGACAGAAATCTTTGGAAAGTTTATTAAAGTTTTAATAAGCAAACCTCGTCATTCCCACCGTGTTTCTCGATCAGAGTACACTAAATCGTTCAGGTACTTTAAAGCCGAACTGTTAGCTAACCATTATTCTCAAATCCACTCCGGTAATACAAATGTACTACCTAAACAAAGCATGTCCTAAATCCACTCTACTACTTTTTATGCATAAATCACATTCTACATCGGGCAAACTTAACGCCATATACTAACAAATATTATAAAAAAATCCTAATGGAATATCCGTGCCGACGAACCACGGTATTCTCGGTTGTCATACTCGAATATCTATACAAGAAATTTCTATATAGCAATCTGTAGATTACGCACTGGGACAAATATGTTGCCTGCTTTTCTATATAAAATCCGTTGGATTGATTTTCTGTACTCATCCAAGGGACGTAGATAAAGTGGCTGATATGGATCACATGTTCTTAGAATGTGTTCTTATTACACTTCGCACATTTCTGATCTCCATCGAGCGTTATTATTACTGAATATCCCGTGTCCATATAGTATGAATTATATCCTTTCACTATCGATTACATATCATGCAATCTATGATTTTATAAGAAGTAGGATATTGGTATAGTCATATCATAACAGACAGTTGAGATTAATAAGTGAAAGAAACGGACAATATGTAGGTGGAATTTCAGTTTAAAGCCAAAAAAAAAAAAAAAAAAAAACTTAACGACGTTAACTCCTAGATACACCGCATCTTAAAACCACTTAGCCTAAAACAATGTATACTGATTTTGATAACATTCTTAATGAAATTTTTAAAAAATCTTCCACTGATAGGCGTAACTGTGAAGTAACTTTTTTAGTAAACGCTATGTTCAAATTTGCCTATAATTGTTTGTTTTTTTTATATATATATATTTTTTTTTTTTTAAATGGGCTCGGTGTTAACACTGACCCAACTACATGGACTTAGATCACCTACTCAGATTCTGAGGCGATCGGAGATAGAAAGTATAAAGGAAAGAAGGAGGGGAATAACGGCTGGAGATGGGAAGGAAAGGATAAAGGAAGCATCGAAAGGGGTAGGAAGATCCAACGCCAAAAGTTCGGCGTATAGATGAGAGCACTCAGGAAAAAGAACAGGGCATTCAAAAAGGATATGGTTGGGGTCGCATATAAAGGAAGGATCAGTTGAGTGGAGAGGGCAAATAATCGTTAACATCCATTTCATTAGAAACTTGTTAGCAGTTTAAGTGCTAGAGAATATACAAAAAAAAAAAAAATTAATAAAATAAAGACGGTAAAGTAATTAAGATAACATACACGATAGATAATACATTTATTTTCTCATTATATAATTATCAATTTTTTTTATAAATTCATTATTAAAATGATATATTCTTTACATATATTTATTTAACCGGTACATTTACTTTTAATTTGTAATTTAACAGGTATAATTAAAAGACTACATGGGTAAGTTTTTACGCTCACCAGTTCATTCTGCTCCTTTATAGTAGTTCATATTGATCTGTACGGTGTCGCTACTTTATAGTTTGTTTCTAGTTTACTCGATTGACGTATAATTGTCGATGAATTTATTTTATCTTACTGAGAATTAAAAATAAAAATACGAAATTATAACTTGAAATTTAAAAATTGTAATGTTGGTTTTTTTTTATTCTAGTGAAAATATGTATTTGTGGTTTATTTTGTTCTTCTTCTTTTTATTTAAAATTACACAATCCATATAAATATTTTGATTCACTGATTGCCACTTGAATTAAAGAGAAAAAAAAATAATAATACTGGTTGCCATCTGTTACTGTTGTGTAACTGTGTTATTCCTCTCATTTGCATTTCTTGTTCCTAACCGAAGTTCCAAAACCTTAACATCTCCGCAAAAATGTAACTAACTGATTAAGGTATGTCAAGTTCGTCTATTCAATAACCCTGCTTTTTAAAAAACGGCTATATTTCATGTATCATTTTGATGTTAGTTTTCAAATTATTAGCTCTTTACGTTATTTTGATTTTTTTTGCGCCATGTTCATTTTTGGTCGTAATTTTAGTTCGTTCATTTTTGCCGTTACTTATAGTTTTTTGTATTAGAGTTCGCACACTATGAATAACAGCAAAAATGAGCGAATTAAAATCCAAAAATGAACTGGTAAGAATAATGTAACCGCTTACCGATTCCCCTTTTCGATGTTTAGTGTTTAAATATGCGTTATTTGTTTCGCGCGGTATTTTATTGTTAGCGCACGGTGTAAATATAATGGCAATTAGTAAAGGAATTATAATATAATGACTGGTTGTCACGCTAGACTTGTTAATTGAAATTCTATTAATAATCGTCGATTTAAAAATTTAACATAATAATATTACGATTTTATCATATTCAGATGTCCTTTGAGCGATGATAATTCGCCGCGTGAACTGTGTATGATGTCATATGTACTTTTTAAGTTGCTTTTTATTTACAAGATTGTTAAAAAAAAAAAAAAAAAAAAATTATTGTTTGTACCAAATTTCTGTATCATTGCAAATTCAATGAGATTAGTTTGCAAGTACAAAGTCGAGAAAAATATACGTGCTTAATACGCGCGTTGTGTTAATATTTTAGACTTATCCACAGCTGTTATATATGAAAACAGTTTAAAAATTAACAAAAATAAAATGGCCACAAATATTCTTTTTTTTCCCCGTGTGTGTGTGTGGGTACTTCATATGCAGCGCTGGCTTTCTTTAAAATTACCCTTAACTTCGATTAAGTTTTTTAATCATGGTACACGACTAAATCACAGATTTAAGATGTTAATCAAATTTGGATTTTTATTAAAATTGTCCCGGTAGAAATAGGGCTAAGCAAATGAAAAAGAAAAAGAAAGAGAGAAACCGCTTAATATAGTGTATTCACCGTGTGTACAAGTAACAAAATCGCAATATCAGGGGATTAATCCTTTTACTCGGAAGTATACCCTCGTTGTTAATAATCGGTGATAATACTGTAGTCGCAGGTAAATTTCTCTTTGACTACTGCGCTTGCTCTGTGCACCTCTGATGAGTTTTCAATTCTCAAAATTTGCATTTGCCTCTGATGAAATATGTTAATTAATGCTAATATTTCAGTAAAAGATAACAACTTCTCTTTGTCATATCAAGTTTCGAGAATTTAAAAGAAGAAAAAATTAACCAGAATTCTGTAAAAATGTTACACAGTGAAGTCATAGTTTTTTTTGTTGTTTTTTTTTTATATGATTAAATTATTCGTATTCAACAATGAATCAGGGTGTCTCCATTTCGTTATCGAATAAAAAAATAGCCGAATTACTGATAATGTTACGGACGTAATAAAAACGCAACAAAACGTGATAAGTAATTTTCGGACTTGCCCGATGGTGAAACAAGTATTCAATTTGGATCATGATTAATCTTCAGATTGTTAAGACGCGGACTAAAAAGTTTAATCATCGATAAGCGGACAAAAACTTTTGACGGGAATACGTTTATATTAAGTAGGCTCTCTTTGTAAAAAATAAGGTTATGATTTATACCCTTATACCGTTTGGTGAATATTCCGATCATTGGAATTGTGTAATTTCTCGGAATTGGCGCTTTGTGCCTAGGAAAATTCCTATCCTGTCCCTTATTTCTATCCGTCTTAGTTCATTTTGGCCGTATACAATTTCCTTTAATAGTCTGCCTTATTTCTCCTTTAACTTCAGCGATCTCTGCCCTCCTCCCGGAGTATTTATTTTGCCTACACTTGCAAAATCTCTCCCTCCAGTTGTAATTAAACAGGAATTCCATAGTATTGTCAATTCTCTCTTTCCTTCTCATGTAAACACTTTCATTGATGGTTCTAAGGAGCCTGATGGTATTGGTGCCTCTTTTATTCTTCCAAATTATAACTTCTCTGAATCCTTCTGTCTTTTTTTTTTTTTTTTTTCCGGTGTCGAAAATTCAACCCATCGACAATCCTTCTGTCTTCCTTCTTTCTGTTCCATATTTACAGCCGAGCTGGTGGCTATTTTACGTTCCATCATTTTTATCTCCTCCGATCGTCTTTCTTCACAGTTTCTGATCATTTCCGATTCCATGAGTGCTCTTCAAGCCATCTCCTCTCCTCTCCCTAATCATTCCTGTGATTTTACTATTCTCCGCATTAGTTCTCTCATTTGTACTCTTCTCTCCATGGGATCCATATTGACTTGCTGTGGGTTCCTGGGAATTCTGGCATCTCTGGTAATGAGATGGCTGATTCTTTGGCTCGGGTTGCTGCTTCTTCTTTATTCTTCTTCAAAAAAATCCCATCCTCTAATTTCTTGCCGCTGTGTAAATATTTCCATCTCAGATTTTGGTCGGATATGTGTACCCTTCCTCCTTTTCTAATTGTCACTCTCTTTTTATCTGTCCGTTCAGCCTAATCTTCCTCCAAATCCTTGGTTCCTTCTGTTTCCTTCACTTCATCGTTCTGTTGTTGTCGCCATTGTGTGTTTGCGCTTTAACTATTCCTTGCTGCCTTCATCCCGCGTTCGCTAATCATTAGCCTCTACCTCGTGTTGTCCTCTCCATTTAAATGATGCGATTGTTTGTGACGCCGATCACGTGTTTATTAAATGTTCATATCTTTCGATGGAGCGTTCGACTCTGTACTCCCATTTGCTTTTCCTGCTTCTTTTTGTGCCCGTTATATCATGTCTTTTCCTTCTACACTTATTATCCCCCTCCTATTGTTTAATTCTTATTAACGATATCTGATCGTCTCACTATATAACTTTCGTTTTCCTCTAATTGTTTTTGGGTGAAGGTCCTTGGTTGACGAGTCCAATCTTATTCCCCTTTTTTTTTATAGGGCAAAAAAAGGGGTGAATGTGTAAACTTTTGTTTACATCGCGCGTCTTTCTGGTGATCAATTATTCCCGAAAACTTCCTAAATCAAATATTTATTATAAATACATATATGTATATTTTAGTTATTTGCTGGCCAATTTTGCAACGTTTGTTAATTATTAATAAGCATGGCGCGCAAAATCAATAATTCTAAATTTTTGAACGATATTAAAGCTCTAATATTTTTAAATCTCTCTTTCTCGCTCACGAATTTCATTTCACTCTGCAGAACATTTTAGTTTCAAAAATATCCGCAACAAATGACACCGTACACTTTTTTCTTTCTTTTTTTAAATATAAACTTAATTGCTAAATTGCGCCTAGCTGGTAATAGCTATTTGGAAATTTTAGTGATGGATAGTAGCATCCTATCCAGCGATAGGTGCTAAAATAGTTTTATTAAACTTCTCTGTTAAAGTTCATCGGCTTGATTCTAGCAAGCCGCCGAATTTCCAATGAATTGTCCAACAACCCGATTGCCAGGTAGTAGTAGTTCAGGTGTATCCCATGTTAGACTTTGATCGAAATATACTAAACCACAAGGTATTTTACATCTGTGCGGTGCGGAATTGCAACAACACCATTAAGGATTATATCTTCCGTTGGTATAATTCTTCTGTTTGTAAAAATAACTCGCGTTGTTTTATTTTCATTGGTTTTACTCGTCTTCCACAAACTAAGCCACGATGAAAGTTCGGTGACTGCTGTTTCAATGGTGTTGCGCGCTTTAAATGGATATACATCTGAGCATAAAATCGCGGTGTCATCAACGAACGACGCTAACTGCACATTGGAGGGCGTAGGAATACCTGACACGTGTAAATGAGATAGAGTAGTGGCCCTAACACGCTTCCCTGTGGAACGCCTGCTTTTACAGCGGGTATATATATATATATATATATATATATATATATATATATGTGTGTGTGTGTGTGTGTGTGTGTGTGTGTGTGTGTGTGTGTGTGTGTGTGTATCAGATGAGTCGTCCCCATACTTCACATAGAAGTGTCTAAATCTCATACCTTTGAGAAGGCGTTGGGAATTTTGAAGTTAAGGTTTATAATGTATACCAAGTCCAACGGCATTAACGACAATAGGAGAGCCGGTTCCTTTTAAGACCTGGGAAAAATAATGCAACTAAATGTCTCATAAAACCAGAAGGTTTACGTGCCTCGGAATGCTTAGCACTAAATACGGCTAAAAAAGGTTACAAGAAATAGAAAAGAAGGAAGGGAAAATCGTTAGAAGAATACTAGGATTTAAACAGGAAGATGGAATTTGTAAGCTAAGGAGCAATAAAGAAGTTTACGGAAATATTGAAAGAATACGAGAGATGCTCTACCGGAAAGAAGAGTCGAATTATATGCTGATTTAAGAGAAGAACAGACGAAAGTAGGCTAACAAAAAATATATTTAACAATATTTTGATAAAAATCCAAACACAACAATTAACTGGTTTCGAGAAGTGACAATATTACTGGAATAATCGGAATAGAGGAAGAGGAAATCATGGATAGAAGTATATTCCGAAGAAGAAGAAAGATAGGACAATTTCAAACATGCAAAGATAAAAAGAGGACCGAAGCGACAAATGTGGAAAAAAAATTAAACATCGAGAATTAATGAAGAAATACCGGAGGGAGCGAAAGAAGAAATGATATGAGATATGTTTTATTTAATGAGGTCCATAGCTGGCCGAAATTGATAAAGAAAAATGTAATAATAATAATAATAAGAATAATAAGAATAATAATACGAATATAATCATTTTACGGCCACGGTAATTATGGCACCCTCGAGGGTGTAACTAAATGATAATGTTTCATTTGGGACATTCGTAGTGGGAATAAAAGCTAATACCGTTTCATTTGGGACATCCCTGATGGGAATCTAAACTAAATGATACCGTTTCATTGTCTAAGAAACATTCCGCTTAATTTTACCGAAAAGCGAAAGTACAAATTTTAATCGCGATTTAATCATAGTTAATTAAATTCCGTTTTATTTAATTTTATTTGCAGGAAGTGAATACTCTGTTCATTGTCAACTTTGGAGAATTGGAGACTACGTTATCGCATATTTTGGATGGTGAGTACGATGGAACTATTTGTACTATTATAATATACGTATCACATTACAAGTAAAGATTTAATCAATTTTGATATTCGAAAGCAATATGCTGTAGAATGAGAGAAATCTCTCCGTAAACTAGCTATTAATCAGCATCGGTGTTTCTTAAATTAAATTTATACGTAATAATACACGTTTTTATTTTGAATTATATTCTTAGGGAAAATGATGTAATAATCTATGAAAATTTTAGGTATTTTCTCGTATTTTTGCGTGATTGTTAAGAAATCAAGCAAAAACGCGTTCGTTATTTCGAGACATTTATGTGGGAGTCATTTCGTAGCGAAAAGGATGAGATACATTACTGCTGGGGGGGGGGGGGCACTTGAAGGAGTAACTTCCGAAATCCCATGATACTCCTCCGGTTCGTTGGGGGGGTAACTGATCACTTTAACTATACTATCTAGGGGATGTTACAACTTGAAATGTATATTTTAAAATCACTCATTGCCCCCCGAAACACTTATTATGCAGAATAATTTATCAGCGTAGGAGGAGGATAACTTGTTTGGATCTTTTATATTTGAAGTATTTTTTCCGGTGTACGAATTTTTTTCTCGTTATTTTGGAATTAACAACAAAAACGGAAAAAAACTTAGACAAAAAAAAATAAAACATTTTACATGGGCGCCATCTTATTCATGAAATCGAATCTAAATAAATCGAAATCAGAGAAATAAATCGAAACAAAAATCATTAATATATTCCCCCTGAATTTATGTGGAATTCTCCTTGCGGTGATCGAAGGATCCGAACATTTCCTTTCTTACCACATTTTCCGAAATTTTATAATTTTTTATTTTATCTATTTTAATACATATGGAGTATGTACAGCGTGTAGTATGTACATTACACTAATAAGCGAAAGGCACACACAAAATTTTTCGAAAGAAAATACAAAGGAAAAATTATTAGGTGCAACACCAAGACAGCGCTCAGTTGCCAACGAGATTTAATTATAGCGAAACTGCTTGAAGAGCGTACTGAAACTTCGACCAAGACAATCTGGAAAGTTGAGGAAAATTATATGGCAAGCACGCAAGAAACTTGTGGCGTTTCATATCCTAGGTGAAGCTTTTTAGTTGGTGCTTTATAGCGACATGTCACATGACGTTTATATTCGTACAAGACAGCAAGCGGAACAAAGAAATGCAGAGTGTATATATATATATACATATATATGTATGTATGTATTCATTATACGAAAAGGTAAAACGGACCAAAAAATTGCGTTTTACCCGGACAGAGTTGATATTTCAAATACAGAGAGGTTCGTAAAATATTAAATTTTTCTGTTTCTCTATTTTTTCTCTTGATTCGCGTCTTCTTTCTGTATTTCTTTGCTCCTTGCTGCTCTTTAACGAAACAAATCACGTACATAATTAAAAACTTAATGTTTCCTTTAAAAGTGCTATACTGGCCAAGACTGTATTACATTTTTATTTTCTACTTTTACTGGGAACTACTTTTGCCACCTGCCCCCAATTTCTGCTGGGGTTAATCTGTAGCTCAATTACTGAAATTTGTATATTCGTTAATTCCTCCATTCGCGAAGTTCGTGTCTAATTTCAAAGGCGGATAATGATGCGATGGAAGTTCTCCCGCTGAATGTGCACAGACCAAATTCAGCGTTAAAGAATGAAAATGTCTTCCCGACAACAAACTTCTTTTAATGAGCTTTGTAACGATTTCGTTCGTGTGGGTAGTACACCGTGAAAGTGAAGAGAAGCTTGTATTATATCAAACTCAGCATGCCTGCTCTGCACACAGTGGGGCCGCTGTCGGCTGATGATAAAAATGCTCTACCAGGAAGAGACGGCAGAATTATCGACAGAAGTTGAAGTGAAGAATGTTGAAGAGAAATCATCGTCCATCTGCAGTCATTTGTCACGGAAGATGGAAAATTCCAAATCAAGACAGTCCCAATTCCGTAACAAAAAAATATTCCTAGTTAAAATAACATTCTCATATCTAAGAGGTACAATGTCGCTGGTGATGAATGCCCAAAAAAAAAAAACATAGAACCTGAAATTGATGAGAGTAGCCGCTGTGATGATGATATATTTTAATTTATTTTATGTTTATCGTTCGCTTTTTAAGTTGGATTGACGAAAAAATAATATTAAATTCGAATTCAGCGACTCAAAAAACGTGAATGCGTTCAGTTTTTAACTTCATTAAGTAAAAATTTTCGTTTTGATCTCCAAAAATCGCATTTCATATACATATATGGATTTTCGATCATAATAACGCTCTTTTAATGCTGAAATACGTTTAAAATTTAAAGAGGTACCAAAAAAAAAAAAAAACAGTGACGCTTTCAAAATGGAAACAAACGCGGTATCGAATTATTTCAGAAGAATGTGCTTAATTACGACCGATACAGAAACTACGGAAGAAATTGCACAAGACATAAACAATTTTTTTACTCTTGCGAGCGTCAGGAAAGTAAATTATGGCAAAAGCAGTGAGAATATTTATAAGAAAGATGCGAAATGATATTATTATTATAAAAAAATCACAGTTTTGAGAATGAACAAGAAAAGTAATAAATGCTGTAGCTCCGATACCATTACACCCATATTGTACCCCCCCAAAAAAAATGATTAGGAAGCACAAGAAGGTCTCTGCATCAGATACAATAATAACGAAAGTGACAATGTCACATTTATCACTGAATTGGATGTGTTTTTTTGTTTTTTTTTTTTTTTGTTTTTTTTTAGAAATTCACTAAAAAACAGGATACATGTTATTCTATTGTGCCTATTAAAAATCCTAAAAAAGATAGGAGACCTAACACAGTGGAAGCAGGATGGCCACTTCCTGAAAAACCGGGAAAAGTCAAGGAATTTGAAGAATGCTCAGAAATACTTGCATTATGTATTACATAACTCTCTCTCTCTATGTATATACACGAATGTGGATCATAAATATTTTCTGACGTCTTACTATTGATATAGTTTCTTTTTTTCTTTTTTTTTTTTTATCGTGCAATATTTTTTCTTCAAAAATGTTTTTGTTCAATTATACGCAACATAGCGCTCTGATATTTTAATGTTGATTTTTGAACTTATTTCACATTGGATACCTCACGAATACGTTATTATATAACTGAGAAATTATGTACTTTCTTTTTTTTCTTCTCCGTGCCTATATGTATATATATATTTAAGAAGTTCTTATGATTTAATAAATCTCTGGTAAAATCACCAAAAAAATTATCAAGTTATCTTTATTATTTAATTTTTTCAGGAACTGGCTGTTCCTTTTTTTATAAATTCACCAACGGTTCTTACTTGGCAATCGATATATTACAATTAACTGTGCACTGAATTGTTACTGTTAATATATCATCTGTCATCACGAGATCATCCGTAATTCTCCTATTATAACAACTATTTTTAGTTGGCTTTGAATTTTTTATTTGCCTTCATTATATCACGATAATAATCAGGATTCTGTAAAACCCGCTCTACATTACGTAAAATTAAGTTCATGTTTGTTTTTTATGTTTACCCAAACTCTTACTGTTTTTACTGAAATGTTGTATTAGCGAAATATTTAAAAGATAACGTAATTAGATTCATGCTTGTTGTCAATTAAATATATTACAGTAACTAGGGAAGGCTGAAGTTCTAATATTGTACATTTTATAACTTATTTTAATAGTGCGAATTTCATTATTTAATTAGTGAGTCGTTTGTTTCGCTACAGACAAAGGCAATATAATTCCTCAAAAAAACGAATCCCGGACAACTGACTACTGGTAAATACATAGTACGGGAGCCCCGATACGACCTAACTGCGATAAAAGCGAAAAAACGAACGGATAACAAAAGAAATAAACACAATTCCAAAATATCGGCTGAAAATGTGTGTAAATTATTCGCGTTAAACGAGAAAACGGAAAGTTTGGGATACAGAGTAAAAAGAAAAACTCCGAAGGATAACAACAACTGTGATAAAAATTCAGTATCGCATTGCGGAACGAAAGCCGACGAAAGCTCCGTATGCAAACTGCTGCTTGCAAATGACTATTTAATTTAAATTTCAAAATAAAAACTGAGAAAAACAAATAAAAAAACGAATTCGTACGATTAACAGTAACTCCTCCATCAGTGAGCGCGTAGAGCGCTAAATTAGGACTCGTTAACCAGCTCTACAACTGATGTAATCGTTTTGTTATAGTACCGTCTGCGAGAACCGTCGCAGTTCGAACGCGAGACCATTTGAGTCTGGATACACTTCCACGATATATTTCCGGCGGCTTGTTGACTTAATTAGATTGTCTTTTAATCTTTTAATAGTACGATGTCATTTAAAGTGTTAACTTTGGCGTTTGTCATTTATCTTTGGTCTGAAGTTAAAGTAATCCCGATTCCCAGCTGATCAAACGGTACTATGAATCCGAAGAAAGTGGACCCCGAGCTATGTTCTAGTTGTAGAATCCACTTCAAAGGGCGCCGAAAGCGAATCACCAATATGCAGAGGTGGTCAAGTGTAATTATCTCGATATCGTCATTATTTATTTTATACGTCAACGGTCTTCTAGAGTTAAAGCAATTTGAAATTGTGTACTTGTTGCTTCTTTAACGAACAAGATGGTATTTAACATGTTTAAACTTCCCAGCAGAATTTGCTAAAGTGCGATGGTCTAAGAGCCTGCGAATATTATCAATTAATGCATATCGGGTAACATCTGGGGGCAACTGAAGGAATTACCGTTTCCGACGAATTACGAGTATCAGAATAAATGTAGGATGGCACGCGCAAGAGGAAAAACATGTCAGACCATATACTTTGTAACTAACCTTTAACCAACATGCGACGGCTTTAAAGTATCCGATCTGCGGAAAAAGTCGATTAGGTGTAATGCAAGCCCCTGCTGAAAGTTGAGCCATCAGTTGAATTTTCAGTCCTGAATGGCAGAGTATAACTGAGGAACAACATTTTTACCACATTCGTGAAGTTGCTAAGAAAATGGTACTGCGCGCGTAAGTACTCTGCCGAAAATTTTTCGCTAGTACGGTAGAATTTAGAGTGTAAATAGAATTGTTTTACTAATGATGGTTGGGACGAGTAATTTGCGTGGATGGATCTTTTCGTAAATTCGCTTCTTAAAGCTGACCTCCAACCGTAATAACTTGATCGACTCTAGAAAAAAACATTAACGTGATTTTAAAGGGTTGCACTTTCCTACGAGAGACTGTCTTAACTTTTTCCCGCAGGAAAGTTCGCTACCTGAACAATTCGGATGATAGTTATACAGGGCACGCAGTTAACAACTTTTACAGTTACAGACAATGATTCGGGTACTCATATATAGAATAGTCAGTCAGTGGTACATAACGATGAAAAAAAAAAAAAAACCGAATCATCCGAAATTCTAGCATCGACAGCCTATCACAAAAACAAGTTTAATCACGGATTTTCTCTATTTAACGAACTGTGTCAACAGAAAATAGGAAACCAAGGTTCGAATAAAAAAAAAAAAAAAAACGGTAGAACCATCAACAAACCACCTGGAACTTAAGTAATGACCGAGAATAAATACCGCGCGATACAAGATTAGCCAGATTTTCCCTAGTGTCGTGCATACTTCAATACATAATTGACCAAACAAACGCTTTCCGTTCCTTGGCTAGTTTTGCGCTTAGAGGGAAAGTATACCACTTGCAAGGAGGAAAAAGTAAGGCTGGAATTTATCGGTATCGACGGGGATACCGGCGCAACTCTGCTTAATAACTTTGCTAGTAACGGTGCTGTTTGAAGTTTGAGCTTTCGTGTCGTAAGAGCTTTGATCGGGACTAATCACGTTTTCGTACAGATTAGGCGAGGATATATTTCACCGCTGCTGCTTGAATACAGTGTGCGTAAGCTAATACGCGAGCTCTGACGCATCGCAGAAGTCGATCGGTTTAGTGTACTAGCTTTACGTGCTATTATATCGTGAGCTGTAGGATAACAAAAACTGCAAAATGTTGCAGATCCTCCAGGTCTCGGTATAAACTACCACGATAACCCTAGCGGGTCCAATACATATACAATTTAAGATGGCGCCTAATACGTTTTGTTAAAACTACACACTGGATAAATCGTTGTCATTAGGGCTTGATTTGATGTGAAACTTATCCTATCCAGCTCAAACCCAAAACAGAAATATATATATTTCTCAGATTAATATTTAATTCAATTAGGATATCATCTGCGTCGATAGTCTTCAACAGATCAAAGGAATTTGATATTTCCTTAAAATAAATTTGGCTGATTTGAACGTCGTCGTCGTCGTCGCGTGAACACATCTTTCCGAAGCTGTTAGTAAAGATGATGCCCTCCTAGTTAGCCGATGGCCCGAATAAAAATTGCGACGAATTGCAAAAGGAGTTTCCTTTTTTCTTTAGAATCTGTTGAAAAATACTACGCGGCATTTGGTTAATAAATATGAGACTGGAACAGTCTCCTAAGTCACAGCATCTAATCACGATATTATTCGACAATGTGATTTTTCTTCTAACTATAATACTGTATAGCTTGAAGAGGTTGATGGTTAAGGTGGCCAAAGATTTGACGATAAATTTTCTGAATGTCAACAACAAACGCGAATCTGTCTGTACGAAAAAGGATTAGGATGTCAAGAAACATGAATAACCCCGGCTATGTTAAAAGGATGTCATTCAATTATTTAGATGTAAGAAAACTCGTCGACAAGCGTATAGCTTGACGAGGAAATGTATAAATATCAATAAATATCGATATATTTTCAAAAAAAAAAAAAATTCATTAACCGCGTTATAGATTTAGTACCAGCGTTAAGGACGACTCGTAGTTTAGATGAAGTACTATTAGAAGGAAGCAAAACTGCACGACGAGGAAGAAAATATTGCGCGATTTTCGCATGCAGCTTCAGATTATTCGGTATTCGTGAATGAATTTACTCTATATATGAAACCGTAGAAAAGGGATCCAAAGATCGCTCCTTGCTATTTAACCAGCTCTCAGAGTCCGACTAAAGAAATTACCCAGTTCAACCGATTCAACTCAATAGATGATGGATGAACCGCAAATTGGCCGGTTTCGCCGCAAATGTAAGTGCCCGTAACCATGTGTTCGCATTCATCGGCTTCCAATGTCAAGTTTTAGCCATATTTTTTCAACCTCCCAAAGTCCTCATAACTGTTCGTTATAATACTTTGGACAGTTAAAAACGTTCGGTGTTTCAGATAGTCGTGTTTTTCATTTATCTCATTTGTTACCCGAATCGGAGCTATCGAACAGCGCATGATTAGCAATAATCTCACGTTGCGTCCCCGGTGCAGTGACCAGAAATGCCGCCTGTACTACGAACAGTTACATTCGCCTGCGGAAATCTCACGGTTCATAGCTTCCAATAAGTGCGACCGTTTTTGATTCCACTAATACTAAAACTAGTTAATTATTAACGAAATAACAACTCGCCAATCTCTCACTACATTTACGAAATGCAAAATATCTCCTTCGCCGATAAATTAAAATTATTTCAATCTCTCTTATTATAACCTTTCAGCGCGCCGAACAGGGTAATAATACATATTTTCCGCCCTACCGCAGACCGAATTAAAAGATTATTTACTGACTTTGAAGGAAAAGGGGTTGAAGGTGCACGGAACATTACCGGCGCATCAAAAATACACTTGAACTGCCATATGATGATGATATTTTTATCTTCAGAAAGCGTAACCGATAGTTTTTTGTTATTGACACGTCATCGAGAGATTAAGACTAAAAAACTTTTCGTATAAACTACTATTTTCGAATGTCGACGATTCCGAATCTAGTCTCATTGGAGTACATTTAGCAAACACGACCTGCGGCAAAAATCGTTTCTGCTTATATCTTTGCTCCGCGTGAAGAATTCTTGCCTGCCGTCAGTTGCAGAAGACGACATGACTAGCTTGTTGTAATTTGCCCCCACCATCCGACATACTCATCGTTCGGTAACAGTTCACACGTTTTGCACCGCTCCAGGGTCATATGACTCCCTACGACCTTCTACGTTGCAAGCCCATCGCGAAAGGCTAGTCGCAGGATATACTCCGGCACTGGAGAAGAGCGCCGACGAGTGTTCCAAGGAAAAGTCGGTAAACCGTCTCTCTACTTGATAGCGGTCATCCCAACAGTTCCTCAGCTTTCGCTGCGTTAGCTAGGTGGACATCGACGACATGCTCCGCTGTTACTTGGACACCACATGCGCATGGCGGCATGTCGTCGTTGAGCCCGAACCTTGTCAAGTAACTTCCGAAGGGGCCGTGACCGCTAACCAGCCAAGTGAGATACTTGGTCGGCACCAGCGTGAATACCAAGTGCACTCATCAACTGGAAAGTTTTATTATTTCTTTCAAAAAAAAAGAAGAATATCATCTGTTTCAATCATCCGACATTGATCCCACGCTAGCTGTTTTATTATTCTCTACTTTGAATCAACCTGCGTTGATCCCACAAACATAGGTCTATTTTTTCCCCCTATGAGAAATAATAACGGACATACCAGAGATGCCACAGCGCTGCCGATAGAGTTACCATTAGCTGCTAACGACTAGTGTAGAATATTATGTTACCGTAATCCACACAGTATCACTAAATTTTAGAGCATGCTTCTATCTCCAACGTCAGCTCAACTAGATTTTCAGAAAGTTGAAAAACGTGATGATGAACGGGATCACTCGTCTGCTAACACAGAAATGAAGGAAATTCCGCACGCGTCCAAAAACCGATACCGATAAATTCAAGATAAACGGAAGTGATCTACTTCAGTCTATGAGCAATTACAGCCTTCCGGTAACAGCCAAGCAGTGCTGTTCATAACAGCGCTCCTACCGCGCTCAAGGAACTTTTCGAACGTGCGTCTTCGCGCTTGCCCTCGACTCATGAGCAGTTCATATCCTTCGTAGAAGCTACACTAAATTCTTCGCCAAGGGGGTTCCTAACTGCCTAATTTTGCATTAACAACTTATGCAACAAACCGTTTATCAAGGATCCTCAACTAATGACAAAGCTTACTAAGCTCAACAAGAAGGTTTCGAAACAACTCTTCAAACCATTAGTCTGCCGACGGCAGTTACCCGAACGCCAGCTTCACTGAGTTCATGTATCGCCTGATTATTATGTTTAAGCAAACCGTATATTTTTCAATCCTATCTAGTAATGCTATATAGTTCTCTAGCATTCGTTGCAACTTTCAAACGACAATTTTAATAAGTTCGACATCGCATCATAATGGAAGCAGCAGATGAAAGCACAGAGAAATTGCTGTTTGCAAATGGCTCTGTATAATTTAAATTTTAGAGATTAAGAAAAACAGTTATAGTAAAAATAACGAGTTTAGTATTAATTACTATAAACAAAGCTCGTTTTTTTCCTCTGGTTTCTCTTCAACGTAGATATTATTCGTCGCGGAAGGTAAATGTAATTAGATTTTAATGCGATCAAAGAAGATAGTTAAGAGATAGGATACAAGAGTGGATATAATAGAAGAGGAAGGAATATAGAGAAGTAAATCGCGGAGAAAGATGAACGTGTCGAAGGAAGGAAAGTTGAGAAAGCAAGGCGCAAGATTCAGTTTCTATTTAAAGCATAAACGCAGTATTAAAACATCCGTTTATGCTTACCCTTGATCAGTGATAACCGTTCTGTAACATATTTGTTTATTTATAACCGCGTTAAATATTCTTTAAACTGCACATTCGGATGATGATGCACCCCACCTGGTAAATAAATATGTACATTTGGATTGCTCAACTATTAATGATGATTGTTGTGTCTATACAATGCCTTTTGCCTTAAGGATAGCTTTTTGGTACAACTACCGTAGTATTTCAAAATTTATTGTATCGTACATTCTGCCATTGTCAGTACTTTTTCCCCCTTCTCCCCTCTCCATCGTTACCCCTCCCGCTGGGTTAGCCTAGTTTGTTTAATTCATCGATCTTCTGTTCGTTTCTCGGGCGCAAAAACATTCCCTCTCTTTTTGTCCATCGTGTTTAA
Organism: Icerya purchasi; assembly: GCA_039619475.1. Classification (NCBI taxonomy): domain Eukaryota; kingdom Metazoa; phylum Arthropoda; class Insecta; order Hemiptera; family Monophlebidae; genus Icerya; species Icerya purchasi. The sequence goes on from CM077115.1 coordinate 453,274,982, forward strand.
TTCATCGTTCTGGTTTTTTGAACTGGTTTTTGTAATACCTTAATTCCTGACTTTCTCGTTGATACTTTCAGCGAGTTCCTGTTACTATTAAGTTTTGTAAGGAAAAATTCGAGATTACGAAGTTTGCGAAAGGTGCGACATTGCGAGACAGCAAAAGAGTGAGCGATTTAAAAATAGTATTATGCAGCGAAGAGGACATTGAAGAGTTTGATCAGGGTAAATGCATGTGAAACTCTTTATTTTTAAAGTGGAAGTTTCTCGAGGAGAAGGGGAAGGGATTTCCTAGATATTATGCTTGACAACTTTTTGTCTTACCTTTTCCGGGCAAGATCAGTCGTATTTACCAGTTACAGCAAAAACAAAAAGTTTTTAACCGCTACAGTCAGAAACAGAGTCTTTAGAACAACAGTTAAAACAGACATTAAAGCGGAACTAGGACACACAGTGACTAGTAGTGTGATCGAAGAGAAGACACTTGAATACTGCCGAAATCGCGAGAAACGAGAAATCGTAAGTTTAAACATAAAAAAATTAATTACCGCAGAGAAGCGTGAAGGAATTTAAATGTTGTTACCACCTTCGGGGGAAAAAAGCGATAAATTCGACTTCTAGAGAATTCAATGGCTTCGGCAAAATCGTCTTCTAAAACAGACGGACGGATATCGAAGATACTACCGCTCATTCTTTCGAATTACAAGTCTTCGTGATGTGTTCAATGGGGAAATCCTTCCTCTGTTTCGCAACATCGCATTAAGCCATTTATTGAATGACAGCGGCTGAGCTACAGTGTACTTAAATTAATCAAATAAAGAATAATGAATAATTGCAGACATAAATCGAAATATGTTTAAAAAAGTGTGAAAAGAAAAGCGCAATGTAAATGTTTTAAAGACGAGCGTAGTTTGTGATCTTGGAGTTTTCTTTGAGGGGAGACTTAAATATCAGAATTTATTTAATGTTTATTATTTATCTTTATTATTTACCTTTATTATTTACCTTTATAATTATTCATTATTTTCCGTGTAAATATGCATTAAAGTTCAGATGATAAGTGAATATGTTTTCGAATATAGTCGCAAGAGATTTCCGAATTTTCAGTCTAGAAGTGTTCTTTCCTCAAATGAAATATCAGATTTTTACGCTCTCGATAGTTATCCCTAACTGTTGTTCCCCTCCTATTCTTGTCCTAAGCACGTTTTCCCCGTTTTTAGACTGCTCTATGTGTAAATTCGATAACTGAAATAATTAATGTCAAAAAAAAAAAAAAAAAGAACATTATTCGCGAGTTTCATCAGATGTTAAAAATTGTGTATCTTTGTCGCCGCTAGTCGAAACAACTGCGGTCGATATTTATTAAATAACGGATGAAACATTTTTGAGTATTTTTTTATTTCGTTAATTTTAATGCGACGCAAAATTTATAAAAATAAATTAACGGATTATATAGTGTAAAATTTACAAATGAAATACCTGAACGCGAATATGTTATTTTCAGCGAGCGGAAAAATTGTTTTGAATCAGCTGGGACAAGTTTCGAAGGCGACTGCGTTACTCAATTTGACAACAATCATCGATGGACTATCTGTCATTCAAACTGATCTACAAAATGTTGATATGCTGACGAGAACGCTACAGAATAACGCTTTGCAGCTTGCTCAAGGTAGAAAAGATAAAAATTTTTTAATGGAATTTTTCCTTCAAAACGATCATTTAATAATAATAATAATAATCGATGTGTACGCAATTTTTCGTTAAATATTGTATGTTCTTCTTCCACATTATAGCGAATATTTTTGAGAATATTATCGAGTAAAATTGCTTTTATGTATTAATATATATATATATATATATATCAATCAATTTAAATATGCTTCGTGTCTTGATAGCAAACGCTCTGAACGACGACCTCAGATTAAACCACTATCCTTTTAAATTTGAGAATGAGAACGTAAAAATTAAGATGTATTCCTTAGAGGTGATAGTACAGCGGCGGAATAACGGATAGGACGCGCGTCTAAATTGCTACAAATAAACTAAACCAACATTAATTAAACTCAATTACGCTCACGATATTTTAAACTACACTCCGTGTATTCAAACAATTTCACTTTTAAAATTACCGACTTACTTTTATTCAAATTTTATTTTAAGATTGCCGAAATTTAGTTTTTTTCTTCTATTTATTACGTGTTGGATGCCCTGCGTTAGAATTTTAGCGATAAGGTTAAGTTTACCGCTAAATTAGATTAGTTAATTCCATTATTCCGTTTGTTTTCGTTAAGAAAAGGGAAAAGAAATTGGTAAAGTGGACGTCTGTTAATTCTAATATAGTTTAAGGCTCGGCGCAGCCTAACAATTGACTCCCGCATTAACGGTTGACAGGCCCAAAAAAAAAGAAATAAAAAAAAAAGAAAAGAAAGACTCTTGCATTTGTTCAAGGAAAGGGAGAAAATACAACAGGGTCGGTCAAGCATGACACGTTTCAGCTCTGAGCATTGATAATGATAAAATGTTTTTTATTTACATAATGTACTAGATTCAAAACAAACATGTACCACTCTAAATTTTCTCTGTAAACTTATATGAGTGCTTAAAAATGTTTGTGTCGCTATTGTTTTTTCCCCAAATATTTTAAAATCCGAGAGAATCTTCATTAAGCAACAATCGATATATGTTACCTCCAAATTTGACTATTTTATTAAATTGTAATAGAAAAAATAAATAAATTAAGGATATTCGTGATAATATGACGAGTTTGATTTCTTTTAAAATTAAAATTAAAAAAAACATATATATATGAGCGCTAGGGATGTTACGAATGTTATATTTTCGATATTCGCGAATGCGAATGTTTGGGAAAGTCATTAAAACAGATTATTTTATTTAATCATTTTTATTAATAATTACATTAATACAACAGTACTAATAATTCGAAGCATAGAAAAGATCTATTATAGAATCGATATTGTATTATATTTAGTTTTGCTTTAATAATCAAATTTTAAAAGTGGCAAATTATATTTTATAAATAGTAATTTAGCTGCCTTTTCTCCCATGAGGCGATTTTTCTGAATGGCTCGTATACAAGGCCAGCTGCACTAAATAATTTCTCACTCGGAGGAGCGTTGAGCTACTTGCGAGCAAGATCTGGCAACTTGTGTCGTATTTCAATTTGGTTTTTCACCACTCCCCAGACATCGAGGGAGGCTCGTTTTTCTTTGAGATGATATACCTTCAATTGTACTTTCAGTTTCATGTTCTTGTGTGTCTCTACTACCCGCAGATTCTAAATCGGAGGAGCCTTTGTCTTCGTGTTTGAGGACTCCAGAATTCCGGCTAGATTGCTAGTGAGACTTTTAGCAGAACAATCAGAATTTGTTGAAGGCTTATCGATATTATGCGTTGATTAGTACCAGACGTTGGAGATGAAGAATCCCGATTTCGATTAAGCAGTTTTAATGCGCTTGCAACGACATCAGCATTTACTCTGTCCTTCTTTACAATATCATTAAAGAATTTTTATGCTTGTATCGTGGTTCCGTAAACGTCGAAATTGTAAAGTAAGGAATTCTCGTAAGAATGTGTAACGACTTGCTTGATGCGAATGTTAAAACTAATACGAATTATTCGTATATGCGGACATTCGTAACATCGCTAATGTGAGCGACGGATGCGATCGTATATGATCAAAACGGGGTAGATAACAAAAGAAATTCAAAGAACATATCGCTAAAAATAAACACGCTCTAAATACGAATAAAAAATTACACGATCAAATTAGGAATTTGTATTAGAACCAAATTTAATATTCATTTGTGTTTCGTTTCAAATGGAGGGTCTCTTGGAGTTGCGGCCGTTTTAAAAAAAGAACACTAAAGGAAATAAAACATTTTTTTTAACGGGGAAGGGGGGGGGTATAATGCATTTGACGCCGATTATTGATATCAGCCATCGCCATTTACTGTTTATTACTAATAGAACTCACAAGATAACCTCACAAAATTGTGTGTTCTATCACACTGCAGTCGTTATTTCTTAGCGTAGTGTTGTAAAACAGGTGTAACACTTTTCGGCTCTGTTTAAATTATCTGCTTTTAAGTTACTTCAGTTTCAGGCTGTCGTCTTATTTAGTAAAAAAAAAATATTAAACATTCTATTGTTTCATATTTATATGTGAGAACACCCTGGATTCAACATAAAAAAAATAGAATCCAATATTTTTATTTATATTTATTGTTTACTAATGTCAAAAATAAATTAATTTTATATTTTTGAAAAGATATTAAAACTTATCCGGAATTGTCTTAGTATGAACGCTACTCTTGTTGCACGTGTGATCAAAAAACATATAAATATAATATAGTAGTAGCAGGCTCCTGTCCAGATTTTTTTTTTTGGAGGGGGGGGGGGGGTGAAAATTTTCTTCGCATATTTATTTTATAAATAAAAATACATTTTTCACTAATATTCATGCTATTAATAATTTCCGTCATTTTGATTTATATGTTAATAATTTACATAAATGAATTACCCCGTATATGAACATTAATAAAAATTACATATGTTATTGATTATACTCGTAATAAAAAGTTATTCCTTAAGATATTAATCTAGTACCTAAGCTATTTCAGTTCTCGGGGGGGGGGGTTAACCCCCAAAACCCACCCCGTGGACACGGCCTTGAGTAGTAGTGTGTCAGAAGAATAAAAATGATGTTGTGATAATACGAGTAGTGCATTTATTACATCAGCTTGTTGGAGCACACTCGAATTTTGAACTAAATGATATAGGGGCACTGTTTCCGCTAGATTATTTTCTCTAGCTGAGCGATATTCTAGCGCAGTGAATTTAATTACAAACCGGATTAATCGATAAATTTTCATAAAACAATTACATTTTTACATTTTATTTTGCTGTTTATACTTCTGTATTTGAATTTTAAAGGAAATAAAGTTTGGTTAGAGTATATTTATATGTGTGTTTCTCGTCAGTCATTAATCATTTTACTTTAAAAGTGTCAATCCATCTTATTATTATATCGGCAGTGTTATTACGCTGCACACATACGCAAGTTAGTACAATATTGTACATTGGAAAACAGTATTATGTGTTTAAAATATGTATATAGTGTGATTTTCTATTTGTCAGCATTATAATTTCCAAATATTGTAAAATACAGTAGAAATTGGTGTTATAACGACATACGAATTTGATAATTACATATATTGTTGTTGCAACAAGCCGGTAAAATTCTATAAAATTTACATGTTAAATTTCTACTACCGGTTAAAATGAGAGAAGGGTTATTATATCGTCGAATAATCATCTCAAAAACCAAAATTTATGTGTGCAGATTATGAAATTAATCTTTGTAACGACACATAGTTACGCAATATTAATTTTTTCAAAGATTTATGCAGATGAATTTAACAAACCAAAACTGAAGAAATAAAGTTCAATGGGTTGAATTTTCGACGCTCAAAAAAAAAAAAAAAAAAAAATTATGGAAACACGGAACAGATATTATATCGTAATTTTTTTTGATCTGCTTATTTTGTCAGTGTGACATGTAGAATGCTTATTATAAATATAACATTAATAAAAACCTGTGGGGTAAGACCATTGCAAAAAATACTATTAGAAAAGAAGACTACTATACTCGTATTTTATTAAATAATAAAAAATCGAAAAAGTACAAATTCCTTCGAAAGTAAAAAAAATCAAAAACACGCTAATTTAGGTTTTTTTTTTTTTTATTATCGTACTTTTATGCACGAAAAATATGTGTGCGTTTGTATTTTTGGCTAAAATTAAAATTTTTGCAAAAACGAATTAAAACATTTTAACGTAACACAATGTGCGAAGACAAAATACTTTAACTATGTTAGCAATTGAGAAATAAGTGTCCACAATAATATATTCCTCACTTTCTAATTTTTTAAGACATTGGTTCATTTATGTTTATTAATACTTTAGAGTGTAGAGGAACCCGAATCTCTCGGGGCATCTCCAAATTTCCTTATATCTTTTGATTTACTTTAAGCTGGATTGAGCGTGCTGTTTAAGCTTTTTTGGAAGTTGAGAAAATTAGTACCTTTGCATTTTCACAATGAAGGATTCATCGCAATAAAAAAGTTTAAACCAAATTAAATATGTGGTCAGGTTAAAAATGTAACAGATTACATATGTGTGTATATGTGCATGTATATATATATATATATATATATATATTAATTACTACGTAATTCTTAGGCTACCCTCCATTAGAAAAAATGTCCCAATTTTATGTAACGTTTGTTATATTTTATATGGTTTTTGTTATTGTTATTTAAAAAATGTTACAATTTTATGTAACGAAAAAATGTCTTAATTTTATATAATGAAAGTTAAATGTTAGGATAGGATTTTTTTGATTATGTTATTTTTTTTGTGTTGATGCCAGTAAGAATTACGTTGTAAATTTTGATCATTTTATACAAAGTACAGAAGTGAAAGAGACAGAAATGAAAGCAAGAGGGGTCAAGGCGTACAGCCCCTTATGAGGCCAAAATGGCCGAGTTTATATAAAAATATATATATATATTGTAAAGAATTCACTCTCTTCACAAGTCCCTGTTCCGGTAGTCATTTGTGACTGATCAGCTTCCGCGATGATAAAATAAAAATATAAAAACAAATAAAAGAAAGATTTCGGGCGCCAATGACACTTAACCCCGGTGTGTCATTACCGGAAACTCAATTCGTAGAGCTTTAGGCCTTCCTAAGGTTTAACGAAAAAAGAAAGTCTCCGCGGCGGAGATGTCACCGGGACCCACCCCGTGTCCAATAAGAAAGATTTCGACTTTAAACGCGTATATTTTCGCTAGGATTAAAAGAAATTATAATAAAATTGTTAACAGGATGATTTTGGCGTTCACCCGAGAAGTATACTTATGAACAAATTAACACATTGAAAATTTTTCTACGAGAACACCGCGTGCGGCAGAGCACGTACGATTTTCCAAACGACAACGCGACGAGTTGCTTGAGGCAAAAGAGCCTCGACGACGTTCAGCCTAAGACTCTGGCGAGAGACTAAAATGTGTCTGGCCAGGATCGCTCGATGTCCTCTTGCCTTTCGCTAAAACGACTAATTCTACACAAAAAATATTTATTATACAACACACCGCCGAAAAGATCTTTTTAGAAAGTTATAAGGTCGTTAATTTTTATTTAGCGGCGATTACCCTGACGGTATTCCTTTTCGGGTTTTTTGTCAAAAAAACTTCCGCCGGCTCAACATAGCTCGGTACGCATTTCAAACGCCTATACCGCCAGCAAAGGCTCTATGTCCGCTTTTTCGGTCACCCGTAAAAAAACCAATTCGCAGTCCCGGCGCAGCGGTCAGAACATCTGTGCCGGGACCCTTCGATTTCTTTTTAAGCGGAGAAAGCGTCCTCGACAACCATGCCGCTTTTGCCCACTGCCGAGACCGCCAAGAAGTTAATGATTATTGCCAAATTTTATTTTCTAGCTCGGACAGCGTTGACAAAGGCCGTAAGAAATGCCGAATCCGTCTCAATATATATATATGTATGTGTGTATGTATGTATGTATTTATGGAGAGGGAGTACAATTAAAACAAAAGAAGAATCAGAAACAGTCTCTTGAGTTATTATTACGAAAGAAAACGGAAGTAACTAATAATGAAATGGTGCGTAGGTTTTTTTTGTTTATTATTATTATTATTATTATTATTATTATTATATTATTATATTATTATGTTATTATATTATTATTATTCTGTTTTTTCGTGATTCGAAGTGTAAGAGCGCATTTGTGAGAATCTGGTTGGTCAGCTGATTTAATAATAGGTAACTTTAGATACGACACTGGAAAATGTTCAAGGGGTCGGAAATGCCGTTAAACCAACTACCGAAAAATGTTACGAAAGTGTGCGGTAGAAAGGGTCGTGAATATTTCGAAAACGAAGCTTCACACTTTAGGCCGGGGTGATTGGTTTGAGAGAGATTTCCGATGAGGGGGAAATTGAATTTAGGGATGCTTCTGGAATGGAATTTAAACTTTATTCTCGCGATAAATGAGACATAAAACTTTTTTCATTTTTTTTCTGCTCTTCTTTGTTCTTGTGTTCCGTTTTATTTGCTTTTATAATTTGATAATTTCTAACAGTGTATTATAGCAGTAATTACGGGGATCGAAAATAAAAAAAATTAATATGTAGGCTCATTTCCGTGAATATGGAACGTTGTTCTCCAAAATATGTCCGGATACTTACGTGATTTCCTAATTTTTTAATTAAAGACTTCTGTATTAATATTTTGTAATTTAAAAAAAAAATTATCCATAAAAATTACCAGACAGTGTATAATAATAATGTTAAAAAGTGTTTTAGAACACCGCATGTTATGCGTAGAAATAATTTTTAATTATATTGTAAATGTAAATAATTTTAAGCGTATAATCGAAACAATGTTTACAATGGCTTAAATCATCGTGTGTCCTATCTCGTAATAGGGAAGTGCGAAAAGTTTTCAAACACCCAAATTTTGGAAAATATGCATCTAAAGTAGTAAAACCGGAAACTAAAAAAAAAAAATAATAGTTACAGAGCTTTTTCCATGATAGCTAAAAAGTCGGTCTTTTTTATTCATCGCTGCAATATAGGAAAACTATTCGACCCCCGAAATGAAAAAAATAAACATCCTAAACTTTGAAAAATGTACAAATTAACCAAAAAAACTTTTTTTTTCAAAAATACTACAGACGGTTTTATAACTGTCACGGAATCTATTTATTTACTTTTTTTTTTATCAGCGTAATTTCGTCATAAAATACCGGAAAACTACAAACGTTCTAAAATTCTGAAACCCAAATTTGGTAAAATATTCACCCAATTACGACTGAAAACTAAAAAAAATGCTCAGAGTCCTTTCCTCAGTCTCAACAGTTACGCACAACCCACGAATTTTTTTTTTCTTTTTTTTTTTTTGCTAATTTATAACTAGCCAGTTGAGAGGCTATCTAATATAAATAGTATCTATTAATAATCACGTGAAGAAGGTGCACCCAGCGGTGCTTTAACCTTGCAAACTATGACACTATGAACCTAGATCATATATCTTTGTTCTTTTTAGTCGCGTAGTCGTTACGTCCGTATGTGCAAGTGATGCTGCTAGTTGATTTGGATGATCGCGTAATCGGCTAAAGTGGTTCTGAGCTTGCTTATGGATAGTTTCTTCAACGTTGTCTATGTTTAGATCTTGATGTATAGCTTCGTTTGACACATACCAAGGCATTCGGTAAATTAAGCGTAACACCTTGTTCTGGAAGCGCTGAATTTTTGCCCTATTTGATTTCTTCGCGCATCCCCAAATTTGTGCGGCATAACTCCAGATTGGTTTCAGTACTACTTTGTATACCAGTAATCGATTTTGTAGGGACAATTCAGAATTGTGCCCTATGAGCCAGTATAATTTTTTTAATTTTAGGTCCAGCTCTTTTCTTTTCTTCTGTATATGAACTTTCCACGTTAGTTTTTTGTCTAGGTGTATCCTCAGATATTTTACTTAATTTTTCTTTTGTATCACACTGTTTCCTATGAATACTTCTTTATCATGGTCTCTTCTATTGGAAAAAGATACGTGTATAGACTTCTCTGGGTTTATATTCAGTTTCCACTTTTGGGTCCACTGATACAGTCTATTTAAGTTATTTTGCAGAGCGGTGATAGTAGCTTCAGCATTTGAGTTTGATGCAACCAGTACGGTATCATCTGCAAACGTTGCTATGTGTACTGTATCATCTGTTGGCAGATCTGCTGTGTACAGTGTATATAGGAGAGGTCCTAATACGCTTCCTTGTGGAACTCCAGCCATAATAGGGTATACCTCCGATCGATCGGTGTCATATTTGACTTGGAATTGTCTATTACTTAGGTATGATTTAATTAGTAGGTGGTATTTCATAGGCAACATTGGTTTAATTTTGTGTAGTAGACCGTCGTGCCAGATTTTGTCAAATGCCTTAGTAATATCAATGAATACTGCTTCATTGTATTTTTTTTCCTCGAGGCCATCTTCAATAATTTCTACCACTCTGTGTATTTGTTGCTCAGTAGAATGCCTGCTTCTAAATCCAAATTGATGCTGTGGGATAGCCGACTGATAATTGATTACTTTATTGAGTCGTACAATAAATAATTTTTCAAATAATTTAGCTATCATAGACAGTAGCGAAATTGGCCTATATGATGCTAGGTTTGTACTATCTTTGCCCGGTTTCAAATAAATACGTAATTTATATATATATATATATATATATATATATATATATATATATATATATATATATATATATATGTATGTATATATATAAATGTATATATATATATATGTATATATATGTGTGTGTGTGTATATATATATTAAAATAAAAATGGAATTGTGGTGGTGTTAAAAAAAAACTTTTATATCTAAGGACATATATACATTATTGGAGAGGAAAAATGTTCAGAGAGCGAGAGAGCACCGGAGTTGGGCATCAGATCCTAAATAGCAGCCCACCCGCTAAAAACCGTAATTTGTGCACCATCTTTTAAAGTAATGGTTGAATTTTATGAAATCGGTGAAATACATTCAGAAAAATAATAAAAGTCACAATTTTTTAAACAGCGATTTCCGAATTTATCATCACGAATTGCTTGCAATATAATTTTGTTTAACGCGCTATAATCGCAATCTTGTAATCTTTTCATGATGATTTAGAAATCGCATAAAAATTAAAACTCAGTAATTCTGGAATAGTTTAACGCACATTAAATCAAAATTGTAGACATAAGTATCATCGCACACTGTTTAAAGAACGGAATAGCCGATTAAAATTGCGACAAAAAAGAAAAAAAAAAAAAAAAAAAAATCCATCACAACCGTATAACACGGAATTTAAATTTACCTAAAAATCGTCTTTAAAAGTTCCCAACTCCCCATCCAGTAGCAACCCGTTAACGTGATATTTTACATATATATAACAATCGAACTTTAAAAGAAAAGAAACAAAGGAAACACAAAACACATCTTAAATATGTACACAAACGGAAGCTTTAAAAAAAGAGAAATATGTAACCAATATTATATCAGATTACGTTTCCAAAATTTGGGAAACTTTACTTTTTAGTGAACGTGTTGTAATTATTTCGGTGGAAAAGTAACGGTCATATTCACAATGGTAAATCGTATTAATCCACAGAGTTTATTTAAATTACTACTCCACTTCTAACTAGAAAAAAATAAAAGGATGTTACAAAATTTTAATTTTACTATGGCTTGTTAGAATTGCCCTCTAAAGCATTTGAGTGTTTTAGAAGTATTGCTAAAAGTATAAAACCGTCAACACTGATAATTTGGCTCAATATTAAAAAGACAACATAGAGAACTTGAATATTAAAATATGTGATATAGTTTAATATATTTGACTACAATGGTAGCTCGTAAATAGAGAAAAGTTTTAAATTTTGTCAAGAGATGTAGAACACATGTTTAATCGTAAATATAATTTTTTTGAAACTATACAGCTGAAAGATGATTAAACGTCATATAAATAGAGGAAGTTTTAGTGTATTAAATTATTGGAAGTCAAGTTAATTTTCGAAAGCCTGAGTCAACTTTTAATTACTGAAAAGTAAATGAGAACGTGGATGTTTATCGAAAGTATAATAATTGTTTTGTAACCAAAAATGAAATTGAATGTTTAAACGATTTTATATGAAAATATTAATTTCGCGTATTCCCAAAAATATTTTTAAATAACCCGTCGTTATACAAAGAATATTTTTCGCATAAATAAGTGCGTATTATTTTTCGTTACCAAATTAAAAATGCTCCGACATTAAAAATTTTAGAAGCCGCTGAACATTAAAAATGTAGTTAATAAGCTCCCCCATCAGAGCAGTTTTAGAAACACACACTGTATGTCGAATGTATAGCAATAATTATTCGCGAGTGCTGTTCTCTTACGTTTTTTCATGTTTTATACCTTTACAAACCTGGTGGTACGCAATCTCGGTTTCGGAAATTTGCGAGTTTTTCTTTAACACACGATCCAGGTAAGTGCGCAATTCCGATGGATTGTATTTTTTTTAGTAGACGTAATTTGTGTTACATATCGGACTATAAGACAAATATAAAATCTAATAATTTAACAATACAAAATTTGAAATTATGGCTTAGGTCGTCGTCAGTGTGACTTAAAATATTATTTATTAGATTTGACCATTGCAACGCAAATTTAAAAAAAAAAAAAAAAAAATATTGTCACTATCTCGTTTTAAAAACAAATTAAATTTAACATATTCCTCGCTCTGTTAGCGGTATGCTTTTGAGATATTTTAATCGAGATTTCACTTTTTTAATTTACGTGTTGGTATACTTTTAAAAATAATAAATAAATAAATAAATAAATAAATAAATAAATAAATAAACATTACGCGAACGCTGCGTTTTTTTTTTTTTTAATTCACGAAGTAAAACAATTAAAAGTCCAAAGTGTGGGGCCCCCAAAAAGGCCAGCGAGCCCAGTCTTCTAAAACAATATTTATATTATTACGCAGATTTGTTGAAAAAAGGGAGTTTCTCTTTTGTTTTCATTTTCTTCTTTAAAAAATGAACAGGCGATAGATTGGAAAAATAATAACAATTGTTTTAAGGTCGATTAGTAAAATGATATATATAACCAGTTCATTATTAAAAACTGGCCAGGCCTGGATTTAGGGGAAAACTTTGGGGGAGGCTGCAGCCTCGGTCACCGCCTTATAAAGGGGCCCCCCAAAAGAGGCTCCCACCTCCGATGGTTAAATGTGCAATAATAGATATTTTTCGAAGCATTTATATTGCATATAGAATATTTGTAACTGTACCGATTACAAATTGTGAGGCGGAAAGATTTTTTTCGATATTAAAAAGAATAAATAATATGTACAGATCAACCACATGCCGTAGATTATCGGCATTATCAAGATTAACGATTGAAACAGATTTTCTTCGACGTTCAGTAGATTTTAACGATATTTTACAAGACTTTGCAGGGAAAAAAAAAAAACAAGAAAAAAATTCATTGTTTAAAATTATATATACATACATATTTTTTTTTTTTTTTTTTGGCATCGAAAATTCTACCCATTGTCTGTCTGTATGATATTTAGTTTTATTTACATTAATAATCATATGTTAATTCGTGAATTCAAAATAATATAATTAAATTAAATTAAAGAAAATTCAGTTATTCTGTAAAACTGATAATTTTTTCACTTCCGGAAAGAGCTCCTAATATTTCCACAGCCATAGGCCCTATCATATGAAACTGGCAGAGAGAAAAAATCGGATAATCGATTTTTTTTCTTCAAATAACGGCGACTGTATATTTAAGTAAAATGAATGCCATAATTTATAGAAATCATTGTTTAAGAATGTTTAAGAATTTTTTCAAAATTAACAGGAACAGAGTGATCTTCAAAAAGTTTGAGCTAAAACATTTGTTTACAATTTTTTTTTTTTTTTTTAATACGTAAAGGAGGAAAACTAGAAAAACAAACATTTTTACATTATTTCTCGAATATATCAAAGTTGCTGAAATTAATAATCGTCCTTGGATTATAATTTTTTCGTTAAAGCGTAATTCTAATATTTAATTTTCCGTCCGTTTATTCTTATACATAGATCTATACACTATACACACCATACTGCTGCTGCTGCTGCTGGTTAATTTGTAAATGATTCTTCGCTTTATTAAGTTTTGACACGTAATGTATTGGTTAGCTTTTATTTTTTCTCAAAAGCGTCCTAATCAGCGGAATGATCGTTTAAAATGCATTTTTAATTGTGGCACGTTCCATCATCGGTTTAGGATTAAATTTTCCGCTAGGAAAACGTTTTTTTGTTGTTTTTTTTTTTTTGTTTTTTTTTTGTTAATTCAAATTGCGCGTTGTTTAATTGATAATAATCAATTTAATTAGACGACAATATTATTACATTATCGATCGGTAGAGTTCGTTTATGAGTGAGATTTTTAAAATATGTCGCTTGTTTAATGCGTAGGTTTAAAAGATAATCGGGAAACGTTGCTTAAGAAAATGAATCAATGTAGCGGAGAACTGGCTTGTCAAGATTTTCTAAGGCGGTTCAACATTAAAGACGTATCTTTGGAGGCTAATTTCTTACTGGTATAGTATATACTGCATTATATACAGATAGTATTTACTTTTAATTGGTCGATCTTTCGCACGGCAGTTACCGGGCGAGATTGATTACTATATTCGAGAAAAAAAAACTGTTAATTCCCTTCAAATTACTTATCGGCGCGTCCGTGTTAAAGTAGGTCGATCCGATGAAAACTTTACGTTTAAAAAAATCACGCAATTACCATAGACCGAATATTCCATTTAATCAATTTTAATTGGTGCGTGTGGGTGTGATTATTTTATTTCGTGTTATTTTCCGAATTTAGTTAATTAAATTCTGCGTAATTCGTTTTTTTTTTACATGCTGCAAAGGTGTTGGAAACGCATTTACCTAAGGTAAACTTTCGTTTATTTGTGTCCGTATTGAATAAACAGTTATGCTGAATACGCATTTAAATCACAAAATGTAATACAAAAACAAATCAATCTTCTATCAGTTTCCATAATAATATTTAATAATGATAATAATACTTAATATATATTTATATATTTTTTTTTATTAATACATTTTACTGTACATAAAATTGTTATTATAAACAGTTCTTCAGTGGCGGGTAATTAGCCAAACTCCGCTATTTAAGTTTATTTCAGTTTATAATTAATAATAATAATAATAACAATAATAATAATAATAATAATAATAATAATAATAATAATAATAATAATAATAGTAGTAGTAACCCATCACATAACTTGTGAGCATGGGTATGGTGCATCTGCGGTACCCTAGTTGTCCGTCACCTTGTTTCGCTAGTTTATAACTAGTCTTTGGGTAAGGCATCTTTCTCTTCATCTTTTCTAATTCCCCTTGACCAACTATTGTATTTTTCTGATCCTGATGCCAATAGTGCATTCAAGGGCTAAGGGTTTTCCTTTCCTTCTCTCTACATTCTTCTTAATTCTTAAGCTAAGTTATAACGCGACCTGTGACGACGGCTGCATGGCACCTAAGGAAATAGAGGTGTCGCTAACGAAGCCTCCGAGGTACCCCTCCTACCAAGGTATTCAAGATTACCATTGCCTTGAACTCTACCATGGCGGGCCTTATATTTCTACCAATTCTCGTGGGAAATATGATGAATGACATAAAAAGTGGAAGGTCGCACGCAAGGAGAACTGTGAAAGCCATTGTGCTCAAGGAAGAGGAAACTGGCAAAAATATTGATAGGGGTAGTAATGCTCCCGTGAACCTGCCTTACGGTCGTACGCGAATAAAGTACGTATTAGAGGTTAAGTGACTGTTTGAGCTCAGAAAAAAAAAAAAAACAAAAACGAGTTTAACCGAAATTTCTATTACGATTGACATAACTTATTACAGCAAAAGAGATTGATTTTTTTTTTTTTTTTTTTAATTTTTTGGGCTCGTCAACCGGGGACTTTTACCCAGAAACCATTCGGTTATATCTTTATACGAAATAAAATGTTGTTAGAAGGAAGTAATCAATATAATGGAAATAATGCGTGGAGAGAGAAAATATAGGACACATAAGAGGTGCAATATGGAGTAGGAACACCAAGTATCAATAAAATGGAATAGGAAGCAGAACACTCAGCGATAAGTGATGAACACTTAATAAACACACGAGATCAGCATCGCAAACATGTTTTTCGTTTGAGTGGAGAGTACGGTGAGGGAGGAAGATAATAGAGTGTATGGCTTAAGAACGCAGACGGGAATAATGGAGACAACAACAGAACGACGAAGTGAAAGAAACAGAGAAAACCATAGGTTAACAGAAAGACACTAGGTGTTGAATAGACAAATGAAATTAATAATTATTAGAGAAGGAGAAAACGTGCATTGATGTGTCTAATCTTAGAGTGAAATTACTTCTGAAACAAGTTGATTGAATCGATAAGTTTTTTATTTTATAAAAATCTGTAAGCCTCTACGCGTAACTTCATCTCAGTGGCAAAAAAAAAATAAAAATAAACGAGAAATTCGAAATAGTTAATAGCCTGTAATGCAAATATTCATATATCGTTCAGAAAATAAAAGATTGTCACGAACTTTTTTATTTTTGTATGTGTTTAAAACATATATGTATATAATTTTTACTTACCCAAAATACCTTTTTAGCGAGAAAAAAAAATAGGTGCTTTTTTATAGTTTATTCCCTTAATTTAATATTTCTTAATATTAAAACATAGTAATTGTTGAGAATATTTCTGTTTTCATTTTGAAGAAGTTGTTTGTTTGTTTGTTTGTTTTTTTTTAACGGATCATTTACACATTTGTGTATTGATAAAAAAATTGTTGAGAAATAAACTTCAATATTTCAGAATTTATATATTTACGATAAAGAATGTATACAGCGTATTACAAGATAATAATTTTCAAATGTGTATTTTGAAAATACGATTTACAACAACAAATAATTTTGCAATACGTACTTACTTAAAATAATAATAGATTACGTACTTTTCTTTCGTTAAAGCTTTAACTATTTCGTTTATATTAATATCTTTCAAAATTGCATATTTCTATAATAATTAACAAATACTGACCTGAACTGGTTCTTGAGATATGGTTTGATCTTATTTTAATTAATTTTTAGAAAAGCTCTCCTGAAGTAAATGCAATTCTGGAATAGCTAATATTAAATTTGCCGTAAAAGATTTGGTAAATCATTTATTTGAAAAAATAAAGAATGTTGACTACTTTAAAATCCCTTCTTTTAATACTGTTTTTATTTTTATTTATATACATACATATATATATATATAAATAACGGTTCTTTATGAAGTTGAGAACCGTGTTTTTGTTGTCGGTATAACTTCAATCCATTAGTTATCGGTGAGTATATTTTATTTTTAAATTATAGACTTTTCTCAAAAACCTGAAATCGAACATGAAACGAAAAAAAAAAAAAAAAGAGAAAGAAAAAAAAAGTGATGCGTCGCTCGATAGGAAATTCAGTAAATTTTTCTCTGAAAAATGGTAAATGCAGAGAAATTCATAACGATCTTCTGGCATACCCGAAGGATCACCATCATGAGTCAAAAAATGACGTCCATCTTTCAACACATTTAGTAACTTAGCAATTTGCCATCGTAAGAATCATCTGTGGCGAAATCCCCTTTGCGTCACATCTTCAAAATAGCAAAACTGTACGAATTTACTGCGTAGTATACTTTTTTATTCTCATCAGGAAG
Organism: Icerya purchasi; assembly: GCA_039619475.1. Taxonomy (NCBI): domain Eukaryota; kingdom Metazoa; phylum Arthropoda; class Insecta; order Hemiptera; family Monophlebidae; genus Icerya; species Icerya purchasi. The sequence continues at coordinate 453,292,371 of CM077115.1, forward strand.
ACGGTAATCATAGGGAAAATCAAATAAAACGCTACACGCACCTGCTCCGCTTCAGTTATCGCATCGGTTGGTTCGAGTTACGTTCATAAGGGTACGAAAGTCGGAAAAATAGCGTGATTTTTTTGAAACATAATTTTGTTATGCGAAAGAAGAGAGTATAGTTATACGCTTCATGAATCATACTTAAAGAAGTTTACGCTTTCGATATGAAAATAATGAAAAAATAATCAAGATTCGGTACATCAGAATTCGGTACTCCAACAGCTTTTGCCTATTACAGTGCCTTAGCACATTATAAACGCGTGTGGGACAAAAGCAGCTTTTAATCGATTCGTTCCATAGTAAGAGCCTTTTAAGTATCGAACATTTTAATATTTCGGAATCGAAAGTAACGTATCGAATGTTCTGAGCGCAGCTGACGAAACATTCGAAATAATGAACTAATCAAAGTAACTACTTTCTGGAAAATTGGGAAAGGTCAGAAAACAGTCAAGGGAATTTGAAAAAGATGTAGGAAATAATACACAAGCGTATCACATAGAACATTCGGAAATTCTTTTAAAAAAAAGATTGCACATTTCTATGGCACACATACATTTAGTGGCGTATTTAGGCCTGGGCCTGGCATTTGAGGGTCGCCAACATTTAAAAGGCTACTAAAATTTATAAATCTCAAAGCATTTTTTCCCGGTCGCTTGAAAGTCGAAATTGACGAAGTTTTCCGTCAACGATAATAACCTATGATTTTATGTATCAAAGAATAATATATTTTTTCCGTAATTAAAGTAACTTCATCATTCTCATATATAAGAATTGTTGATTTTGGCTTTAAACATTGTTACCCAAACCTGCGTCGGTGTGTATATATATATTAATTACAACGTAATTCTTAGGCTACTCCCATTAGAAAAAATGTCCCAATTTTATGTAACGTTTGTTATATTTTATAGGATTTTTGTGGTTATGTTATTACATTCATATGGACCGATTTAGAATTACGTTGTAAATTTTGATCATTTTATACAAATTATGGAAGAGAACGAGACAGATATGTAAGCAAGAGGGATCAATGGGCACAGCCCCTTACGAGACCAAAATGGCCAAGTTATATATATATATATATATATATATTTTTTTTTTTCCAATACAAGAAGGGTGACATATCTGGGGACGGGCCCAGGGCGCCATCACCATCAAATCCGTCACCACATACGTTTACTCTATATACTCTATATATGTAGTTAATAAGAAATCTCATTGAAGTCTGCTAATGAAACAGGCGATTATGGTAACGAATTTTATTCCTTTTTTAGAACGAGAAGTAGAAATTTTTCATCGCTATTATATACATTCGATGATAAAAAACGCATTGCGTAATATTTTTGGAAATTATACCTAGGTTTTTTTTTCTGTAAGTCGGATGATGGAGGGGTCTGAGAAATTTATCTTGAAACCTAGTGTAATTGTAAATTTCCTCCTTTTTTATGTGCAATGTAGTATTTACCTTTAATCATAAATAGTGTTGTAGGCTATTTCTCGGTATATTTCGCAATGATCATTTCTAACGGATTACAAGTTTTCAGAAAATAATTGTATAATTTGTCCGTTTTGAAACGCTAAATTTTACCCGGTGAGTAATTCTATCATGACTTAAACGGTTCTTTCCATCGTCTAGCTGCGCTGTCTCGGACATTTTCACGATTGATTGTTCAGCAGTCTTACTTAGACTCGATTCAAGACTGAAATTCAGATTTTCTGTATCGTTCAGCTAATCGCTCTTTAATCGCCATTACCACGTAGGTATTATTTTAGAGTATTTCCGAAAAGGTGTGTTAGGAAAGATAGTTGGGCTTTTTTTTTTCTTAGGCAGGCAGAATAAATTATTCCCGCATCTTTATCGGTGTTGAACTGCATTTAATTCGCGATTGTGTGTTTATGAACAGGAGGGGAAGTTCACATTAGAAATATGTTCTGGGCTACGACGTGTATTTTTCGCAGTAGTACGGTAGGACCCTCTTGAGAATTTTGAAAAAATGTGCTTATCGTCGTTATATTGCTTTAATGAGAAATGTGAATTCACCATTCGCTCAAGTCTACTTCCTAATACATACACCTTTTTTCAGGAAAGGCAGAGAAGGATCTAAAATAAAAAATCGACTCCTTAGCCCCTGCGATTAACACCAGTATGTTTACAGCCCCGCATATTTAAACTTCCATTGCCGTCGCGATAGCCTAGTGGCGTGACCTCTTGATCGTTGAGATAGTGGTCAAGAGTTCGATTCCCAGCGGCGGCCAAAAAGAAATAGAATGATTTAATTTAATGAATAGTTAGTGGCCAAATGGTATTTACAACTAGGCCAGGTTTAAAAAAAAAAAAAAAAAAAAAAAAAAACTTCCATTCGGGGTTAATTTTAATAAAGTTTCTATACCTCCGCTATGAAAATTTTCGACATAAACACAGTGCGATTTTAACGGTCCATCGGTACAAATATATATTTACAGCAGCCGATCATGCTGCAACTGTTGCATCCATCCGCAATGATTTGTTCTTGTTTTATGTTTTTCACACATTATATATATATAATAGTTCCCTATCCCCGATGTATATATATATATATATATATATATATATATATATATATATATATATTTATTTATTTATCCATAAAACTGAGAACTGTTCTTAAATATAATATCCTCTTGTATACACGTATGTTAGTTGATTTTTTGATTTGACATCGATTTTTAAATCATCGTATCAATCAAGTCTGATATCATATATGTAAATTCTCCAAATTCTTTTTTCCCGTCTGTCAGATTTTATCGGTAGTTTCATTTTCAAAAATTTCGCAACCTGCTAACTGAATTTTCACTAACTTCGATAAAATCAGTGGCTATTATTATTATTATTATTATTATTATTATTAGTAAGCATCTCCCATGCGGGAGGTTGCAATCGGCATCCAATTAAACCATCTTATTCGGCCTATCCAACACTGTAATTCTTCTTCTGCCTCTAAATATGCTTTGCCTGGAATCTTCCCGTTCGTCACCAGCGAAAACATTCTGTCTTCAGACATTTTATTTTGGAGGAAGCACGGTTTATTTGCTTTAAATGCAATTCTTCAGTCCCATTAATATCTCCTCGTTTTTGATCTTCTCTGTCCAACTTATCCTTTGTTAATTCTTCTATATGTCCACATTTCAAAAGCATTAAGTCTCCTTTCCGTGTATCCACTGTTATTATCCACGTTTCTGTAGCATATCTTGCTGTAGGTAGCATTTCAGAATTTTTTCCAAATTGTGAAATTCCATTCTAGCCATACCCAATCGTGCTCTTATTTCCGCATCATCTCTACCATCTTCAGATATAACTACTCTTAGATGTTTATATTTTACTACTTGTTCTCTATCCGAACTCCATTCACCTCGATATGCAGTGGCCTATTTTTTATCCTGCTGATCTCCATTAGTTTAATTTTGTTTAAATTTATCTTCATCCTGTATTTTTTTTCCCTTCACTATTCAATCTGCTTATCATGTAACTGCTTTGGAGTTCCTGCGATAAGCACCAGATCACCTCTGCATGGCACATGCTGTTAATTTTTTCACCATTTACTCTGAATCCTATGTTTTGAAAGAATTTGGTTTTTGTCGGTTTCTTTAGAATATGCGTTGAACAGTCTTGGAGATAGTGGGCAGCCCTTCCTCACGCCTTTTTTGATTTTGCACATTCTTTCTGTTGAGTGACCATTAACAATAATTTTCGCATTTTGCTGCACATATACGGACGTTGTGTATTAGAAAATCAGTGGTATCGACAGATTATATTTCAGTTTTTTTTTTTTAGAATTTATCGCTTTGAAGTATTTTACAAAAAGTCTCTTATTCTTATTTTCCATATAACGTTTGAATTTTTCTTAAATTATTTCATGGAATTATTAAAAAAAAAAAAAATCTTATCCAAAGAAATGTGTAAAAAAAAAAAGAGAGTAAATTTTTTCGTCTACTTTAACAACTGCACTTTGAAAAATTTTTGGTTTGCTAATTTTTACTTAAATTTTTACCAACTCAAATACTTTCAGCGGTGTTATAATTTTCTAAATAAAAGTTGTATGTAAGAGATAGTTGTAATTTTAAAAATTTACAAATTAATACGTGTAACAACAACAACCTGCTGTAGAGATAATTGTTTTTTCTTCTTCCTGGTATTATAGTCGTGTGCCGGAAAACAACACAATAGATCTTCTTAATTTTTACATAACGCAATTTATAAACTTTCTTCGTTTTAAATATACGCACAAGGTATCTGAGTTCATATTTTTTCTTCCTTCCGTCGATAGTGCGCTTCTTTCTTTCAACTAGTATTTTCTTTGGGTAGCCGTAATTTAGATGGCGCGGCGCGCTCGGTACCCGATAAACATTATCACTATTATAACAACCCGTATTATATTCCTCCTCCTGCGACGACGACGACGGTGGATTAAAACGAGATGATGGATCATTAGTTCCAGGGCTCAATGCTGAAAACCGGTTCAATCTCTAATTACCGGATGTGCGTGGAAGCGGCTGTCAATATCATCCATTCTGCTGGTGCCTAGCGAGGCTGTCAATATCATCCATTCTGCTGGTGCCTTTGAACTCTGTGTGTGTGTGTTCGAAGCGTATTTTCAGTTGCAGGCAGATTTTGTACGATTATTTCGTGCTGTTTTCGCTTTCTTTTATTTACTTGTTCCGTACCATCGTGTAACGGTATCAAGCTGAACAGCGGCGGTTTCCCTAGTTTTTTTGTTCACTTGGGGCTATCGAAAAACTGTAACCATTTTTTTTTTCTTTTTTTTTTTTTATATATATGTTTTTCATAGTGATTAAAATGCTTTCTGGTCCAATGATTTCCGTAACTTTGCAATACGTGTTTGTTTTGGTTTTTTTTTGTTTTTTTAATTTTCCCTATTTAGCGTTTTGTTACATTTATAGCGTTTTAGCGATTTATTGAATTATCCGTTCCAAAGGAAGTCCAGAGTTCCATTCTTTTTATTTAAAGTGTTTGTCACACAATTGTCTTTTAGTTTAATTTAAAAAATCCGTGTATTTTTGTACATGCCATTTCGATTATTATTCAAAATTTTTTGGTCAACTTCAACAAGTCTATGATGGTTTTTCTTTTGGCGTTGTAATTACGTAAATCCTTTCGAAATTTATTTTACAGCTATTCTATTTGAACGCGAGTCATCAATGTTTAATAGAGAAATAGATTTTAGATTAAATCGCTAGACGAGAGAGACTAATTGTAAGAGCAGAGATGATCATTTTCATGCAAAGAATTCCATACAGATTTACATTATAACAGTTATGCAGAATTGTAAGGTATAATAAATTAAGGTTATATAAATTTGTTATGTCTTAATAAATATTATAGTTTCAATTATTCATATATACATATTATATGTAGTTCATTTTTATATTTAGTTCGTATAATCGATTACTATTCAAATATCGTTCATTTAACGTATCCCGATTTTTGATATGCACATTTTCCCGGTGCTATATCTCTTATATTACTGGCTAAAACGCTATTTAATAGACTTACTTTTAAATCACTTGATGAATTTTTTATAGTCTCTGTTCAAATGATGTTTATAAGTGTGTCGTTTTATTAATGTTGTAACATTATTGTACGTAGGTTCACTTGATTTTTATTACAGAATGAAAGTTATTTTTGAAAATTTTCTTCGCGTTTACGCGCTTGATATTTTTAATAGATTTCTCACGAGATTTTTGCAAGAATTTATTATATCGGTACTTTTAAATAATTGAAAAGTGTTTATACACTCGTATGTAATTGTTTACTTCTCAAACATTTGAATTCTTTACACGTGTAATTGTTTATATTTCCATCCTGGGCTAGCAGTATAGAGTGTAAATACTATTACATATCCACATCCCACAGCGGAGTTGATGATGTAACTGCGACTACAGTTTTCCGGATACACGTATCTGCAACTCCGGTGCACTCAGTGGTGGCAAGATCATCAACATAGAAGTTAATAATGCACTTTAAACAAGCCATCCGAGTTTACGCAATTTTTTCCGAATATGTTTTCCTAATGATAAATTTGACATAAAAAAAAAACGAGTTTTTTTTTCCTGACAATTTCACCTGTATCCTTTTTTTTTAACAATTAAATATTCTTTGTGCAATAATAATAGTCATAAACATTTGTTAAATATTAGATACTTATAAAATATGTAGTCGGCTTAATCGATTTTAAAAAGAAGATAACGCGAAAGATTTCTCTGATTTTAAAATATATATATGAATTATAGCTTAGTGGCATTTTATTTCCTTTCATCTTTGTTTGAATAGCAAATTAGACTGATTTAAATTGCTTCGTGCAACATTAAAGAACGAAAGAAAAAAAGAGCACACCTCCTAAAGCAATATAGCGATAAAAGGAATAGTTGACTAATTGATTTAACGCAAACAGAGATCTAAGCACCAAGCGTCAATAAGTAATTTATCACAAAATATCAGCAATCTGTGCAGTGCTCTTTAGGCCTCGTTTAAATAACATAACGTAATCTAATCCAATGCTGGTGTAAGGCTGCGTCGATAGCCAATGCAAACGAGTATCAGTGTTAAATGGGTAGTACGTAAACGTCGAATGATGATCAATATGAGTCCGATATGAATACGTATCTGGAGTGCAGTTTCGAAGGATCCGTATCCGAAAAAATAACACGAACTTACCCATCACTATCAGGGGAGAAGTATGTTTCTGTTTCTTTCCAGATTTTATCTTCTTACTCTTTTTAAAATAATTTAGATTTCGGTTTGCTCTATAAATAATTCCACGACGATTAATGTGAAACCTTATTACACTTTCGTTCATTGTGGACTTTTTTACTACTTCTTTTTGATGTAAACTTGAAGGAGGAAAACGAAATTTTTCAAATTTTACAAAGAAATTCTCCTAAACTTATTCTGTTCGACATAAAAATTTGCGAAAAGTAGTAAGCGCTAAATTTCAATTACAAAAAGCCATAATTGAATTCAATAAAACAATAAAGTTTATGAGAACTTCATCGAAGGATATTAAATTGTTTACAAATCTGTCTTTGTAGAATAAGCACGCCTTATAATTAAAGTACTGTTGCATTGTTATTAATTATTATTTTTCTCGTTCAATTTTTTTTTCAATTTTTTAAAAAAGTCCTAGCATTTATTAATCATTCAGTTGTTTGTTTTTTCTCATTAAATTACATATTTTGTGTCGACCTTTCAATACGGTCGTCATTTTCACTAAATGCAAAATTTCGCGTTAACACACGCAAACGGCAAAATTAAATAATCCACGTTTAAATAACCGGCTGCGGACGGGTGTATACGTATTAATTAAGAAATTTTCTCCTCCGAACAAATTTATTTATAAGTGCGTGAAATTAAACGGCCCCCTTGGCCCCTCCTGCTATCATTTCTGTCTCTTTCCCTTCTATAGTTTGTATAAAATTATCAAAATTTACAACGTAATTCGTAGGCCGGCCCCCATTAAATTTTATAACGAATGGAGAAATATTTAGAGCTGAGTTTACCGGTCTCGTCGACTTGTTCATTTCGACGAATGTTAGAATCAGATGGGATCCGGCAAAAGAGACAATTTCTTTGCTCGATGAAGAAGGTGTGTTTGAACTAGTTCTTGGGATATCGGTTCTTTTTATGAAATACTTACTACTGATGGATAGGAGCGTAGAGATATCTTTTATTTTTTCAGAATTGTGGTTGGATGTGAGATCTGCGCGATAGTTAACTGTGCCAGTTTGAGAGCATAGCGTTCGGTTGAGAGAGCTGAAAATTAAGGTGGCGTTGGAAATGGAATCGCACTATTTTCGTGGATAATCGCATAACAGCATTGCCCGGTGTTTTGGAACCGTCTGTATATATCCTGACGAGGTTTGTATATTTACTTAGAAGATCATTTTGTAGATGTGAGCGTAAGTAATGAGATTGGAGTAGAAGTTGTCAAAGTCTATATAAACGATAGAGATCAAAATTTGGAATGAACTCTAGCTTTGATGGATTGATCATTATTACTCTTGCGGGAGGTGAGAGGATTGAGGGAATCATGAATTGAAGAGGAGAGTTAAAGTCGAGGTTGGCGAGAAAGATCAGATTAGTGCTTGTAGAGATAAAATGTCTACGGTTATTTTTGAGGGTTCGCGGGTTTCAGCTAGAGAGATTGTCGATTAGTGTGATACGAAAAGCGCTCGTTAATTAATCTCAGGCATCTATTACGGATTGCATTCAGAGTGTCAGAATGTGTGTTTGGGTAGCAAAACCGTAAAAAGGTACGCCATAGTCAATTATTGAATTAACGAAAGATCGATGATAAAGTTTCAGAAGTATGCAGGGGTATATCAGAGTCGTACAAAGTGTGAACCAGTTTTCTTAAGATATTAATTTTTCTAATACTTTTTTTTGTTTTTAAGATTTAAGAGCTATGGAGTCCAAAATGACGTGCTGTCAAAGATTACACCTCTAGATATCCTAACTTTGTCCGCAACATCGTCAAATCGAATGTTCAGATTGTTGGGGTACTTTTGTAGTGTTTGCAGATGTGTGAATTTCAATTGATTTTGCTTACGAAAGAATTGTAGTCCGTTTCAACCGAGTCCATGCGTGTGTATTTGCTTAACTGGTTGGTTGGAAGAGTTTTTCTCCGGATTTAGGATTTTTGCAGTTGATAAATATAGGAAATCATCTGCGAAGAGAACTTTGAGAACGAGAGTGAAGAAACTGATTTCATTAAATCAATACCCATTATGAAGAGCGCAGAGCTGAGACTCTGAGATTTAAATGTACGCGCGTCTCTCTGAGAAGAAGTTGGCCACACTACGAATTCTCGATGAAGAAGAAAGTTGCACATGAAGTTATAGCATGCTCCATTTGATATTCTACGCTTTCAGAGTGCACAGGCTTATTTTTACGCATTATAGGGGAAATAATTGCTAATATCTGCCAGTATACAGATAAATCATCACACACGCAATCGTTGTTATAAATATATACTTCATCTTATCGTAGTAAATCCTATATCAATTACTACTTCCGCATTGATATATTTTCTGTTTTCTTTCGCGTCGTGATATTTTAAGAATTCAATTTATAATTTAATTTTTTTTTTTTTTTTAATGTGCATTTTAAAATAAATACAAATCTTAAGAGATAGCTCGCTTAATAACAAACTGTCTTGCTTCCTTACGGCTAAACGCAACCCCTATTATTATTTCATTTATATCGTCTTCTTCTGATAAGCAATTTTTTAGTTTGTGATTCAATTCTTTTTAATTTTGAAACAATTTAATAACAACGGCAGCGATTACAAAATCGGCTGCTACGTATTCCTCGAAGAGTAGTTGTGCTTTCTTCAAATACATCGTTTTTATTGCATTACAGATGTGTTTTATTAACCACATCTTCGAAGCCCTTATTAAACGTTTATAATATATAATTGATTTTTTTTTAATTATGTCAGTAAAGAACTCGAGTTTTATTTGTGATAACTAAAATTTTATACTAATTTTTGTGCGATCATTTTTTTTTTTTTCTATTTAAACTTTCGACTGTAACTTTTTGTAATGTACTTTTTATAATTTAAGGTTTTCATCTTACTTTTCCATGACAATCATAACTATGTCGGTATAATACAACGCGGTAACCTGCAATAGGGGGCAAATCAAATGTTGCGTATGTTTAAAAAAAAAATCAAAGTATGAAATTAAAAAAAAAAAGATCATTTCTGATCTGTTGTTTTATCTAAACTCTATATACATGTGCTGCTTCTGCTGTTTTTGTTACTCTTGAAGTAAATTATATCGCATTAAACTTTAATTCATTCAGAATGACTATTATAAGTTAATTGTTAATTATAGTTCACGTACACAAATTGAAAAATATACGAAATAAGTATTGCTCATTCCGTCAATTTAAGGTCGCAATTTCTTCTACTCTTTATCTTTTAATGCACTGATTATTGAAACGGGCGTCCGAAAAAAGGAGGCCAGTTGATGCCGATGCCTTCCTATGAATTTGAAAAAGAAGAAAAAACCAAAGCGGAAAACTGGTGATAAATAAAATCGATTCTATTTTTTTTTGGTAACAAAATTTATAAAAATTAAAAATTTGAAAGAAATCCGCCCACTTTTTCCTTCATAATTTCTTTGAAAAACAAAAACAGAAAAACGGAATGTCGATTTTCGGTGGGAAAAAAAAATTAGCGCGACTACTTTTAATTACGAACACGCGTAATATTTTATTTTTAATATTATTCGATTTTTTATGCGAAAAAATTCTTTAAAAATTAATATTAAATTAAGAAACGAATTTCCTAATTTTAGAGTAATAATGAAATTCTATAGCCAGAAAGATATCTTTTTCAAACTTGATCCCTCTGAGGAAATATCTTACAAGCGTCCATGATTACTGATCCTTAAATGAGCTAAATTAATTACTCTATATGCGTGTATTCTATTCTATTTATTTTTGAGCGAGTATTTTTTATATTAAATTTTTCGTTTTTTACGCTCTTTCCAATTGAAACGGTGTCAAAAGTTTACCCTGCATTAAAATAAATGATTTATTTGAATAGAACTCCCCCCCATGAATATCGTGTCTGAAATGAGGAAAGAAGAAAATTTCCTGAATAGTATGCGCGTAGTATGAAACGGGAATAGAAGCTCGAAACAAAAAAAGAAATTGAAATAAATTCGAAAAGAGCCTATTAATCTGAAATAAGCTTAAAGAGAAGAAGTATGTTGTATTCATTAAACGTCCGGCAAACTTGACTGTGGAAGGGCTATTTAGGCAATACCATTTTGATGTCTACTAAAATAGGCTTGAACGGGAGAGGAGAAGTGCACTCCGTTGCTCTGTTGAATATAATACTGATCCGGGAAATCAACTGCAATTAAAATGGGAAAATATCGAGGAGATTGCATTTAAGACCCCCCCCCCCCCCCCCCAATAAAACATGTGTAAATTTGAAGAAAAATTTCAACGACACCAACTTGTTAAGAAAAACATATGAATATTTGAGAAAAGTACTGAATGCACGATAAATGTACATCTTAAGGTGACGATATTCTTTCAGAATAAAAGAACTTGATATTACTATTATTATTATTATTGTTATTATTGTTATTATTACTAATTAATTATTTAAAGTAGTTTACGGATAAATAAAACTTCATAAAATTTTACACTAATCCTTATAGAGATTATATATTAAGTGCTAATATTAAACGGCATAGTCAGATTTTAGTATAATATTACCGGACCGATCGAATTTGTAATTTGTTCAGTCGATAAATAATGTTATCTTCGGAATTAACATTGAACTGAATGTGAGACAACTTAAATTTTTAAATAAACAGCGCAGAATTCGAACTGAATAAGGAACTAATTTATTTTAATCGCATCAACAAAAATATTTCTAAAATGCATTAATTTGGAATACGAGCATGCCTGTGTACGGTTAATTTTTTATTCACACGAGTCTATATGTTATTTTATTAGCCAAACTTAATTTCAGACTAAAAATTTCTTCTAGATCAAATACGTTTGTCTTAACGCTTAACCGGAATGAAGAATGCCGATGGTATCTGTGACAAATTCATTTCCTTATTTTTCATTAAGTAATAATAAATACGCTGTTTTTAGATACATAATTATAAATTTAATTAAACACGACATGTTTCGGCGTCGCCATGATCATGAAATACAATAATAATAAATGTTGTATTTCATGATCATGGCGACGCCGAAACATGTCGTGTTTAATTAAATTTATAATTATGCATCTAAAAACAGTGTGATTATTGTTACTTAATGAATTAGCTTGAAATTTTAATTTTACCAGTGTTCAGGCTACGTCGACTGGAATGTACACGCACTCATGTAATAGGAAAACGGCATTTGTGTTTTTAACACGGTGTGCTATTTAATATTTAAAAGTCGATATAAAATATTTTTAAAAAGAAAAACTCCGTAATGACATTTACAGTTGCATCAAAACTTTTTTCTTCCTCTTTTTTTACAAATGCGCTTATTCTTTTGAGATTTTTCACCTTAAAACACGCACTATTTAATTACTTCGAATCCGGTTTTGAGAATATATTTTGCATTTCCAAATGAAATGAACCGTTGATTTGAAAATACAATAAAGACAATCCGAATATAAATAACTTTTATAAATGGAAGAATAATTTTATTTAATTCCGATATTAATATCGCTTTCCAGAATTAAAATTTTAATTAACGTATTTTTCAAATGTTAGGCGCTTTAGAGTACACTAATGTGGTCTAAATAGGGCCGCCGACTAGAGCCTTTTCTAGGGCCAAATAAAAATGTTAAAAATTGAAACTAGTCTTAGGAATTCGAATAAAGTTTGAATTCCAGCAAACTATCGAAATGAAATAATGCAAATAATTCTTTTTTTTTTTGTGTACATTATATATATATATATAGACTTGTTCTGAAATACTCGTATAATTTATCATTTAAATCGGTGTTAACTATATGCGTAAAAGCAGCTACCACCGTTTCATATGTTCTTTTTTCGGTTTTAACAAAGTTTTAATTTAATTAAAGATCTAACCTTACTATATTTGCATTTGTACACCTTCATTAATGATGTTGCTGTATTACTAAATTCAACGCGCGATTCCGTCAAAGCACCCAAATTAATACACGTTGGTTCGGAGTAGGATTAATATTCATATTGATTTGGTTTTTATTGGCAATATAAAACAAGCACGTTAAAATTCTAAGTGCGCAACAAGCAACATCTCAAATATTACTTCCGCGTCGTTATTGTCCTAAAACCAAAATTTTTGACAATGGCGATTGTTTACTTAAAGCGTAATAAAAAAGTATGCGTACGTGTAGTATTAATGAAATGATTTATTCGTTACGATTTTAGTTACCGGATGTGACGGCTGCATTAAAAAATTTATCCGAAATAATGGCCTCGGACATAAAACATCAGGTTGGAGTAGGTCGCCAACAATACGAAAGCGTTCAGTCGAACATACAAGATGCCGTTAAGGATTATATTCCACCGATTAAGAAACGCATTAGAAGAGCCGGTAATTATATATTGCTATTAACGATTATAATAAAATTAATCAATTCGCCGGTTTTTGTTTTTTCTTTTATACAAAAAAAAAAAAAAAAAAAGATGTTTTGTATATTTTAGTACGCTTTTATATATCTTCTTTTTTTTTTCTTTTCATCTAGATCTGACTATATAGTCATTTACTAGAGTTTAATATTAATAAGATCGTGAATTTCAAAATCTACGCATTAGCCGGTCCCCAAATTTATTTATTGAAATGTCAATAACGTTCCTTCTTTTCAACCTGTTGCAACTTGCTGGCTGTTGTAGTAAATTCGTTGCAAAAGCGTTTTCATTTCAACTTCGACGAGTGATTATTTTTAACTACCAGCTTTATTTCTTCTGTAACACATATTTTTCATTTATAAATTTTGTTGTAGTGTTCGGTTGGACACATACCATGGTGCTCCTTCCGTCACATGCGTAGAGTATGGTGATTTTAATTAAATTTCCTTCTCCGATTTTTTGTTTTATTAAATATGTTACGAGAAAGCTTTGGCTTTTGTTGTTTTAATAGATCTTCAGAGAACTATCAAAAAAGTAGGCGAGCGAATTTTACTGATAACGCATTGTTACGGAAAAACAAAAAATACATATACCATAATGGCCATCCATTAATTTCAAACATAAATATAAAATTGCCGAAAATAGTTTATTTAAAATTAACTAAAGGATAGGTAATCGGACGTAGATCACTTTAATTTATTATTCATACAAAGATAAAGATGAAATATATTATAAGTAAAATAAAATAAGTCCCGTATATCCCCCCTTGATATAAGGTGTAACGAATATTGCGAAGTTAAGCTTTTCATAATGGTACTTAAGGGTCCCTAATGCGGATCTGATGAGAATATATTAAGAACCAGTTCCTTTCTATTTTTGGATTATTCGCCTTTACTTTCCACCAGATAATTCTCTGGTATAACCAATTCAATTTCAGATTAGGTGTAATAATCTTGAGAGCGACTTAGATCCAGAACGAGACAAGTCTCGAACTGGTGACCTCTGGTTTGGTAGGCCAAGCGTTTTAACCACTAGGCCGCCTTACTTATAATATATTATAGGAAACTATCAATTAAATTGCGATGAAATGATACACATACAAGTGTTACATATTAAACAGATATACATATACTATAGTGTATATGTGTTGTATTTTTACAATTGACGAAAATATAATTACCTTAAATTTTTTTTGGTTTTTTGACTATATTTTTGACTTTAAAATTTTAAACAGAATAAACGGTGTAGTAGTAAACACTTCATAATTGAAGGAACTTAACTATAGTCTGACGCTATTAAATAGTCAATTAATGGATTTAAACGCTATAGACAATACGTATTTACATACTGCATTATATTTAAAAAATAACGGCCAGTAGTGGCCTGTAAGATGTTCCAGCTTTATAATAGTTTGTTCCATTCTAATTAATGACGTATTTACTTTGTTACACCTGTCACTTCTATGTTACGGAGATGAGAAGTAACCATTGTAACTAAAAGATCTGTAACTGTGTAACTAGCCTTAGAAAACCAGATAAATGAAAGAAACGATTAACTACGCAATAATATCAGACGATGATTAGGGGGAAGTGAAGTAACGCATCTTTTATCTTTATCACGTATACAGTTTGCATGTATTACTCATACTACATGCTCTGTTGCTGGTCACAATTCACTAGAACTAATTACACGGCGATGACATAGTACAATCAGGTGATGAATAACTATCCTCCTGTAACTGGCTGGAGTGAAGTTGTTCAGTTACAAATTTAGTTACTATAATTTCGAATAGCGTATATCGTTTTTGCGTGCGATACTATCAGCTGGAATCAGAATGTTATTTACGTTCCAGTTGAACCTGTACATTTTAATAAGCAGAGCGTGTTGCACATTATGTACGACAGTGGCCATAGTATATCATGATGATTTCGCTTCGTTGCGTTATAATATCGTTTGAAATAGCCGCTCTGGAATGTTACACCATCATTAAAAAAATGTTAACGACAGCTTTGTTACCAAGAGGTTCCAAATTTAGTTAATTTTATTTGGATGTCTATTTATCACATTTCGCTATTTTATAATTTCTCCTCTGAACTATTTTAATTTTGACTTTTTTTAGCAAATTAATTTATGGCTTTTAAGTATAGTTAAAAATTTAGATTAAAACAATTCCCCCCATCAATTGTAAGTAGTTAAAATTTTGTGCAACAAATTTTAATGAAATTTGTTTTAAAATAGCGTATATTAGAATTACGTAAAATTTGTTTATCACGCAATTTATAAAAAATTTAATACTTCAATTACTGTAAAAATTTAAATTTGCGCATCGCGTTTATTTTGAATGATTAATTAAAGTCTCTGGGTTATACATTAAGATGAAACTGTCGTCTACTGAGACTCCAAATTGTTCTAGCTTTTATGTTATTTTAATAATCCCTATTTTGTTTTGTTTCTTTTTTTTTATAATTACGTTTTATAATATGTGGGGTGACCTGGTCTGTGAAAACCGGGCTAATTTTTTAAAAAAATCAATTTTCACTTTTTTGGCTATTCTTATAGAAAAAAGTACGCTCTTTTCAATAAAACAACCCCTAGATTTCTATCTTTATTACATTATTCACAAATCGTGTTTTAAAAGAAAACAAGAACTTCAAAAAAAAAAAAAAACATACAAGAAGTGAAAATCTAAAATAGAAAAAATATAACCAATTTCTTTTAAATTACTACAAACAGTTCTTTTCTTTGGTGTTGAGGTTTTTGGATAAGGTGTAGCATTTTTTTCATCGGTTTTCTTTTTTTTCTTTGTCACGGCCACTTCAGTCTTATTGTTATTTTTTTTTTTTTCATTTATTTTTATCTTATTTCGGTTGTTTTGGTTTTATTTTTTCATCTTCGATTCTGATTTCGGCAAAATATCATCTACTTTCCATTTCGGTTCTTTAATTAAGGGTTTTTCAGGTAATGGCACTACAATATCAGTTTTAGCGATATCAGCTTTAAACTTCTTACGTTATCGTAAAGGTACCATTGGCGTTCTAAATCTAAACCTTTTGAACTGTGATTTTCCTCAGGCATCTTATCATCAGTACATTGTAGTAGTAATTGAAATTTGTTTATATCGTCACTGTTCGCATACATTTTTGCTGCTGCACCATCTGATGAAATTTCGAAGTGGTGGAAACTTGTGATTCCTACCAAAGGTTTTGTAAAACTGTTTCAGGTAGGTGGTTCAAACACATACCAGGTTTCGACCTCTTTTCTTTTTCTATATTTCATTTCGTCCGCAAATCTCCTCATAAACTTTATCTAAAACATTACTTGTTCTACCACCTGATTCAATTTGGCTCCAGATGACACACTAAATTTCGCTGTTCTTTATCTAATTCTAAAAAATTATTTCTCGATTTCTCTATCATATATCTCGTGCTATTGAAATTTTACATTTTCGATTACAACAAGGTTCTTCGAAAAATGTTAAAACTATTTTTTCTTCCTCTGCATATCTAGGGGAGAGATAATTCCAAATTATTCGAAGAGTTGAGAATTTCATCTGGATTTTCTTCTTCACTGTCATGAGCGGCAAGTTGATGTTGATCATTTAAGTGTTATCAGAGTTTCTTTGCATTACTAAGCTCTTCTTCAACTTGTTCCGAACACACTTTTCACTCTTTTGAAATTAAAACAGCTTCATCAGGGGGGACAATTAATTAATATTTACGATACGAAACCATTTCGCGCAATTAAAAACATGGCGATTCCAAAATGATTTGATAACAAAGTACAAAGAAATTAGCAGCATTGCGGGGAAATTTGTTCGATTTAGCTGTGGTGATATAAGCATCACTACATACAAAAGGTCACAAAACATCTGGCACATGTGCTGAAGAAGTGGAAGAATAGTGTTGTCGCAGCAACATGTAACACCGCGCTACACAACTTTAAACGCGTTTATCTCGAAAATCCTTTTTTTTTGCGCACCAGCCCGCTTTTCGTAGACCAGGGCACATATATTTAAATTTATTTCCATTTTGTTTATATAAATTACTTTTTTTTTTCTTTTTTTTTTTGAGCAATTTGTAATTTTGTAACTAAGTTTCTATTACATGATCCTTAGGAACCTGTAACGCGCTGTTCCAATACGATTAATGTCGATTCATTTAAATTGAAAGGTATTTCCATTAAAGGGGAAAATTCAGAATAAAAAACAATAATTTATACCTGTTTTCAATTGTACTTTTCGATAAGCATACTCAAAAGAAATTCTGTCCCACTTCTTGAACTAAACCGTTGATAATAGTATATGCGCTGTGTAATCAGTTTTTCGCTTTGTACGTTAAAATAAAAATGATTTACATAAAATTGTAGAAGACGAAGTCAGTAGAGCCATTATTTTTTTTTTTTTGTTATTATCTTTACATATAAGAATTTAATGTGGTCAGCGGTGGAAACCATCCAATTAAGTTTTGGATTCCTTCACTCCACATTGTACAATCATTAATCTTATCTTAAAATACTATAATATTAATATAAGTTAATATTGGACTACTTTCTGTATTACAATTCCTTTTTGGCCAATTTACTGAAAATACTCATTTTTTCCCGTACTAATTCACTACAGTCTTCCGCTATCTTTATATTTAGAATGTTGCACCCATTCAGGATATGTGCTGTACACTATCCTGCTCGTTGCATCTAATGCAATTTTCAGTTGCCCCGCTATATTAAGTCTTGTGAGATAGATTTTGAAATTTCCATGTCCCCTGATATGAATTGTAAGTTGTAAATATTCGGAGTATAGTACGTGTTATTTAGCCTCTCCTTAATAGCTGGAAAATAGAAATTTTCGTTATTCCGTCATGACATTTATCTACGCCGTTTCAAACTTATCTATATATTGTTCACTGATAAAAAGTCAGTAGAGCCATATTCTGATTGATTCTTAAGATGTAGAGCGTTGTAATGAAAGAAAAACGCTTAATGACTAATTTACTCAACATCACTTTTTTCTCTCAGTGTGCACTGTGGCGATACAGTGTGAAAGATTTAGAAGAGTAGAGATATTTTCAGGATTTTTTCGTATAACACGGAATGATTTTTAATAATCTAAATGTGTTTCGATTTAAAATAATTAAAAAAAAAAAAAAAGTATAATGTGGTGTCTGGTGAAATTTTATTTTAATGTTTATGTTTTATTTAGTTCATTTTAATGTTTATGTTTTATTTAGTTCATGTTAATGTTTATGTTTTATTTAGTTCATTAGCGAATGCGGAAACGTGAAATATATAAATTCGCCGCACTCTCACCTTTAATTACATAAAATCGAAACGTTTTTACAGTTTACGATATTTTAAACAATTTTCTTCGTCACGATTTCGTCAAATTTTCAAAGTGTTTGAATTTACCTTCTGGCTATTTTTAAAATTATCGAGTAATCATTTTATCGGTTTTTTTCTTTTCTTTTTCTTTTTTTTGACCTGACTTTTGCCGTTTAACCAGTTTTAATTATTTTATCGTATCCAGTTTATAATAATAATTTTACCGCTGTTCGTATCGTTTTTCAGGGGAATCTGTTAGTAAAATAGCGGAACGTATAAACTTTATTCTAGATCGAATCTCGGAAGCTATTTCAAATTATACAAACGATCCAATCGAAGATGGAAAAGTATATATCAACAAATTTTCCCCATATAGGTAAAAATATCTTTTTTCGCTATTATGCATATTATTACTACTGGCCTAGAATTTGAATTTTGTTTTTGAATATTATAATACGGTATTTTTGTTAATATTTTTTCTTTCGAGCCAATTGTGCGTGTGCAAACGTTATTGTTCTCGTACGCGCTTAGTTCAAAAATGAAGAAAAAAAAAAAAATTAAAATTATCAATGAGAGTTATCGGAGTTTGAAGAGAATTATAGTCGCCAGGGAATAATCAAAGTTGTCTCGATAACCTTAAATACGGGAATATAATAATAATTTTAATGCTGACAAGTAAAAAAGGCGGACATAATAAATTTTCTTTACACTAGTAATTAGTGAAAAAGTGAATTCTATATGCGTCGTGGCAAAGTGTCATAAATTATAGACTTCTTTTCGCAATCTACTAAAAGTTCAATGGGTCTGAAGCGAATATTAAGGTTTTAGTGCCTTTCTCCTTTAGATCCGCCTTTACTTTCCTAAATTTCTCGTCTATCGCGCCCTGTTTCATCTGAATAAATCTGTTAAGTCGGGAGATGACTCATAACCTCCGGTTTTACGGTTACTAAAAACCCCGTAATTACTAAACTACCACGTCTGTCGTGTTGATAATATTTTTACGAAAAATGAATTAGAAAAATAACAGTACCTCCTGAAACAGAGTTAATTTTTTTAGATCGAACTTTTTTCTTTAACTAATTAATAATTGAATATGAGCAGAAAAAGGCAAAACAATTTTTAAAGAATACGCAACATTTCGTTTAATGTTTCACGTCCTTTTTTTGGCTCAATAAAGTTCATTCATTGGAAACGATGAATGGTATGAAACGGATAACATTAACACACTGAGCTTCTTGTATAAATGTCGTAATTAAGTATGGTTGTTTTTTTTTGTTTCTTTTTTATTCTCAACGACTTTATCGCATTTAGTTTTTTGAAATGATATGGAAATAGAAATTGTTTATTTCAACAGATTACCATTTTCGTAATTTAGGAGAAATCGATTTTCATGTCGAACGATGTAATTTTTATAATAGATATTGCGGTACACCTTGTATAACGTATGCCATTTTGGCATTTATAATCCTGCTACATTAAAAGGTTATACACTAATTTCATTTAAGGAAAGTTTACCGATAGAAATATAATAAGTTTAATTAATATGTATATTAATACATTTTTGACTGTATTTTATGCAGTGCTTGTATTATTATTATTATTTAAATTGATTTGATTTGATTTGATTATTATTATTACTATTATTATTACAATTATAATTATTATTATTTTAATTATAATTATTACATTTCCAAAAATTTGTTTTCAATTTTCTTTAAGATTCCTTAACATTTCATTTTATCGATTTAAAAATTATATTCTTCAGTCAACTTGCTAATCTGTACTTAATTGGTCTTACGTATTTAATCTTTGTATAAAAATGTACTCTATTTACAAATGTTTATTAATATATATTGAAGTGTGATGCGCTAAATTCAACACGTTTTACTTCGTGTCCAGGGACGCCACCACGGATTTAGTTCCGCGGAATTAAAATATTGTATTTTAATTAATATTATTATTATTTATTTTATTATTATTATTATTATTATTATTAGACAAGCCCAAAGAAATGTATTAGGATTTAAAGTCTGCATTGTAAAATTACCTACAATGATTTTACTTGGACGGTCGACCGCTGAAAACACAAGTTAATTAAAATAATACAAATACTACAACACGGCGACGATTACTAAATATAAATAAATTTGATACGTATCTGCATTGTTGACCGGCTATTGTTGACCGGCTTGTGCGGTACCTGCAATGGCGGTGGTCCGTTGGTCCTCTGAATCGGCAGATGTGCGATGGGAAACTCGGTTCGCGATATGTTTAGGATAATTTACGAAATTAAGATCTTGCACTATGTCGAGCGGCAAAGGTATAAACTGGTGTGGCCAATTTGGCTTACTTTTACTGACCGGTCCGATGACCAAGCCTGAAACTGGTGTATTATCGACCTCTTCCGAAACTAAAAGCCGACTGATTTTTTGTGCTTTCGATATTTGTGCCTTTTTTCGCAATTCCTCTCTTTTCACCCCCGCGATGGTAGTAGTTTTCGGAAACGCATTTAACCATTTCCCGCGCATTGTTTTGTATTTGTTGTTTTTCTTTAGGTGTCGCATTTTTGAGTTGCTCAAAAGCCTCTTCAGAGTGTTTCCTCTATCCCGTGCCTCTGGCTCGCAGTATGGTTCCATTTCAAATCTCTGCTGTTAATGTAGACAATTACATCAACCATAGTATACTCTGACGTCCTTCGGGAAACAGAAATATCTTCTTATTTTTTAATAAACTGATTTTATCTCCGCTGCCAACTAGTTTTTTTTTTTTTTTTTTATAAAATTTATTTTTACATTGCTGATTATCTATATTTAGTACTTTATCGAATAATTATTATTTTTTGTTGATTCTTACCTGGCTAATTAAGAATGGGGCTGTTACCCATTCTACACTCTATCCTCATCTGTCCACCAACTGCAATTGAGGTTATACAGTGTTTAGCTCATGTTAAAAAGTGTGGAAAAGTCATCTTGCGCAGATGGGTTAGTTAATACAGTAATGCTAAATTATAACCCTGTTGCACTATTTGACCTCCTTATTATTATTACCTCTACCTGCGGTCTACGTATCTAATTTTCATAGTTAGCAAAATGAGTTTTGACATTTAAAAAAGAAAAAACACAATAGCACTCATTATGAATAACTAATGAATAATAGGGGACAATGCGACTGGGGCGGATACACAAAGGCCTTACAGAACAGGTGGGAAGATTACCTGCACTAAAAGAGTTTTTTAAACAGCAACCAAAATATTTTAAGTTGACCGGATTTGATGAATATTCTAGCGGAAACGTTAAATATCAATGACTATATCATTCTTATGGAAGGAAACGCGAATTCCACAACACTGTATAATCAAAATTATGCCATATTTTATGATTTTCAAAGAAGGAAACGATTTGGTCAGGCGTTTATAATGCTGAGTATCCATAAGTGCTACACGACGTCGCAGCGACTGGTAACGAGCGACTGACGCAACTTGTTTTCGATCCATATACATGAAATGGGCTTCATCATCTTCACTATATTACTATTTCATAAATGAAATGGATAAAGTTATGCAGGTTTCGCCGTCGTCTAGTGCCGGTGGGTAGAGAAATAAAAAAAAAAAAAACGGTCACCGACACAGGTCACTCACTTTTAGTATCGTCGCGGTCGCGTGGTGCTGGTGGGGATACTCAGCCTAACAAAAAACATGTATTTAAAGCGGCAGATTATTTTACAACAGTATTGAACGGAAATTCCAAATGAACTGAAATACATTGGCTGCCTCGTGGTAACTAAGACTGCGCTTCATGCAGGAATACAACGTCACCTATCGATTAACGACCAACGTAGGGTGACTACATAACTCTCATTGTTTATTCACAGTAGAAATTTGGACGTTTTCCGATCACCGAGTGCATACAGCGCGTTGAATGAAAGTAGTAAAATTTTACCCTACGAGTTTTTTTTCAAAGTCACATATATTTATAGAAATTTACAGAAACTCTTACAATTTTATTCGCCGTCGGTGTCCATTTCATGGCGTTCTCTATCTTTTCAAAATGCTGGCCATCAGAATTGATGCACCTTTCCATCCATTCTTGCCACTTTACATGAATTGTCTTTCACAATTCAACTGCGGGAATGCGTTTCAGAATATTCAAATGGTCCATCAAAAAGGCGATGCAAAGTGGTTCAATGCGGATCAACTCTTTTCGAGAACACGGATTGAGAGATGACGTCCCAGCTTGCGGAGACAATTCTGCAGATTTACGGCCCTCCTCCGAGAAGGTTTGGTGCCAGCGGAATATTGTCGCTCTTGATAAGCATTCTTCTTTATAAACAGCTGTATCTCTTTCACACTGTGTCACCAGCCGATAAACACAATAACGAACGACGAAGCGTTGTTCTTTTGTTAGGTCCATATTGCAACGCAAAAAACTCGGACGGTATCGCGCAACGCACATTCATAAATTGAATACTGTACGTTTACTACTCGCAAAGGAAACCGGTTTGAATGTGTTGCTATAATTACAAAATGAGCTGTGCTACACGTCTATGCAGTTTTCAACTTGTTCTGTCACTTTGTTCAAAAATAGGAAGCGCAGTCTCAGTTACTACGGGACAGCCATAGCGTCGCGACCAGATTCCAAATAACAGGTTCGTGTAGATTAAAAACGAAAATTTTTAAAAAGTGTACCGGATTAATATCGAGTTATAGTGAAAAAATGAAAACAGAAGAGTCTAAAGAATTCTGAATTTATTACGATGAAAAAAAAAAAACATTAATATTTTTCAAGGGCAGATCCAGAGAGACATATTTTGGGGAGGGAAATTATATATATATATATATATATATATATATATATATATAATAACGTAATATCTTATGCGGTAGACAGTAGATTTGAGAAATACTTTGTTTCGTGAAGAAAATCAAATAGCGACCTTCTCTTTAGAAATATCTTTCAAAAATACATAATTGTTACAATTTTTAATTTAACTTTTGTTTTATTTTTAGTTGTGAAAAAAAAAGAAAATGATAAAATTATACCTCAGAAAATAGTAGTTTAGATTTTGAATAGTAAATTACTAAAAAGATTAGAAAGACAGTATTTTTATTAGACTTTACTTCTTTTTTATTTTTGTTAATAATCCGATCAGAACCCTTTTCGGCCCCCTTAACCGCCGGTTCATTGCGAAAATACATAATCATGAACAGAATGAAATGCACAAAACATACGTTCACTTATGGGAAAATATTTCGGCTCGTGATATATTCCTTTATTTAATCATTATATTTTCGTTTGATTAGGATTAATATTTATATATTAAGGCGCAACGTAAACAAAAGTGTACTATATATATATATAACTAAAGTAAAGTAAGTCCCATATATCCCCTTGATAAAGTATAACGGATATTGCCAAGTTAAGCTTTCCGTAGGCTCATAAAAAGAGCGTGAGAAAATATTACCGCTTCTGCGAAAGACTAATATTTAAGAATTTTAGATTAAAGGTACTGATGAAAAATTCCCAATTACGACGCGTGGCGGCTTTTATTTCTGCCAACGTTGTTCCCCCTTGCTTTTCATTAATTTTTCAAAAACTATTGCGAGATTTAAATTAAAACTAGAAATTAGGAAAAATTGATATGCAAAAATGATATAATAAAGTCGATAATCGCAATAAAACATAAATTAAACTATAAAGTGTAAACATCGATAAACTAATAATAGAATATTGCATATGAAGAGCCACTGCGAAACTGAATTTTAACTGAATTATTTCAAACCGATTATGAAAGTGTAATATGATCTGTTCGATGAAAATGAAACAAAGATTTCAAGGGGATGTAATGGCGAAGTTAAAGAACTTTTATCGTCTGGAGGAAGAGATAGAGAGTGACGTGGCGTTAGAAGTGTCTTGTTAATAAATTTATCAAGCTCGGATATTACGAACCTTACAACCTTTCGAAAACGTAAGAAATGCACGAACATAAAAATCGCTGATAAACTCTAAAGCACAGGAGTATTTAACCTGCGGCCCGCCTTGAACATTTTTGTGGCCCGCGCCAGGTGGCCAAAGTAGCACTAGTAAAATAAATATTTTTTAGCGATATCATTTTTTATTATTTCATTTATATTTCTTATATTTCTTATATTTCATTGTTAGTGTTTGATATTTCTTTGCAATGTGCATTTAGTGTGTCATTATTATTATATTATCTATGTTTACATGTAAGAATAAATAATAACAGTCATTATGTTTCAATTTTTCGCTATAAAAAAATGTCTCTATATAGTAGTGTGTCTAAATCTAATATGGGGATATATGGTTTTATATGCGGCCCGCGGAGTTATGATGCATTTCCAAAGTGGCCCCGCAAGATCATTTGGATTAGCCACCCCCTATACTAAAGCATCGCTTTTTATACGAACTGATATACTCGTAGTAAAGAACGCATTTTTTCTTTTTAATGGGCATCGAAGGCTACGCGCTTTTCGATCGGAATTGTCGTTCTACAGATGCCGCGAAATGTGAATATTATTTCATGAACTTTTCATACTCGCCTGATGCGACAATTGTCAAGAACAAATTTAATTGTTTTTTTTTTTTTTTGTTTTCTTTTTCCTTTTTTATGTAGAAAATAAATGCAAATTGTTATAACGTTATTTCAAAGTTTTCACTAAAGATTCATTACATAATTCTTGATCGCAGTGCGAGAATGAAAAATCTTTTTCTAATAAATTCTGCGCATAACGAAGAAGTTTTTACGCTTGTCTTCTTAAATTCAGATTTACTTTTGGAATTTTTAAGTTAGCATGCTAGAGAATTTTCCGTTCTATTTGAAGGAGAATACGAGTGAAAATTCGCTAAAATCCGTTCTTTCGATTAAAAGCGCTAGAAAGAATGTTTCTAGGACGAATTCGAATGATTTTATCGTCAACAATGAAGAGTTTCTTTACATTTACACATGTGGTGTATTCTTTTTTCTTTTTTTTTTTACGTTATTTGAAAATGTGCTTAATTTTTTCTCTCGCATTTAGATATTACGTTTGCATTGGGATTAGCGCAGTTCTCGGATTGGTGCTAATTTCACTTACAGTCGGATTAACTTGCGGATTCTGCGGTAGTCGACCAAACAGCGGCAACTATCAGGACGAATGTTGCAACAAAGGAACAGGATCGCGATATTTGATGCTGTAAGTATTTGCCGCCTTTATTTTAACTCTTCGGCAGATACAAAAAACCTACATTGTCATTTAACGCGCTGTGTAACAACTGTTTTGTTAATTAGCTTCAAAGAAAAAACGAAAAATTTATTAATTTCGACGAATTAGTGAGAATATGTATAAAATACTGATCTGGTATTTTAGCAAAATGCGAAATTGAAGAGATTTTAATAAAAAAAAAATTACGATTAACAATAGAGAACAGTCGGACAAAAGAGGATGAGAAACGAGGACTAGGTGTTGTTAATAAATGAGACGAAGTTTTTGAATTTTAGAATTATTCAAAGAGGAAAAATTCTCCTCAGAATGCTTGAAATGCAAAAAAAAAAAATTCACCCCGTATAAATTGTTTCCTTCAACACGGGTAATTGTATACACATTTGAAATTCTATAAGAAAAGGAAGACAAACTCAGAATCTGAGCAATTTGAAAAAAATTCAGAACGGTATAAAATAAAACGCTTCTTAGCGGCAATAACATTTGTCACCTCAGTGCAAATAAGGCATTATTAATAGGGCGCGCCCTAATAAATTTGTTATTAAAAAAAAAAAAAAAAAAAGAAAAAAAAAGAAAAAGAAAAAAAGGCATTACTAATTCGATATCTTTTATTATTATTATTATTATTATTAACTACCATCGTACAATGAATTTTATTTCTATTTTCATTTTGGAAATTTTAGTTACGTATAATTTTCTTCGGGTCCTTTAGATTCCGTTTTGGGTATGTTGCACTTGGTTGACATTCTTGTCTTAAATATTTCACTTTTTTCTATCGTTATTATTAATGCACGTGTGGGACTATATGTTACCTAATTTTACCTTAAATGAAATTTCATTATTTAATAATGGTGGTTCTTGTTTTGTCCGTGGGTTTCAAGTTACTAATTTTATAATAGCGCGTAATTATTTCAAATCCGCTTAAATACAATATTATTCATAGTACCTTTTAATGATGTATTCAGAAATTAAATTATTCACACTTAATATTAATAGTGTCCGCCCAAAATTTGATGAATTTTTAATTTTTTTATCTAATTGTGACACGCAGTACGACATGAATAATTCTCACAGAAACCTTGTTATACGAAGGGGAATTAAATCATTATTGTATTCCAGATTATACATCCGTAGGACACAATGCAGAAGTAATAAAAGATCAGGCGGTGTTATAATGTACATTAAAAATAGCATCTTATTCCAAAAAATTGACATTTCCATTCTCTCCGCCAATATAGTCGTAGCGAAAATATTTTTCGAAGACAATATTCACGTAAAACTATTTTCGGTATCTATCGTTTCTGTAATCATAATCAGGATGATTTTTTATCTGATTTACAGAGCGTAATAAATTTATCCTCATCAACCTCAGACTTATCGGGTGATATTAACATAAATCTCTTGGATAACGTTAGAAGATCTTCCGATTATTTGAATTTACTATACTCCTGGGGTTTCACTAGCGTTGTTAATACACCGACTTTTATGCAAGAACGTTCCGGCTATTCATCGTGTTTAGATCATCTTTTTGTTAGAGATTTTAATGATATCCTGTTTAAATCAAATTTAACACACAAAATTCTCAAAATAAATTTTTCCGATCATTGCGCTATAGACGCATCAATTAAATTTTATTCCAACCATAAGACAATTAAAGCCAACTGTGTTTATCGTTTCGATAAAATTAAGTTCAAACAATATCTTGCGACTATCGACTGTGAAAAAATATATAGTTCGCAATTAACAATTGACGAGAAATTTAAAGAGTTTATAACTATAATAAAAAACGGTGTAGAACAGTCTAAATGTATATTGCAGACTAGAAAAATCCATAAAAGGTCACCCTGGATTACAGATGAGTTAGCTAAGCTTTCTCTCGAAAAAAAAATCGAGTATACAAACTGACTAAGCGTTATCCTACTGATGCTTGTTTACAATCGCAGTTTAAAGAAACCTCCAGAATGTTGCAAAGATTATTGAGGAAAGCAAAAGTGAATTATTATACCAAATTACTAACGAGCTGCGAGAATAATCAAAAAAAGTATTGGGCGGTTATTGAAAAAACCCTAGGAAACAATTCACGAGCATTACGTAACATATCAATTAATGGCCTTCAAATGAATGTGTGCGGTAACGAAAAACTGATTGCTGATTACTTCAATAATTATTACAGCAATGTAGTTAACAATATGATTGATAACGCGGATACTTCCAATTACACACCAGCGAATGAAAACATAGCCCTTCTCTCCTTTGGGTTTATTGACTTTTTTTCTTTGGATGAAGTTAGGCTTGGAATAATGTCAATGCCTAATAAGTCCTCTTTCGGATATGATGGAATTTCGATTTCGTTAATAAAAGATAATTTACACTTTTACGTAAAACATTTAACCTATTTATTTAATACATCCGTACAAGTTGGGAAATTTCCAGCAGTCTTAAAATTTGGTATAATTACGCCCGTTTTTAAAAGTGGCAACTGTACTAATATTTCCAATTATACGCCAATATGTGTATTCTTTCCACCATATCTAAAATATTTGAAAAATGTATTAAGCGTAGATTGTTAAATTATTTGTTAAATATTAATTTTTTCAGTAAAAATCAGTATGGTTTCCTTCCTGAACTTTGCACTGATGACGCGCTTTTCGATCACATTTCACTCTTTGCATCCAATCTAGAAATGGGCGTTTCGGTTGCAGCAGTATATCTAGATTTAAAAAAAGCGTTTGACCGTAGTTAACCATAACATTTTGTTGTGTAAATTGTACAACTGCGGCTTTCGGGATATTATCCATGAGTGGCTTAAATCATACTTAACGGATAGATTGTATTGCACTAAAATTAACAACATAAAGAGAGTGACTATGTAAAACAATTTCACGGAGTACCTCAAAGAAGTATACTGGGACCCCTCCTGTTTCTAGTTTATATTAATGACTTGTGTAATTTGAATGTACATGGGAAAGCACAAAATCAAAAACTGGTTACGCCTTAATAAACTGTTTATTAATCTGAGTAAAACTAATTATATTATTTATAGCCACATACCGCAATTTAAATGGAATGATTTCAAAATTTTCTGGAAAAATGACGTTCCGGTGGATAGAGTTCATGATGTAAAAAATATTTAGGTGTTCAATTAGACTGTAAATTGTACTGGGATAAACATCCAACTTACTTGGCATCGAAAATTAGAAAATTAAATTATATATATTTTATTATCTGAGCAAATTTTTTAATACCATACACCTCCGTAAACTATATACGGCCCTATACCAACCGGTGCTGAGTTATGGAATCATGCACTGGGGCAAAGCTGCAGACTACCATTTGAAACATCTGACACAACTACAGAAAAATGTTATAAGGTTATTTGATAGAAGTCAAGACACAGTTGTAGACTATAATATTATACATCTTTCAAAACTTTACGAACTGCAGCTCCTTATGTTTGTCCTTAAGAATAGAAAAAAATTTAACATCTCCGTTACACAGGGTATTACAAGATCAGCGGGGGAAGAATTAGCAGCACTACCAAATATTAACAAATACCATATGCGGAATCAGTCAATATATGTATGGGGGTCCCAAACTTTTTAATTCTTTACCCTCATCCTTAAAAATAGACTTAAAAAACTACAAAAAACGCCGTAAAATTTTTGTATCCTACCTATCATCATAACTATAACTATAACAAGATAAGGAAACATAAAGAAAGAAGAGAGAGAAGAGTATTAAAAAAAAAAAAGGTTCATTAAATTTTAATTCGTTTTATATTTGTATAAGTTATTGTATTAAATAAATTAATAGTACGCATTCGGCATTTTTTTTTTTTTTTTTTTTTTTGCAGCTTGAAGAAAGTTTTAATGTTTTTTTTTTTTAATTTTAATATCCATCGCTCGCGCAAATATGCGCATAGATGGACTATTGTAGTAATAATAATAATAAACGTATTTTTGATTTTGATTATTATTATTATTATTATTATTATTATTATTATTATTATTGTTATTGTTATTATTGTTATTATTGTTATTGTTATTATTGTTATGGCAAAGGTTCATCATCTTGATGATTGAGAAAGGTTTGCATATTCGTAGAGATGTTTAGTAAAACTGATTTTTGTATATGGTTCGATACATATAGCGCCAATGCTAGTTATATTATTAAAAAAATCTATTTAGAGTATTATTCTACTATTAACAAAAACTAACTAGCGGTGTTATTTTAATCGTACTAATAAGTTTCAGCATATGTTTCATCTGCTCCCTTGGTTTTTTTTTCGTATTTACTTTGTCTTTGAATATTTTATCGATATTTCTGCTATTTAGGACACACATCTCTTAAAATACTCAATTTCTTCTTATTATCTATTAATATAATATCCGGCCTATTGTGCTCTACTGTTTTATCAGTTAGCATAGTTCTGTTCCAATATATAACTTATACTGCTCATTTCTCAAGATATTTTCAGGGGTGCATATTTATAATACGGCTGCTTAGATTTAATTAAGCCATATTTAATTTTAATTTCTTGATAGACTGGTTCCGGTTTAGGGCCTTTTCTTTTTTTATTACATACATATATATACATATATATATATATATATATATATATATATATATATATATATATATATATATAGAGATGACTTGCCGAATTCAATACAGTATTCTAAGATATTATAATACGCCGATGATGCGAAATTATTTAAAGAAATAAAAAGTATCGAGAATGCTGTCCTATTACAACGAGATGTAGATTACTTTACAGCTTGGAGTGTGGCTAATAATTTACCACGCGTGAATATATCTAAATGTAGACTTATTTCATTTACGCGGAAATATTACAACGTTGTACCACGTAGAGAAGATGTTCCCTTAATAAGGGAGATTTGTGTGAGAGATCTTGGTGTTTTACTAGATGCAAAATTTACATTTAGGACTCACACAATGCATACAATTCGCGAAGCGAACAAAATGTTAAGTTTACTTTTTCGGAGTAGTGCAAACTTTAGACAACTCTAGACACATTTAATTTTATTCACCCTATTTTCATAATTAGAATTTAGTGCGCTAATTTGGAATATCTAATGACCCGGTGAATAGCATTAAATATGCGCAGAAAAAGAGTTTCTAAAGTACTTGTATTATAAATTTATTGGCTCCGGGGTGATGCAAATACAAAGAAATACTGCGACAATTAAATATGCACAGCTTGCACAATTTAAAGCACGGTAAGATTAACTGTCCTCCTACTCTTTTAGAGAAAATTCGTATTAGAGTTCCGATTTTGCCCGCTCAACTCGTACACTGGCTGCTCGCACTCAGCAGTACGCATGTTCCTCTCTCTCTGCTCTTTATTCATATTGTATAATAACTTGGAGAAAGATAATCGCGAGCCAGACATTTTTAACGATCACGGGATGGTGAGTTCTTAAAAGCTGTTCGGAATTTAATGATGTGAGGCTATGTTGTACTGATGTCCTTAAGTGTTTCTTTGAGTGAGCATGGCAGGTATGTGTGAAAGTGTATGTACGCGTGCATGTTACTGGTGTGAACTGCGTTGACGTGGATATGTGAAATGCGTTTAGAAGTAAAATAAGTAATGTTAGATAAAATCGTTGTGTACGGACCGGTATGATTTATACATTGCGTAAATTCGTAATTTTTCTTTTCTATTGCTTGAATGTACACACACCTGTACTACTTGTGTATATTTCTACTGAATTGTTTTATTATATTTTGCTGTGCAGTAATTGACGTAAGCTGTTGCACTGACGGATTGCGTAAATAATTATTAAATAATAAATAAATATAAAATCGTGCTGCTAACTGCTCACATTCGCCCAAAATTTGCTTAATTGTTCGACTTTCTTTCTGATACCTTCTACATTTACCGCTTCGTTGCCTGTTGTTTTGGTATTCTAAAGTCTCTTCAATAAATCTAATTCTCCCTATTTCAACAATGAAAACTCGTTTCATATCAT
This sequence comes from Icerya purchasi, assembly GCA_039619475.1. Taxonomy (NCBI): domain Eukaryota; kingdom Metazoa; phylum Arthropoda; class Insecta; order Hemiptera; family Monophlebidae; genus Icerya; species Icerya purchasi. Next base: position 453,324,075 of record CM077115.1, read on the forward strand.
TCTTCTTTGTAACTGATATTCGGTGTTTTTTGTAACATTTGGCAAACTTGTTTAGGGTTCGTTTTTAACTTACTGTTTACCCCTTCCTATATACATCTGGCACATTAGAGGTTCCTTAGTTTCCAGTGTTAATCTTAGTTTCTTATTTTAATGTGCAATTAATCGATATTCCACTTTGATTTTGTCAACCATTCGCCAGCTATTAACTGATTTCTTTTTATTACTCTTATTTGATCAGCCAATCTCGTTGCTCATTAATTTTAAGTTTTTCTGGTGCTTTCATTTTAAATTCTTCGAATAATTTCCTTCTACAACATATTTTATCTGTACCGCCTTTGATAAACACTTAGCAACATATTAATAATTCATTTGTATTCATTGCCTATTTGTGACGTTGCCTTGTTAGATCATTACCATATAATATCATTATTATTATCGTTGTTTTTATCATTTTTTTTTTTTTTTTTTAAATATACGTCGATAATAAATACACAATGTAATTAAATTTTAAATAAATTGCGACATATTTCGGTAAACGAAAATTTGCATGATTATGGCATTTTGTTTGTCGAAACATGTCGCAATTTATTTAAAATTTTTAATTATACTTCCTAAAAGCGGTGTATTTATTTATCAACGTTTATAAAAAAAAAAAAAAAAACAACAAAGAAATGGAAATGAATATGGATGGTGTAAATATTATTACTATTACAAAATATGTATACAATTATTATCATTATTGGGGGGGACTCGTCAACTGTGGACATTATCCCAGAGCAAGAGAAGTTTTTCTATATTTTCGATTTGAACCAGGTCCTATACCTGAACGACTGCCTAACCAATTACGTTACGATAGCGCTGGTTAAATTGATGAAGAAGAATGTTGTTTCTGTACATGCACACTTACAACCTGTGCTGCATCTTATTTAAGATTTTAAAATCGTGTTCGTTTGTTATCGTGGATGACGAAAAATAAGAGTTTTATTTCAAAATTTCTCGCCGCTGTTCAGCTATCATTTTTAATCGAGATCTGTTGTTATTCGACCACCCAGTATATTCTTATAAATTTTATTTTAGATCGGCCATCTTTTATTGATCTTGTTGAATTTATTTCTTTCACTCGTTTACGAGGGGACTTTATATATTCATGGTATACTACTAATAATCCCCTAATATGCTATGACATACTGTTTTGCCTTTTTATTTGATTTTTTTTTTTTTCTTTTTTTTCTGTACGCTTACCAATTGGTTTTGTAAAATATATGCAATATTATACATTATCTTTTGTATGTAGCATGATTGTTTTGAATGTATCGTGTACTACTAAAAGTTTGATTGATGCGTTCGATGTTTTTATGATGTTTAAAAGACCACCGTAATCATTATTTATTACGTGAAATTAGCGAAATAGTTTCGACTTATTCGAAATTTACCATATCATTCCTAAAATGAATTGTTTACGATTTTTTTTTTTTTTTTTTTCATTAATTATTTATGTATTGTTTATTGTTTCTGATTTTTTAGCGCCGTATGGGTAATGTTCCTGTCTGCGTCGTTTTTGATGATGGTAGTTTTAGTATACTTCATAGCTGGAATCAGTACTGAAAAAGTCATTTGTCAAACTCTACGAAGTCCGCAAGAAAGTCCACTGTTCTCGTTATTAGATTATTACGTAGATATTAATAAGTATTACGAAATGAATGCTAAAGAAAAAAATGCGCGCAAATCAAAAGTTCATCTGAAAGATATCGTCAGGTTTGATTTTGTTTTGTTTTTTTATCATCGATAATTGTTTTTCTGTTTTTTATTTTTTTTTTGTTTTTTTAAAATAATATGTGCATATTATGTATGCCCATATATATATATATATATATATATATATATATATGTGCATTTTTACAGATAATAAAAACTGTAGAAACCTATCTTATCAGTGTGTAGTTTAACGACAGTAGTAGAATGTTGATGCTTTAAAATAACTTTGACTATGAAGTGATGTATTACTTCGAACAGTGATAAAAAAAAGTGAAGTAAAACAATTATTAACGAAAATCAAACTTTCTTTTTACTGCTTGAAATGTACCATTATTAGGCGTTTATTGTAACATAAAAAAAAAAAAACAAGAGAAAAAAGTAAAAATTTTAACCATTGTGTCCTACGCAATATTTAACCACGTAGCAAGCGATTATCGCACGATGCGAGTACGTAATGCATGAAGCGCAGCATAATGAATCATCTTAAATTTCACACAAAAATCAAAATCTTTGTTACACATTTTTAGGTAAACTGGACTAAAATGATTCAATTACCGAAAAATTTTAATAAACGGCTACTAGAATAGGAAAACATAATTATTCACGACACGATTGACCAAACTGAAAATTAAGATTAACTCGATGAGACCGAATCAAAAATCGATTATCTATCAACCGGAGAAAAATAGTAGCCGCACGTGTTTATTCGTGTTTTATTTCAGTATTTGATTATTTTTTTTTTTTTTTTTCAATAAAGAAAGAGAAATTAAAAGTAATACTAAAAGACTTGACAAGTCTTTCCAAGGAGAATGGAAAAGAAAAAAATAGTCGTTTCAACTTACACAAACTGCGTTGTTAGGGGGGTACTAGGTTTAATAGAACATTAGCTGTATTTATTCGTAATATGGTAACTTTGAATTTAAAATTTTTCCCGCCCTATGCACCGATCTCGTGTAATCGCAGAAGATAAATTGAAATCATAACGCAGGGTCTGCTTATGCAACGGTATAAATGTAGTTTATTTGATCAGACAGATTATTACCGGTTCAAAATTTTTCATTCCAAAATTGCGTCATACGTTCGTGTGTATACATGATCATTTTACATCTTTCTTTTTGGAAGTTTTTATTGTAAATTTTAATTTTTAGTCAATAGAACTAGAGCATCCTATGTGTACTTTACGGTATTTATTAGTACCGCACTCGGAAACCTTTCTCCTGCTAATTCCCTAGTGAGAGAGGCTCATGATGTACGAAATTAAAATTCATTTATACAAGGTTAAACAAATCCAACTCCTAGAGAGAGTTTAACTTTTCCACTTTTTGTAATATTTTTGTAAAGTACCGCGTTTGGAGTAATAATTTTCATAATAGTTCGAAACATTTAATTGCATACAATTAGCCCCAGCCTCCCATCGCTACGTTGAGAAATCACGTAAATGACAACATCCAGTACTCAAATAGTAGTAGTAGCAAATGTAGCCCGTATGGTAGAAGTAAAATACTGTTTTAAAAAATAAAAGAGATAATAGTTCAGCATTTGTCATTTTTATTTCACAGCTGTCGAAATAAAATAATTTTTTAGTTACTTTTTCGCTTCTTGTAGCTGGCAAAATTAACTTAATTTCTATCACTTAATTCGCCGAATTATGGATTTCATAATTGCAATATCCATTTGCTGGATCGATGAAATTACCAAGTAGCAAAGGGGGTGTATTTAGAACACACTTTATCACCTTCTACGATCCCGTTATAAGATTCCGCCTGACCGCGCAACCGAACAATAATACGACGACAGTCACCAAGATCGCCTAGATTTCGTCTGATATTGCAACAGTGTGCAATTCTTATTTTTTTCAAGTCTTAAAATAGCGCAGAAGAAATAAATAAAAAAATTGTTCCATCAATATCAGTTGTTGCAAAGGAACACTAAAAGTAGTGCATTACACACACACACACACACACGCAGGTTGTAACGTGTCGCGTTATTGAATTTACGATAAAACTCTTTTAACAATTTTCGCCCAAATTCGAACCCGATTAAAGGAACATTCTCCAGTTTATGGAAAAAACAAATAAATAAAATAAAATAAAATAAAACAAAATAAATAAATAAAATATACACAAGTACAAATGCATTATTTTTAATTTTGCGTTATATTTAGGAGCTGTCACAAAAACCACAGTCTGTACGAAGTGTTACAGTTAGAAGATTATGTTGTTGTCACAGACGTAATGAACTATACACAAAGTTTTGATATTGATTCGCGCATAAACGAAATGGTTTCAAATATAAAGCTAGATCAAGAAATAAATATTTTGTCACCAACTGCTCGTAAACTATTAGAAGAGTTAGCCCAATCTTCCTTAAATGATATCGATTTTCCAGCGTATACTCATGTGGTAAGAAAAAAAAATTATTTGCTTTTAAAATAGTTACGTGATTTTTTTTTTTTTTTTGTATAAGAATTTTTTAATATTTTTAATATACTATACATATCTCTCCTTCCCTATACAAACATGTATATACGTTTATTTATATATATATATTAATTACAACGTAATTCTTAGGCTACCCCCCATTCGAAAAAATGTCCCAATTTTATGTAACGTTTGTTATATTTTATAGAATTTTTGTTATTGTTATTTAAAAAATGTCACAATTTTATGTAATGAAATATGTAACGAAAAATGTAACGAAAAAATGTCTTAATTTTATATAACGGAAGTTAAATGTTAGAATTGGATTTTTGTGGTTATGTTATTTTTTGTGTGTGTTGATGCCAATAAGAATTACGTTGTAAATTTTGATCATTTTGTACATAGTATAGAAGAGAAAATGACAGAAATAAAAGCAAGAGAGGTTACGGGGCATAGCCCCTTGCGAGGCCAAAATGGCCGAGTTTATATATATATATTTGTATACTATGCTTATAAAAGTTATTTATATAGTTTTAGTTCTGTACGGCACAGATGAAAAACATCGAAGATTGATAACGATTAACCTTATCTAACGGCATTAAAAAAGGTCGAGAAAACCAGTTGTTTTCTCTTTAGATCGTTGCTTCGTTGCAGAATTTCTCTGCCACCTAATGCGATTTCAGACCAGCCAAATTCGAAAGCTATTAGAGAACAGAATATTGTTGAATGCCTTAACTACTAAACTACCCCACGCGCTATCAAAATATATGATTTTTGATATTATGATTTTTCATCGGTTGAAAACTTAAAAGAGGACTTTTATTGATTATTTTTGTTATTTTTCAAAAGCTATTTAACTCTTTAAATAAATTTATATTGCGTACCGTAAACCGCTCAGTTATTAGAAAAGTTGCTTTCAGTAATGTGGAAAGTGGAAAAAAATCGATTTGATCAAACGTAAGATTCCTATGATTAATCGATAAATTTTTTGCTATATTATAAACATGTTCCATAACCGAAGCTAGTTTTGGAAAATAAAAGATTCAATAATAATTATTCGGTCACCAGCAGGGTCAGAGCGCGTCTGTTTTACTTTATCAAATAATGACATCGTATGTAATTAATTATAACAATGGTGAATAAAATACGGAGACTAAATTAATAATTCTAATGGTAAGGTTTTCCTGAAATGAAATACGTTAATACGGAATTTACACTTAGATAATAGATACACTATAGATATAAATAGTAGTAGAGATTTTTGTGATTAGAATGAGGCATTTGTTATATATTCAGTACAAATTGTTGCTGTTTTAATATTTCACGATAACTTCCACGTTTATTAAGTTTGTTTACTTATTATATAATGTTTTTTAAAAGGTACATAATTTGCATCTGCTTCAAATGAACATTTCCGTTTCGAAACATTATCATATTTCGCTGTTGAAAAACACTTTACAAAATTACTTTTATTCTTTTTCCATATCTAAATAAAAAAGGTAAAATGCTAAATAATTTGACTTTTTAATCTTTCAATTAAAACATTTTTAATTGTATAGAATTACTATGTTTCAATTTTAACTGCCTATTTAAAAGAGGCAATTTAAAAAATTCGATAATACAGATATTACACTTTTCCGTTATTAAAAATATAAGAAAAAATAATAAACCTAAAAACAACATAGTACACCAAAATTATAAACACGAATTAAAGTGTGTATAGCTTTAAATTGTAAATAATTTATTATATGTATTATTTTCACAACAATAATTAATAATCCCACATGAACATTGGACAAATTGAATTAATCCCTCTGATTGGCACCAGGAACTGAACATTTGATATATATTCGGATCTCTTGTGTTTTGAAAATTTCAGTTAGCTTCTGCTAACCATAACGTCATATCGACACTTTCAAGTATTTTACACACAACGTCATGTTGTCTTCGTTTATTTAACAAATTTAATTTTTTCTCCTGAAAAACTTCTCCGTTATATTTAGTTTTTTTGTACATAGTAATAGTGTGTATTACAAATGGCAAATGAAGTTATTCATTTTTTTTTACATTTTCTATAGTTGGACGAGAAGATTACGTCGATTGATTTGCTACAAATAGCAGCCGGTGTGAATGAAACTGCTTACGCATTACCTCCGCATTTATCTGATGTAAGTACAGCGGAAAATATTTATTCATTACATTTCTAAGCTCGAAGCTATATATGTATAACTTTGAATATTATATTTTCGAATATTCTGCTCGTGAAAATTAATTACGATATATAATAAATGTGATCTCGGAATATTCCATCGTCAAAGTCAAAGAATACATGTGTAAATGCAACGGAATTATCTGAAAGAGTTTATTTTAAACTTACGTGACATATTCATATGCATGACTTTTGGATGGCGTTAACAACACATATTCGTGAAAACGCTAAGTATTTATTATGGGTATCTCAGTGTATCGTTATTAAATTTTGTTATTATTAAGTCACATAATTTTACTTTGTTAATATTAAGGGGAAATCTTTTATTTTACCGACGATGTAGTAATTGTGAAGATTCATACTGAAAAAAAAGTATCTAAACGGGGGTTCAGCTGGTAATCAGATTTGAAAATGTTGACATCGGTAAAACAAAAATCATTAGGATGTTACGGGAAAAATAAAATAGAAGTAGACAGTTGGAGTGTAGAATATACATCGATGAAGTTAATATATGTGACCTGGTCTACGAAAATCGGGCTGGTGTACGAAAAAATGTTTTCGAGATAAACGCGATTAAAGTTGAGGGTGGTAGCGCGGTGTTACATGTTGCTACGTCAACATTATTCTTTCATTTCTTGTTTCTCAGCACATCTGCCAGATGTTTTGTGACCTTCTGTATGCAGTGATGCTTTTATAAGAAATATTACTCCAGCTAAATCGAACAAATTCCCCTCTGGTGTGTTGCTAATTTCTTTATCCGTGAAAGAGATATAATGTGATATTGTTTCGTACTTCGTTATCAAATCATTTTGGAACCGCGATGTTTTTAATTGCGCGAAATGGTTTTGTATCGTGAATATTAAAATTAACCTGATAAAGCTGCTTTAATTTCGGTAAAGTGAAAAATGTGTTCGGAACAAGTTGAAGAAGAGCTTAGTAATGCAAAGAAACTCTGACAACTTGGATGATCAACGTCAACTTGCTGCTCATGACAGTGATGAAGAAAATCCAGATGAAATTCTCAACTCTTCGAATAATTTGGAATTATCTCTCCCCTAGATATGCAGAGGAAGAAAAAATAGTTTTAACATTTTTCGAAGAACCTTGTTGTAATCGAAAATGTAAAATTTCAATAGCACGAGATATATGATAGAGAAATCGAGAAATAATTTTTTAGAATTAGATAAAGAACAGCGAAATTTAGTGTGTCATCTGGAGCCAAATTGAATCAGGTGGTAGAACAAGTAATGTTTTAGATAAAGTGTATGAGGAGATTTGAGGGACAAAAAAAATATGAAAAAAGAAAAGAGGTCGAAACCTGGTATGTGATTGAACCACTTACTTGAAGCAGTTTTACAAAACCTTTAGTAGGAATCACAAGTTTCCACCACTTCGAAATTCCCTCAGGCGGCGTAGCAGCAACAATGTATGCGAACAGTGACGATATAAACGAATTTCAATTACTACTGTAATCTACTGATGATAAGATGTCTGAGAAAATCACACTCCAAAAGGTTTAGATTTAGAACGCCAATGGTACCTTTACAATAACGTAAGAAGTTTAAAGCTGATACTGTAACGCCATTACCTGAAAAACCCTTAATTAAAGAACCGAAACGGAAAGTAGATGAAGATTTGCCGAAATCATAATTGAAGATGAAAAAATAAAACCAAAACAACCGAAACAAGATAAAAATAAATGAAAAAAAAAAACAATAAGACTGAAGTGGCCGTGGCAAAGAAAAGAAAGAAACCCGATGGAAAATACAATAAACTCTATCCAGAAACCTCAACACCGAAGAAAAGAATTCGCAAGAAGTAGTTTCTACTAATTTTTATTAAAAAATTGATTATTTTTTTTCTGTTGCAGTTTTTCACTTCTTGTAATATATTTTTATAATTCTTGTTTTAATTAGGTTAAGCTTTCGTTGTTAAATCAAGCCTTATATCTCAAAACTCATCAAGAACATTTGGTATCGACAATGGTAGAGTATTCGAAAAGATTAGAGTCTACAGCGCTTCAGCTGCAGCAACATTTGAAATTTAATCATACTTCGTTAAGAAAAGCAGTCGATCATTTGTTGTCTGATGTACAAGAAGCTCAAAAATACATAAAACTGGAAGGTCGAGCTATGGTTGAAAAGGTAACTTCATATAAAACTCAAGTATTTAACGGTTTCTGTTAATGCCAACCGTGATACCTTTCAATTATCGTGGATTTATTTATTTATTTATGGTTGCCAATATTATTTTCTATTATTGATATTATTATAAAATTTCCTGTTAGTTTTTTTTTATTTACAAATTTAATAACACTTTACACTGATTTTTCTGTGACGGTTGATCGTTGAAAAACGCAATTATTAAACGAATAAACTATAGAAATATTATCAATGAAATATGATTTATTTTAAATGAAGTTGTACATGTTACTGAGCTGAGTTTTCCTCCGTATAATGCACGGTGGAGTCAAATCCGGATACTTCGGAGCGAAAAAGTGGCATTTTCTGTTTCCGAATTGTACGTTTTTTTTTAGGAAATAAAACCGTACAAAAAATGGAAACCTTTTTTCATCAACAGTTATTTCGATTTCAGGTAACTGTTGAAAGAAGTAAGCGTTGATCGTTTCTTTTGCAACTTCAAAGACCGACCTGCAACTGATGTTTCCTTTGTGTCTTTTTTCTTTCGTCAATTTCTAACTTGCTCTTCGCCGTTTTCGAAATCCGCTACCTCTGATTTTTTACTAGTATGCTTCTTTCTTTACGTTTATTAACGACGATTCGCCTACTTCAGCCGACTATAGGATAACAAATATACGCACACACACTCTCACAACACATTTTGCTTTTGTTGAACATTTATTTTGTTTTTCTATTTTAAATGCTGCTCAATGTAATGAACACATAGCAGTATTACAAGCAACTTTTCACATAAACGGCTACGGTAAAATGATAATAGTAGCATAATGACAACAGTAATCAGAACAAATCGGATCGCTTAAAAATTTCACTATAGGAACAAATTGTAGTGGTGAATTATTCGGGGGGAAAAAGTTATGTCACGGTTAGCAATATTAAGCCGTGTGTAATTTTAGGCGCACTGATTTTACCGAGGAGAACTCCAGGCCATCATTATTATCGGCCCGTGATTTCAGTTTATTTACTGCTGATTGTGGGATTGAATTTGCATTGGATCGAAGGTTAGAGGGAAGAGTTATATTGAGATCATCGATAAATGAGTGGACTGTAGTAACGGGTGAGACCGTTTACAGTCCGCAATATCATTTATATATCGTATAAATAATGTTATGCTCAACGCTTTACGGAATACCATTTTTTTTTTTATTAGTAATAAGGATGATATAGAAAAGCCTTACTCGGATAGCTCTATTTGAAACAAAGTTTAGGATATAACTTCCCTTGTTTCCGCCAATGTCGGCATTGTTCAGCTACTATAAACGCACTGTATACGAAGATTGAATAAAAATATTGCTTTCTACTTTAGTCGATATCGACCTATGTAGACTTAAGCAACAGACAATAGAAAATTTTGATGTTCCGCCACTTACATGATTTTTGGGGATAGGATACTGTTACATTCTAGGAAGAAGGAGAGACGCCTATTTTCTGTTTTATTTTAAAGAGATAGATCTGTAATTTTGAGGCGAAAAGAAGTCCTTCTCCGATTGGAGAACCTGAATTATCAAAAACAGTTTTCCGCAATTTTGAAATGGAAGATAAAGACCACATTTGATTATAACTATACATCAGAAAACTTCCAGCAGCAGTAGAGTAGAGACGTTTCAGCAAATTGAATATTTTTAGTATTATTAAACTGAAAGTTCACTTCACCTACTGTAAAAGGAAGATTAAATGTTTCGTCTTTATTCGGGGAAAATTATACTGATTTTCGTTTTATGATTAAAAAAGAGGAGCAGAGTAGAAATTAAAAAATAAAACAATACTAAAGTAAAGCGTAGAGGCACTCGCCATCTCAGATTCCTCTATTCTTAGTGCCCTATTTATGCACAAAGAGAAAATCAAAGAGGAACTAACGGTCACTATTTACTTACCTTTTTCCACAGCAGAACACTGAGAAAGTTTCCTTAGAGAATCTTCTTCTTCTTCTTCTTCGTGCAACCCGATTCGGGTATAATAGCTTAACCACTTTTCATGGATTCAGCCATTTGACGAAATGCGTCTCGATTTCTTGCAATCTGGAACAATTCTCCTACTTTTGTAACTCCAGTCCATTGCTTAATATTTTGGAGCCAAGAAATCCTTTTTTCCCTTCTACCGCTCCCGTCATAACTGTGCGCAAAAAGACTCAAAAACTGCTTACGGTTAACGTATTTTTAGGTGTATACGCAGTCGAGCTGTAGCTATGTATTTTTAAAATTTCAGTAAGTCTTGTAGTGTGACCTTGTTATCTTGAACTTTTGAAAGTCTCCTTTCCGTTGGAAAATTGTAGCTTTAATTTTTAAGTACCACCATGATGACATCTGTGTCAACTGTCAAATGTCGGTAGAGTACTTGTGACGGCTGCATTATTGATCGCGAGAGTGGAGCTGGTCAAATTTTCTTCTATACTCGGTGTTCGGTGATACAGGGTATTGAAATTTTACTCTGTAAGCAACCTAGTTGTCTTATGAAAAAACAAAGCGTCTCTGAGCTCGGATGCGTGGCCGTAGAAGAAATTGACGAGGGAAATTAATAATAACGAGTAAAAAGTCGCTGGGGGCAAAAGTCCTGGCGAACCCCGCGATACTGAATGAGCGGCAAGGACCTCAGAACCCCGAAATTAAGGTCTATTTTTTAAAAAAAGTTATGAGTTTGAAATGAGTGAAGAGAGAGAGTTAAATAAATCGCGTTGTTTAACCCTTATTCTGAAATTACTTTTCTATTATCATTGGTGTAGGCGGCACCTCTTTCGGAAAAATGAGCATTTAATTACATATGTGTACAATAGGGTATTTATTAGACTTTCAATCTGGGTGGAAGAATTAACAGCCGACAAAGTAAGGACATCTTTACTGTAACAGTTATAGAGCTTGTAATATTCTGTGGTGATGTTCAAGAGTTGAAATGAGAAGCAATGATATACTAATATATCTACACTTTCTGTTATTCCTCTGGAGTAATCGAAACAATGAATTGTAACATTTTTCAGTGAAAAAAATTGGAACAGTTCCAGATGCGTCTTTTTGGAGGCAGTTAATGCCAAACGCATATGTCCGTTAAATTTTAATTCGAGTTTTTCTATATGACTGTATTTGTTGTTCTTACTCATTGTTAACATTTTTAATTATGATAAAAATAAACTTTAACACTTTTGTAACACTTGTATAATTTTTAAAACCCCGACGCGTTTCGAAGCAAACACTTCATGTTCACGGGAGTAATTATAATGTTTAAACAGATCTCTGCAGTTCCTATTATCATTTTACATATTTATTAAATGAAGCTTGAGTTAATCAAAGATATTTGCGTTTTGTGGATCCGAACTATCTCCTACCTTATGATTTCTCAGTGCACCTATTTTCACTCGTTTATCTTTTAAATATGATTTAACGTATGCTCTGTTGCTGAAGCTACCGTTTCATCGTTTACCCCATTACTTGATGCTGATGTCTAAAACATTGTTTGCTCAGTTACAGGTTGATTTGATATTTTGCGTTTGTCGCAAGTATGATCTTTAAAATTAAAAATATATATAATCGGTATTCTCTGTTAGTACAGCTAAGTAAGTTCGATAGAGGAGTTAATGATTTTAACTCTTAAGTATTGTTGTTAAGGTATGGCTTCAATTTGTTGTTCGGTATTGTCGATGATGATATATTTGACAAAATTATTTTGTTGGCGGGAATTATTCACATTCTCGCCTTGTGTAATTTTATTATATCTTCCGTAGCAATGAACAAATCTGTGATTTGAACTGTTTTTATAATTATTGATTTATGATACAACGATTATATTATTTGAACCGCCAGCTTAATCTTTAAGCACGATGAAATAATGTCAAGTTTTACATAGCACTATGTATGGCAGTAGCTCGTCGGGATAGTCTAGTTGCTAGAGCGCTTGACTTCCGTTACGAAGATCACGGGTTCGATCCCGAGTGATGACGAACTTATTACAAGAATTAAATAAATAAATAAATAAATAATCGCTAATAATCACGTGGAGGGCAATGGCAAACCACCGCGTACACCAAGTTCAGTACACACAGCAGCCACACGCGGGACTGCACTTGTATATGCCGATATAAATCAAACGATTACCAATCAGTTCCGGGTGTAGTCTTGCGTGCGTACACATTCGTACTGCATATAACAATTGCTATGAACACTATGCCTATTCTGTACAACTAGAATGTACAGATAGGTAGTCATGACGCTCGGAATCGAGCGATACGACTCAGATGATGATGATGTATGGCAGTATTAGCTCGTGTTCATCTTTGGCTGATTGTCGGTAGTTAAAGCTGTGATTTTCTTGCCCGTATTGTTTCTGTTTTATCTCGCCGATTTTAGCATTCTGAAATGCAACGTATTCGGACCTAAATTAGATGAGTTCGAGTTTACGGAATTCCCGGGATTATTGACGAGAGAATTTCTAGCGTGGCATTTTCTGCGAAAGTGATAGAGCCGTTGAGTCTATGTACTTGGTTAGCGTATCTGCTTGTATCTGCGGTATCAGTTAATTCAGGCGATGGGAGGAATTTCGCGTGTTTGTGTACGGCATGTGAACTGAGGAATGTGCATGTGTTTACCTGGTGTGCTGGCTTGTAACATGTTTACTTCGGCATTAACTCCTGCACAGGTGAATTTATAAGTGCGTTACTTATCTAATGCGTTCTGTGATTTAATGTCTGCAATGGATCGCTGTTATTAATTTTAGATGAATGTTCCGGTTGACTGTTTACCTTCTTAACGGTGAAGAACGAGGTATCAAACCAACCCACCCTTATCAGTAAAATCAGAGAAAAAACAAATACACGTAACACTAGAAGATCACTTTGCAATAACAATGGTGATATTATGAAATCCTTTTACATAAACACTAAAAATCCAAATAGTAAGCGGTGTAGAACTTTTCCATCTTTCTTGTAATCAAGGTACTGTTGAATAAGACATTAATTTGTTCATTGCATTATTGTTTCTTTTTTCTATTTTTTCGTATAATTTTGTTTCTTCTGAGCGGAACCTAAGAGTTTTAATTTCCTCAAAAGTAAATACTCTGTCGCCAGATGTAAATAATTTTATACTACTAATGTTGCATAAGGTAATTGTGTTAAAAAGAAAAGAAAAAAAGTAGAATCACGCAAGTAGAGTGGTTTTGATATTAGTCTAGTATATATTTTTTTCTTTTTTTTTTTTTTGTTGCTATTCTACACGAAGTTATTTTAGTATGACCTACCAATGGTGGAAAATTCACGTTTACCAACAAAAATAAGAATCTATTTTGAAAATGTATTTTTTTAGTTTTTCTACTTGTTCGTAGTAATCAGGAAAAGCAATTATTGAAATTATTTTAAACAACAATTTATACGATTTTCTTTTTAGTTCGAACTCGAAACAGAGCGTAATAAACGATGTTTCTGCCAGGCGAAAGCTGGTGCGATAGTAAAATTTTCAATGAATACATCAAACTTTGTAAATAATAGATGAATTTGTATTGCGTTGTGCCGTAGTTACGAATTATTTTACTTTAATTTTTAAAAATTCAGTTTTTAATGAGTTTTTCGTAAATTAGAAAATAAAAAAATTAATAGAGAAATAACGTCATGAAATTTTAAGAAAAATAGCAAATCGTCGGAGCTAAAAATAAATGCACGGGGCGAAAAATGGTTTATATGGAATTTTAATTACGTTATTCGTGGCGTAAGCGGTATATGATGTATATTTCAGTTTTATATGCGTAATTGTAGTTTTGAAAATAGAGCAAGAAATGTTATAGAGTATTTAAGTATTAGTAGATTTTCACTCTTACATGTAATAATTTATAATATTTTTAAAAGTACGTCATTAAATATTTACTGCTGTTATTTTATTTGTTTTTATTTATTTTTTTTAGTTTGCCTATGAATTTGGAACAAATTTTTCCTATCATATCAGAGATTACTTCAATAAAGTAGTTTTAAGAGTTCGTTATGATGTTGGCCGATGCAGTCCGATTTCTCAAGCGTATAATGCTACTTTAGTTGCCGGTTGCAGTCGGATACTTTATCCATTTGTAAGTTTAAAAAATATTAATTTCTAATTGAAACCGTATAAATCATCATGCTCCGTTAATATTCAAGTAATCTTAATGTTTTAAACTTTCAGAAATAATATATGATTATTTCCATATCACGTTTTTCCAAGTTTTCCTCTCGAAAAATCTGAATTATTTGTCAATTTTCAAATTTTTTAAATTTCCTTCCGCAAAATTAGAAATTATAATAACTAAAGTTCTTTAAATGAACTATATATAAAAAATATTCCGCGGTGAATTTTTTAATATTATTAATGGTTCCCGCAATGTTTGAACGTTAATAACGCCGGTTGTGTGTTCATACAGTGCACAAACAAAGAGTTCATATTTGTTGTTTTTGAAATACAGTGTTGCCGGACATAAAGCAGTGGTTTAAAATTTGTTTATATCAGTTTTTCGACTAAATGGAGTTACTAGGCTAATCTATAGAAGAGTTTACTTTAAATAATTATAATTTTATTGTAAAGTAATTTTAAATGTTATGAGCGAAAGAAAATATACAGTCAGAAGAAACACTGAAATGAAACAAAAAATATCTTTTTATACATAAATTTGCTCTACAAAATTAAGGAGGGAAGTAAATAAATAGAGGCCACGGAACTGTTAGCCGCGGGAGGAAGGAAAAGAAAACATCTTAAGATTGCTTGTCATAATTTAGACTGTTATTAATGTATGATGGGTATGAAGCTGAAATTGCATAGCACGATTAAGTGCGAATCGAAATAAAAAAAAAACAATAAAATTAAATAATGAATAAGAAAAAGTGTTTTATACTTTGATCGACATTGAAAAAAATTGATAGTCGACAAAAATTATTACTAGGCTTAGCTTACATCTTAAATAAGATTTCCTTCATTATATACAGATTTTTTATTGTAATTTTAAAACAGTTACTTATGCCTAGTTTTGTTTATTTATTTATTTACTATTTATGTACCAAAACCATACGCATGTTAATATGATTTGCATGATTTTTTTGTTTTTCTCGATTATTCTTACATTTGCTTGCACATTGAGTCAAAATTTACAGATGAGGATTTGCACGTATAAAATAAAACGATAAAATCACGGAAGCAGAAACATATTTAATAATTCGCAAAATTTTTAAAATAGTGAATATATTTCTGTTGTCGTGATTTTATATTTGATTGTAATTTTTTACTGAAGTGAAACATAATATAATTAACATTAATTTAAAAAATGTGCAAACTAAACAATCAGACTCTCGTTTTTCAGTTGAAGTTACTTCAATATCAATGTAGTGTTAAAATAAAATATCGATACTTGTAAATATCAAACAATTTCACCTAATTTGTTTTTTCATTCAAATTTTCTATCGCTGTTATAATTTTTTATTCACAAATAATATTTTCCGTCATTTTTGTGTTATGTTAATTTTTTTTTTTTTAATTTTAATTATTTCATTTCTGTGATGAAATTATCTTTAAAAAAAAAATTGGGTGCGGCTGTGCTGGGGCATAGGGCCGTTGATTTAACATAAAACGCCTGTATCGGTTTAAGTATTTATATATATTTTTATATATATATATATATGTGTGTGTGTGTGTGTGTGTGTGTGTGTGTGTGTGTGTGTATGTGTATATATGTGTATATATTTTTTTATATATACATATATATATATATATGTATATATATGTATATATGTGTATATATTTTTTATATATATATATATATGTGTGTATATATATGTATATATGTGTATATATTTTTATATATATATATATGTATATATGTGTATATTTTTATATATATATATATATATATATATGTATATATAAATATATGCAGTGAAAAATTGTTGCGTTTCGCGATTTCGTTTCACGAGCAATTTTAAAGACGTTTCGCGTCAAAAAAAATTCCTTTTATTTAACTTGTAAATCTTCAAATTCGTGTTTTCTTTTGTTTTTAAGAATGGCTTTTGGATGAGTGTTGGAGCTACCGTGCTATTATTTGTGCCGGCTATTATTCTAGCAGTTCTATTAGCAAACTTGTATCAGAAATGTGATTCATATCCTGGACCGTTAGTGGAAGCGTAATTATATTTTTCTTTTTTCATTTTACGTGTATATGTATATATATATATATATATAAGCGCACAAACACAAACACCTACGCGCGTACACAAAAAGTATAATACAAAACATAAATAAACTACT
Source organism: Icerya purchasi (assembly GCA_039619475.1). Classification (NCBI taxonomy): domain Eukaryota; kingdom Metazoa; phylum Arthropoda; class Insecta; order Hemiptera; family Monophlebidae; genus Icerya; species Icerya purchasi. The sequence goes on from CM077115.1 coordinate 453,340,891, forward strand.
AACTGACACGCGTTGTAGCATCATCAACTGGAAAAAAATGCAAATCGAATTAAAGTTAAATATTGTAAAATATTCATAAAGATGATGAACAATTAGTGATTTCGCCCATTTAAAAAATTTAACCTCGTGTAATTTATAAAATCGATCCTATATTGTATTGCTGTAATTTTTTTTATTTTATTTATTTATTTACTTTTTTTTTTTCTATAATAACATAGTATTCAGAATGGTTTTTATTTAAAGTGAAATTTAGATGACTTTGATTTGGTTTAATTTGTTATACATCTTCAGAAATACGACGAAAATATACTAGGATGGTTCAAATATAAACCGGAATTTCGTCATAAAAATTTTTATTTTATACTTAAGTGCTCATATTTTTTACAGTTTTTCGAGATAACCCCCCTCGCACGCTACGCACTTTTTCCACCTCTCCGGCAATTTTTTTATTCCTTTTTCGTAAAAATCTCGCGGCTTGTCACATAGCCATTTGCGCACGAACGATTCCACCTCATCGTTGCTGTCGAAACGTTGTCCACCAAGTGCTTCTTTCAACGGGCCAAACAAATAATAATCACAAGGCAACAAATCTGGACTGTAAGGAGGATGTTCAAGTGTTTCCCAGCCCAATTCGGCCAATGTCTCCATCGTGAGCCGAGCGGTATGTGACCTGGCGTTGTCTTGAAGCAGTATCGCACTACGGATCGGAATTTCGCGCCTTTTTGTTCGATAGGCCGGTTTGACTGTGTTTTTTAGGAGGTTACTGTAATACTGCGCCGTCACAGTACGTTGTTCAGTTAGGAAATCGACTGCGATCACTCCCTTCATGTTCCAAAACACGGTACACAACACCTTCCCAGCTGACTGTGTAACCTTCGCTTTGACTGGCGCTCCCTCTTTTTTCTTCCGCCACTCCATAGACGAGCGTTTACACTCCGGCGTATAGTAGTGTACCCAAGTTTCGTCCGTGGTGAATATTCGCCGCAATAAATTCTCTCCTTCCTCTTCATACCGCTGCAGGAGACGCGTACAAACTTCCCAACGAGTGAATTTCTGTTCAAAATTCAGAAGTCTTGGCACCCATCTGGCTGCAATTTTGCGATAACCTAGCCGATCATGAATTATTGTCTCAATACTACCTATGCTGATGCCCAATTCGTCGGTCATATCGCGTACACGGACGCGTCGGTCAGCCAAAATGAGTTGTTCGATGGCTTTGACGTGTTCATCTGTAATGCTGGTTTTTGGGCGCCGCGCATGTGGTATGTTTGACACCACTTCACGTCCTTTTCGAAACGCGCAACACCACTCGTACACTTGAGTTTTGGAGAGACACTCATCCCCGAACTGTTCGCGTAATTTTCGGTAAATTTCCACGGATTTTACGTCGTCTTTGACTAAAAAACGAATAATGATGCGTTGCGCAACAGACACTGGTACTTCTTTTTCACTCATGGCTCTAACTACACTAAAAAGTGAGGTTACGCGGTTCTAATTGCTCTACACGCTTCGTAACAAACCGGTCTAACTGTCAGTGCAACCACTTTTTCCACAATAAATTTTTCGCGCGTTTATTTAAAAATTCCGGTTTATATTTGAACCACCCTCGTATAAATAACAACAAAAGTAAAAAAACAACAAAAGAAGACAAGTAATGTATAAACGTATAGCAACAACAGCGAATTTATACTTTAACTGCGAAGGGTAATGTTACCACTATTGTTAGGAGAGAAATGGGAAAGATGATTCAAAATTAAGCCTTCGTCTAGTGAATATAAAATACACAACAATTTTATTGGTTACGAAATATAAAATTTTCCGATTAGTTTACATTTTAAAAAGCACGATGGGCTACACAATTTCATTGATTGTGGAATATAAAATTTGTTGCATAGCTTCAATTTAAAAAAAGACACATAATTACGACACTTTTATTACCGGTTAATTATAATAATAATAATAATAATGAAAATAAAAATCTACTGATTAAAACATATATCACATAAACTATGAACGTAAAATAATAATTTCTACTTTTCGTTAAAATAAGATTAAAATATCGATAACATCGTCTTACACAACAAACCACAAATGTATGAAAATTTAAACCTCTTTTGAAAATTATCCATATTATTAGCTAAAAACTATCCGCGTGTAAAACGAAACCGTGAAATCTGTTTCGAAACATTTATTTTACAATCCGATGTTCTTCGATTTTAACAAAAGATATTTCTTAATTTTTGCTTTTTGTTCTTCTTCTTCGTGCAACCCGATTCGGGTATAGCTTAACCACTTTTCATGGATTCAACCATATGGCGAAATGCGTTTCGATTTCTTGCAATCTGGAACAATTCTCCTACTTTTGTAACTCCAGTCTATTGCTTAATATTTTGGAGCCAAGAAATCCTTCTTCTTCCTTGTCCTCTCCTCCCTTCTACCGCTCCCATCATAATTGTGTGCAGAAGGTGATATGTTGATCCTCTCATGAAATGTCCAAAGAAATTAATTTTGCGTTTTTTAATTATGTAGCCTTCGTTTTTATTTGACATTATTACTAACTTTAAATAATTCTCTTTTCTAGAATACAGTAAGTTATAACAAACAAATTCGAAGTATAAAATGATTGCTTACTTAGAAATGTTTCCGGGTGTAACTCATCATCAACTAAAAACACAACTCAATATATGTGATCAGAAACAAATTCTAAATCACACTCCATTTAGAATTTGTTTCTGATCACATATATTGAGTTGTGTTTTTAGTTGATGATGAGTTATACCCGAAAATATTTCTAAGTAAGCAATTATTTTATTCTTCGAATTTGTTTGTTATATTTGTATTTGTTATAACTTACTATATTCTATAATTAACAAACAGGATGTTAAAAGAATCTTTATTAAATTCTCTTTTCTTTATTGCAGAGAATATTTGTACGATATTTATGGAGCAGATCACATTCCACTAAATAAGTAAGTTACATATATATATATATATATATATATTTAAAAACTTGTACGCGTAAATATTCCGCTTAAAACCGATTTAATACATACAGCACTATATTTTTTGATTCTAACGGGGCTTTTAACGTACTTTTGCATTTTAAGTCTAAAAAAATAATTTTATATCACGATTAGACACTTTTTCCTAACTATTTACAATCGAATTTAATGGAATAAGTGTTTTTGTATATCAACATGATATGTGCTTTGTTGAATTTAAATCTGAAGAAGAACGCGTAAATTTGCGCGAATGAGATGATAATGGTAAAGATAGTTGGAAGTTGATATAAATAATTTAACACATTTTCAAGTTAAATACAGTGATAATAACATCAATCTGATGAAACAAATAAATAATTTAAACCAGTGGCGGATCCAGAGACCTTTTGGGGAGGGAAATTATGTAATTACATAATATCTTTTATGAAAGACAGTAGATTTGAGAAATAGCTCCCTTGTGTTTCATGAAGAAAATCAAATAGCGACCTTCTCTTTAGAAATTTAAAAATGTGTTTTAAAAATACATGACTGTTACAATTTTTAATTTAACTTTTGTTTTATTTTTAGTTGTGAAAAATGAGAAATTGATAAAATTATACCTCAGAAAGTAGTAGTTTAGATTTTGAATAGTAAATTACTGAAAATATTAAAAAGATTGTATTTCTTATTAGACTTTACTCCTTTTTTATTTTTGTTAATAATCCGATCCGAATTCTCTTTGTTCGTGAGCAAGTTTAAATATACATATTTCTCATTGAACTACTATTTTTAATTAAAATTGCAAAATAAAAATTAAATATAAATATAAAAGAGACAAAAGATCGACGACAGTTGCGTTTAAAACTAGAATAAAAACGTAACATTAATAATTTTATTAGAAAACAGTATTATATATTAATTATTAAATCCATATGTTGTAACATTTACATAAATCTTTTATAGTATAAATTAAGTTTCCTTGTTGTAACAAATTAATTCATCGAGGTTTTGGTTTTTTAAAGGGCGGTAAATGTTCCCTATCCTCACCCCCCCGTGGATCCGCCAATGGTTTAAACTGATTATTATTTAAAAAACCGATCTTAATTTTCATCTCAAAAAAAGGAATATTACGAATAGCTGAAAAATTGTAGAGATTAAAACGTCAAATGTGAATTTTTAACTTTAGAAATATTAGCTAATTGTGTGTCGACTGACAAAACATGTAAATATTTTGAAAATAAAACTTTTTTTTTTGTTTTTTTTTTTCTCTGTTTTAAAGAATTGTGTTTTAATTTTTAAATTTGTTCTACTATTTTATATATGTAAATAATAATCTTAAATAACGTTGATAAAAACGTAACAGTATTTAAATGAAATATTCGAGAAAAATGGGTATATTTTTAAATTGTAATTAATAAAATAACTATAATTATTTTTGTAATTTTACACTGTTATTGTATATTTAAATGTTATTATTGAGAGTATTTAAAATGAAAAAAATTAAAAACAAACAAAACAAAAAACCTTCAGTTAGAGCATTTTTATTTTTTAAATAAGGAAAAACTGATTTAGTGTATATTTACTATTTCGAATTTTTACTCATTTATTTTGTATTTCTCCTATTGCAGTTAATACTTTATTATATTTAATATTATTTCTATAAAGAAAAACTTAATGGTTGATTTTTTCTTTTTTCCTGTTTCCACCATTAAGTAAATAGTTTATAGCAGAGCAAATAAGTTGGGTACTTGCCTGCATTCGGCGGATTTTTGGATAGATCTGAATTTTTGTCAAAAATGGCGCATCTCGGATATTATATAGTACAAAAAATGTAAGCCGGGAGAGAATATGACACTCGCATATTAAAGTAAATGCCCGCTATATTCCGAGGAGAAATACCATTAACGTAAAATTTTTTAAATAGCACAGTATCGGAAAATCTGTATGTTGTTTGTTTCACTTGAGAATTTTTTTTTATTTGATACTGTTAAATGTACGTCATAGTTACACTATTATTGTGTACGAAAAAGAAATTTACATTCAGGCCGAATCCAAAAATTTAGTGTACGATGCGTGCAATTTGAACATCACCTCACCGCAGGTCTAAAAATGCGGAGTGTCCAATATCAACGATGCATGCATTTATTATCGTTTTATTAATTTTTTATACTGCTGTTTTGTATTTGTTTTGAAAGGTGTATAATTTTTAACTAGTGGATACTAGAAGTATTAAAAGAGATTATTTCTTTCTGGCACAACAACCCATTATTAGCATATGCGTACATGGCAAAAAAATTGGAAACGTAAGAGTCGCGTGATTTCCTAGTTATATAATTATTGTTATGGTGTGTCCAGAAAGTCATGAAACATGTTTTTTTGTCGCGTCCCTCTTGCCTGTAGCGCGCTGTTTGGTTAGGCGGAGCTGAATCTTAGCTTCACAGCGCACCGCAGTTCAGTCTGTTCCGAGCATCAGTAGCGTCAGCATCGGTGAATTAGTGCACCTCGGTTTAGAGATTTCGTCACGACGCATAATGGCTGATTCATAGAACTCTGGCGCTTCGTTTCCGGGTCGTACTGGAACGTCTACGTTTCGTCACCGTCCAAATAATCCGATTCAATTTCCATGCGTTTCTTCAGTTCACTCGCGATCAGCACTCGATTGACTTTGTGTTCGTCCGTCAGAAGTTTTGGGACCAGCTTAGCGCACACCTTCCGCAAGTGCAAGTCTTCCGTAACAATGCTGAGCACAGAACTTTTTGAAATGTTCAGGGTGTCAGCTAACAGCCGAACACATATTCGACGGTCAGAATTCAACAATTCACGAACACGGTTCACATTTTCTTCGTTTCTACTTGTTGTTGGTCTTTCGAAGCGAGGGTTATCGTCCACCCCTTCCTGATCGTCCTTAAACTTTTTCACCCACCTCGTAACTTGCACATAAATCATAGCAGACTTCCCGTAGGCTTGCTTCAGCATTGTGTAAGTTTCGGCAGCTTTTTTGTCGAGATTTGTGAAAAACTTGATCGCCCAACGTTGTTCGATTGAATCAGCCATCGTGCGTCTTAGCGAGATCTCTAAACAGAGGTGCACTAATTCACCGATACTGGGAACCTGTGCTGCGCTGTGAAGATGAGGGCCAGCTCTATCCAACCAAACCAGTTCGAGCGCACTGCAGGCCAAAGGTGGCACGACAAAAAAACATATTTCATGACTTTCTGCACACACCATGTATATATGTATATATATATAAATATAATTCACCAAAGGTTTAGTAACAAACGATTTCAAATCTGCCGCACACATTCGTAACTACTTTAAATTGGACACACTGCATAGATTACATTAGTACCTGAGAAAACTTGCGCAATGAACCGCATGCAGCGTGTAATCAATTTGGACACGGCTTTGTTCTTCGAAAAGAAGTAATTAGCTATCCGGACCGATATTGTTAATTGTAAAAATTGTAAAGCCAAATAAAAAATCAGAATGATAAAAAAAGATTTGTCGTAAACATTACATGCTGCAAACATGTTTCACTACTTATGACGACGAGCACTGAAATGAGTCTGGACAGACCATCCTAGTATTTGGAAATGAGATGGCTGACAGATTGTGACAAGAGCGGATAGTTATCCAATAATTATTCATAATAAGGTTAACTGGAAAGAGACAATTATATTAAAAAACAGATTCAGATTTAGTGGGATAAAGAATATTCAAAAAATAATGAAACAAAAGGTAAATTATATACGCATACATTCAAAATAAAATATCTACTAAACCATGGTTTTATGCAAATAGAAGATTAGAAAGAGACTACATTGTAAAATTAGTACAAACGAGAATTGGGCATTGCAGTACGGCTAGCTGTTTATTCAGATTGGGTATAAAGAGGGATCCGATATGAGAAAAATGGCTAATGAGGGAGTTTTAGAACATTATTGGAAAACATTAACGATTTCGACGATGATAATCATTAAAATAAACCCCATTTTCATTTATAATTTTATCAAGATGTCAATCAGATATAATTATTTAAAAGTTTAGAGATTGAGAAAACTGGCCAAAAATTTAAAAAAAAAAAGAAAGAAAAAAATCCTCCAATAAGACTTGTCCGTTGTTTGTACACCGAGTTTTATAAATCAGACTAATTTCTTCATCGGAAACGCGTACCGCCAAGTTCATTCGGGGTTTTGCATTATTAACGTGTATAAGACGTTAGCTGATCGAAGTTTTCTTTTTGGTATTTTTTTACATTACAGTCTACCGGCGGACAACAAAAAGAAAATTAAATCGAGCGCAAATTTCGCCGAAATGTATGGCGCCGCTAGTAATAGTACTAGCGAGTTGACCGTAAATTCCGACAGACCAACTCGTCGACCTACCGCTTCTACTACCAATACTGCAACAGTTACGTTGTCGATGGTCGATAATAGATTGGTACAGACTTGTCAAAGGTGTGCGCAGACGCCTCCGATTTATTATACGATTGTTAAATATAACGTTTTTTGGTTTTTTTTTTTTTTTTTTTTATTTGCATGCTTTTTTCCTTGAGTTGACAACTCTACCAATTATTATTATTGCTTTTTATTAGTGTACTGTTTAGTTAGAGCGCTTTGTTTTACTTTCGTATTGCGCTTGTCCGTTTTCAAAATATATCAGGATAAAAATTTTCTAAGGTTTTTAACAGCCGGTGAAATTATTCTAAATTTTCCATCGTCAATTTAATTACAAGAATAGAAGTTACTCTCCTTTTATGGAACTTGAAGAAGTTCGTGGTTTAAGTCTGGAAACCAAATTTTTAAAGTGGTAAAATGAAAACATTTTGCGGGAAAGAGTTGCATGTTGTGTAAGCTAATTTTGAAAGTAATAAGTTTTTATTTAAATTTCTGCGCGTTTTGTAATAGGATGAATCCCCCATTGATCGTTGACTCTATCGGATCTTTCTCTTTTTTTTTTTCCATTGAAAATAGTAATCGTTTTATTTTATTTATTGTTTTCTACCTTTCTTTCTTTCTACCACCAAAATGCTACCTAAAAAGAATAAGAAAGTTTTTTACTTTTTTATGATATTAATTAATTTCTCTTAAAAATATAAATAAATATGAAGTACTGTCGGTCACTGCTCAGTTAAAATAGAGCTTCTGTGTAATTTGTGTTTTACTTTCTTTCGTCAAATACTGAAGTAGTACTTTTAATTTTACTTCATACGAGAACGGTAATTCTGAATTTATCTGTAAGTAATGGATGGAAATTCATGATTTACGATTTTTTTTACAAAAACATGCCTTTTTGTGATAACGTTGCTGTTGTTATGCACTTTTGTTTTGCGCATAGCACCTTTTGATAAATCAATGGTGGTAATTCGGTTTGAGAATTAAAGCTCAAAGTGTTTCCATTATTGAGCTATATGTATATATATATATATATATATATATATATATATATATATATATATATATGCTAATTATCCGACTTTCACGACAAAAGAATACTTTCGACGTAATATTTTCATTCCATATTTAGATTCGTTAATAGATTCTATAGATTTTATTTATTTATTTATTTATTTGGTGAATAATAACATAAATACCTAGAGTAATTGAAACATAGCCATGAGTATCTCAGTTGAATGAACACCTCATGGATTGGAAACAATAAAAAGAAAATGAAAGAGACAAAAATTAACCAATATAAAAATTAAAATAAAATTATACATTAAATGAAAAATCTTCAACATCCGAATATTTGGAAGCCATGATAAAATTCGCCGCGTGCAGGAATTTTGATAAATTATCGTTGTTTAATGGAAAACAATTTACGTCTTTAAACAAGAATTTCCATTTGGCGCACTCATTAACGATATGGGTGACAGTTTCAGGAGCATCTCCACAGGAACACAAATTGGTGTCTGCTAGATGGAAACGGTGCAGATAACT